>JAOTQP010000619.1:19372090-19430735 GCA_026413545.1 Cichladusa arquata
GTAGTCCTTCATAGAGTGGATTTTACCCATGAAAACCTCAGCTTCATGCCATTTCAGCTGCTGCCCTCCATCCCATCCCTGCCCCATCCCTGCCCCATCCCTGCCCCATCCCTGCCCTGGCAGCTCGTGGCAGTCAGGACATGGCAAATGGATTTCAGCAGCTTGGCTTCTGGAGCAGCTCCCCTTGGCAGTGTACCCCTGAGCCACCTCCTTAATATCAACTTAATGGCACAGAAGTGCTGCAGGATGTGAGAAAACATCTCTCTGCAGCTCCTGGTGCTTGTCCAGCTGCCCTGGCTGCAGCAGGGATTGCCTGGCTCCATCCCTGCCGAGGGATGCTCCCGTTTGGGCAGGTTCATGGGGAGGATGCTGAGGCTGTGCAGAGCCAGCAGCCCGGTGCCTCTGGTGATTCCCAGGAACAAAGGCCCCGGTTCTGCGAGGCTCTGCAGTCACCAGGAAGATCAGGTGATGTCTGAATAACACCCTGTGTGTGGGAGGTGGGGGGATCCACTTATCGCCTTGGCCAGACACCGGCATCCACACCCAAGTGACTCATGTGAACTCCCTGCAACTCCCTGCAGATTAGTTCCCTTCCATGTCTTATCTTCCCATCCTGCCTTCAGGATTCCTGCTGGAGTTCTGTGCTTAGCCTGGGCAGCACAGCAGCCCTGCCAGCTCAGCTGTCACCGGGGCTTTGGCAGGGCTCTGCCACAGCCAGCTGTGTGCAGGCATCTCCAATATGTAAAACCTCTCACTCTGCAGCTCGGCACGGAGAAAACCACACAGGCACCCGGGGTTTGTGTGCATTCCTGAGCTGTCTGCAGGCAGCTGCATGGGCTGTCACAGCACTGACAAATATTTGCATGCCCAGCTCCTGCATGCCCTGCTCTGCACCTCGAGCATGTGGGTCCGAGCCGTGGCTCTCAGGGGTTGTGCATGCAGATGTGCTCATTAAAAAATGAAGGCTGCTTTGGAAAAGTTTTTAGCACAGGGTTTCTTATGTAGCTCCTGCAGTTCCCTCATGTTTTTAATCCAAGCAGGAACTGTGTCATTAACAGCCTTTATTACAGAAATGAGGCAGAGGTGTCACGGTTGCCCAAGCTCCCGTGTGCAGATCCAGGGCACTGAGTTCCAAACCTGGGTTGTGTTGTCATCAAAAAGGAACCATTTACAAATGGGAGTGATGGCACAGATAGCCTTAAAGGAATTTGGAATAGAAACGAAGGCTACAGATTTCCCTTTGTACCTTAGTTAACCTCTGTGTACAAGGCTGGGGATGTAAGTACATTATTGGGCTTTTTCCTTGGTGTCCTGAGCTCTGTCCTGTAATGGGAAGTGTTTCTGGTTCTGGGTTTGAGTGACTGCTGCCAAGACACAGCCTCCTGGTGAGCAAAGACAGGGCTCCATCAGTGTCAGGCTTTTAAATTGCATCCTTTCAGAAGTGCAAGTGTGACTTGAAGCCTTTCCCAGGGAGTTATGCAGCAAGGACAGCCACTGTGCTCTGAAACCCAGCAGCAAAGTGGGATCCACCAGTGGGGATGGCTTTGAGGAGTGGCTGTGTGTCCCAGGCTCTCCCTGGAATCCAGCTCAGCTGGAGATGGCCAGGACTGGCTTTGCTCCCACGGGAATGACAAGGGCAGACCATGACACTTCCAGCCCAAAGCATTCCAAAAGGCCCTTAATGATTCCAGCACTGGTGAAAGACATATGTATGTGAAATTACAGTCTGAGAAAGTGTTGGAAACCTGGTTATGTTCATCTGTCATTTGTACCTGGAAATCCTGTACTTCAGGCAGAGTCAAATAGGAGAGATTTGTCATACCAATATTGAGCAAAGCAGCTGCAGACACAGGAGTGAGCAGCCTGTGCAAATGACTTGGTTACAGATGAGGAAATTGGGGTTTTGGGGCTACCAGTCACCGTGATAGTGCTGCAAGCTGGCAGAGGAGGAGGAGGAGGAAGACCAAGGAGGTCAGGATGTGACCTGGAGCTGACAGTGCTGAGTTTGGTGGTAACTCCCCAACAAGCTGCATCTTGAGATAGCTGGCTGGAGTTAGCCAATATAATTATAGGGTTAAACAAGAAATCATGGCAGAGGCTTGGAAGAGCCCAGAGCGTTTGGCAGCAGGCCCTGGGCTGCTGGAAACACTGTGTCATAGGCACGGGCTGAGCTTTGTGCTCACACAGGGGAGGAACTTGTTCCACCCTTGGTGCGAACCAGGAGCTGCACTGGGAGAAAGGAATGGTCAACCTCATCTTCCCCAGCTCTGGCACAGGGTGCTCAGAGCAGCTGGGTTGCCCCTGGATCCCTGAAGTGCCCAAGGACAGGTTGGACAGTGGAAGGTGTCCGTGCCATGGCAGGGGATAGAACAAGATGAGCTTTAAGATCCCTTCCCAGCCAACCCATTCTGGGATTCTCTGGAGTGTCTGAGCTGGCTGCCCCATGGTGGGCTGCAGGAAACTCTCCTGCTGCTGGCAGGAACCCCACATGGCCCCTGGTAAAACCCCACTTGGTTTTCCCTGATGAACCACCTGGTATCCACACTGGGAATCTCAGGTTGGCATCCCAGCTGGCCAGGTAAAGGTTTCCCTTGGGCTGAGTGCGAGTGTCAAAAAGGCCTGGGTGGATGGCAGCAGAAGGAAAAGCTTCAGGCCAGTTCTGGGGCATGGGATGTTTGCATAACGTGGGTTTGGGTGGATCCCAAGCAGCTGCCAGGGTGGGTGCCCTGTCCTGCTCCTGGGGCAGCGCCAGCGCCGCGGGACAGGGGGAGGGTTCCTGCCAGGAACCGTGGGGTGACGCACTGGGAGCACAAACCCTGGGAGCAGAGAGCCCCAGCGTGCCCAGGAGGTGGCCCAGCATGCCCAGGAGGTGGCCCAGCGTGCCCAGGGCTGGGGCAGGGCTGGCCCTGAGTCACAGCCCTGACCCGCAGGACTGACGGACACTTGTGCAAGAGGCCGTGGGTGACAGCAGCAGTGCCACCAGCTGTGGGCTCATTCCCTGCTGGGGAATTGCTCATCCTGCCCAGCTGTGGGGCTGTGAAGGGCCCCACTTCAGTGGGGATGCAAACAGCCTGGAGGAGTTGGTGTGCAGAGCTGGCCTTGTCCTTTTGGGAGGCAGGACGTGGCTTGCAGGAATCCCATCCCTGCAGTCCATCGGGCTGGGTGGTGCTTGGCTGGGTCACCCAGCAGAGCTGTCCCAGGGCTGTAGGGCCATGGGCATCCTCCACCTTTGGGAGTGGTGACTGTGGTCCATGTTCCTGCCCAAGTGCCACTGGGATATTTAACAGAGAAAAGGAGATTATTGCACCCTAAGCCTTGTGTCATCAGCCTCCTGTGGGGCAACACAGGCATGTGAGGAGTTGAGAATGCTCTGAGTGTGGAGGGGGGAGCACAGTCAAGTGCTGGTTTTGATAGAGGGAAGAAGTGCAGCTCAGTGTGGAAGAAGTGAGCCCTTTGCAGCAGAGAGAGAACCTGATGTGGGGATTTTTCCAGGAAGCTCAAGAAAGACCCAAGAGGAGTCCCATCTCACCACAAACAAACAGATGAATTTTCAGAGTGTTCTTTTACAGCTGTGTGGGTCTGATTTTTAACTTCCCATGACAGAAACTGAAATTAGCTGCTGCCACCTTTCCTTGCTTGTGTTTAAGAAACAACTGGATGTGGCACTCAGTGCTCTGGGCTGGGTGACAAGGTGGGCATGGGGCACAGCGTGGAATTGGTGATCTTGGGGTTTTTTTCCAAGCAAAATAATTCTGTAACTCTGTAAGTGCTGCTGCTGGGCAGCATTTCAGTGGCAGCTGTAGGGATTTATTTTGGAGAGGGCTGGATTAGCCCTCAGGCACAGGGGTAGCTGGATTCGTGGAGAGTCCCTGGGGTGAGCAGAGCCCCATGAGCTGCCATGAGCTGCCTTCCCTTGCCTGTCGTGGCACAGCTGGTGCTGAGGTCGCCCCTCAGCCTTTCTCAGAAGCAGCTCTTCGGCAGAAGCCGGGAGGAGCCGGCGCTTCTCAGAATGAATCGTGCCTGCATCACCAGCACCGCTTCCTTCCTCTTCCTCACATTTCCAGCCGGGGATGGGCAGCACCGTCACCCCGGGCTGAGATCTGCTGCTGCTCACTCGCCTTACAACGGGGACTTTTCCAGCTTTACCTGGAAAAGAGCTGCAACCCGAAACCCAGCCCTTGCCTCGGGCAGCTTCGGCAGCGGCTGCTGCAGCTCAGGGGCTGTGCCCGTGCTGAGAGTGGGGAGAGAGGGCACCCCAGGATCCTGGAACAGGGAGCTGAGTGTACCCCAGGATCCTGGGAATGGGGAGCTGAGTGTACCCCAGGATCCTGGGAATGGGGAGTGAGTGTACCCCAGGATCCTGGGAACAGGGAGCTGAGGGTACCCCAGGATCCTGGGAATGGGGAGCTGAGTGTACCCCAGGATCCTGGAACAGGGAGCTGAGTGAACCCCAGGATCCTGGAACAGGGAGCTGAGTGAACCCCAGGATCCTGGGAATGGGGAGCTGAGGGTACCCCAGGATCCTGGGAATGGGGAGCTGAGTGTACCCCAGGATCCTGGGGCAGAGGGAGATGAGGGTACCCCAGGGCAGAGGGGAGCAAAGGGCATCAGTCTGTGGGTGCCAGCATCTGCACAGGAGCACGGGCAGCCTCCTCTCTCTGGGTTCACTCAGTGCCCCTAAAACACCTCCAAAGCCCCAAGAGGGATGTGAGGCCGGATCTTTAAAGGCACCCCAGGGCTGGGCTGAAGTTCAGCAGAAACTGGATCATGGAGATATAAATCTTTTATTGCCCCCCGAGTGGCAGTGCTGGGAGCCAGGCTGGCCCAGCAGGATCACCATCCCCTGACCTTTCAGCATTCCTGCTCCGTTCTGTTGGTGCTGGGTCTGCTTAAATATTTATTTATTTGAAAGAAAACACCCCCACACTCGCAGCAGGGCCAGGGCTGGGCTGTGTGTCAGCAGCCTGGTCACATCCAGCTCCTCTCTGCGGGGCTGGGGGAGGCTGGAGAGCAGGCTCAAGGTTTCCAGTGCAATCCAGGATGAAGAGTGTGTGCAGAAGGCAGAGCTGTGTCCTGCTGTGCTGGCAGCTTCCCTCTGTGCTCTCTGCAGAGTCCCAGCCCAGCCTGGGCCAGGAGCATTACCTGGTACCTGCATCCACAGGGGTTCATCTGCTTCTCTCTCCTGTGTGGGTGGACATCCCCTGTTCCTTGCTGGGTGGCAGTTGGACATGTCCAGATAAATTCTGGGTTTGGGTCCCAGTGCAGGGCAGGCAGATCAGGGCAGCCCAGTCAGGGTGGGCACTGGGATGTCCAGGTCCTTCCCTGAGGCTCTCCCTGCACAGGGAATTCCCAGGTGCCTGTTAACCCTTTCCCAGGTGGGTCAGCACTTAGCAGGGCATTGCCAGTTCCAGCTGAGCTGTGAGCCCTGTCCCCCAGCTCAGAGACACACAGAGAGCTGTGTCTCCTTGTCCTCAGCCTGTGGAGTTCATGTGAAGCATGGTTTGGTTTTAATCTTTCAACCTTGGCATGAGAACTAGAGGTGCTTTGTTGTTTTTTTTTTTTCAAATCAAAGCCAAGATTTACCGACTTTGAGGGCTGGGGCTTTCAGAAACCCAGCGAGTGTGGAAGCTCTGAGGAGGCTGCAGAAGCTGTGGGTGCTGTTTGATTTCACCTTCTGGGCCTGATCAAGTCACAGCCTCTGCAGCAGCTGCAGCGTTGGCTTAAATTGCAGAGTAATGTTGGAAAGTGCTTGGGGTGTTTGTTATGAAACACTGCAGGTAGGGAAAGTTGGTGCTTCCCTTATCCCTTTCATCCTTCTCAAGGATGGACCCTGGGAACGCTCTGGGGATGGCTTTAGAAATGTTTTTTGGGAACAAGGAAAATGTTTCTGAAGCAAGAAAGGGTCAGGCAGGAGCTTCAGGGCTCTTGTGTGTGCCTAGAAACCTCAGGACATGGGCCTGAGGGTCCAGGCAAACCTGCAAATATAAATTGCATTCTAGTCTAATTTTCCTCATGGTCTGTCCTTGTTTCTTCCCTGGAGGAACAGAGGGAGGTGCAGTTGGTGTAGTTGGTTTTCCCTGGGTGGGAGATGCTGGACCTGAGCACAAATGTTGAGCTGCCCCCTCCTCCCTAATGAGGAAGAGCTGGAAGAACACAGTGCAGTGTTGCCTGTTCCTGCTATTAAACCTTAATTGTGGGACTGGTGTTTCCTAAAGTCCAAAATATTTTGGCACTTGTCTGGCTAAAGGCATATTTTTTTTTGTACATAGATTTTTTTTTTTCCTTTTATTAGCAGAAACCATCTGCCCTGTAAACAGAGATCAGGAGCAAACAGCCTTCCTGGCAGTTCTGCATCACGTGGGAATGCTGTGGTGCCTGCATGGGAAAGGGGCTGCTTTCTGCCTTCTCATCCTGGCAAAAGGAAACTCCAGGCACATCAGAAGCAGCTAATTTAAGCTGATGAGTCTTGGCATTGCATCTGAATTGCAGAGAGGATGTGACTGGAGCTCTCTGTAGAGGTGCACAGCCCTGATTAAGCAGGATGGAGGCTCCTGGGAACGAGGGGGAGCATGGAGGGGATGCAGGTTGGAGCTGGAGATTTAGACAGGGAGTGACACAAAGCCAGGAGTTTGCAGTGTTGCAAAAACCAGCTGAGAGCTCAGAGAAGAGCCTGGCCAGCACAGTGGGGTGAGCTCTGGTTGCTGCTGATCAGCAGTGTTGATTGATTTTTGATTGCCAGCATCCCTGGTGTTGATGCAGTGCCCATCACCGTGCCTGGTGTGTTCAAACCTCCCCAGCTGTGTCACCTGGGAGAGCACACACACCCTGATCTCAGCCAGCAGAGTTCAGCTTCCATTTCAGAGCACATCTCCAGCGTGGGAGGAGAACCAGACTGGATGGGAAACCAGTTTGATGTTGAACTGTAAGGTGTCAGGACGTGGGGTGCACCCCTCCTCTTTTGTGGCTTTCTGTTCCGCTCCTGCCTTTATTTTTAACATCTCTGGCATGTACACGAGTGCCTGTGTGACTCTGTGCAGGCTCCTCAGCCTGAGAGTGTGTCCAGTGACATTCCTGACTGTAACTTAAACATGGAACACGAGAGAATTTGTATGGCTGAGGGAAAACTCTACAGGCAGTGCATTGGAATGTATCTGTGCCATGTTCTAGCCAGAACCAGACAGTCAAAATATGGTTTTCTTTTTCATTAAAAAGGAAGTATTTCAGCTATGGAAGGATTTCCAGGTAGAACTTGGTTTCTTTTATCAGAGAGCACAGCCAAGCTTTGCTTGACCAAAAAAGCAGAAAATCTTCCTCAAACACAAATTAAAAGATTGTAAGATGGCAGAGGATTTCTAGCACTGGGAAATTATTGTCCAGACGTGAAATCTGGGCTGGTTTGATGTCCAGTTTCTGTGGGTTTATCCTGAGGTGTATGTGAGGGATCAAGGGCTAGGGCAGTGAGTGGCTGGAGAGGAAACCCCAGCACCGAGCAGCCCCAATTCCCAGCAGTGCCTCGGGCTGGCACTTTGCAAACTTTCCAGTGAGATGCAAATGCAGATAACTGCAGATGAGTACAGATAAGTGCAGAGCTGCTGCATCGAGGAATGTCCCTGGCTTTAGAGCTCTGTCTGTGCTGTGCTCTCAGGGCAGGTTTTCATGTGGCAAACACTAATTGTGCCCTGTGTGATCCTCAGGAGAGAAACCTGGACTGGTTCCCCCGCATGAGAGCCATGTCACTGGTCAGCAGCGACTCGGAGGGAGAGCAGAATGAGCTGAGGAACCTGCAGGAGAAGTTGGAGTCCACCATGAAGCTCGTGACCAACCTCTCTGGGCAGCTCTCCGAGCTCAAAGATCAGGTAAGGAGCAGCACACAGCCCCTTGGACCAGCTGGGGTTCTCCAGACCCCAGGGAGAGCATTCCCAGAGTAACTCATGGTTAGGAAAGAAGTGAACAAACCAGATGTCCCTCCAGAGCTGACCTGCCTGGTGCTGAGCCAACTGGAGAGTTCCAAAGTGGCCACATCAGAAAGGGAAACCTGTGTTAAAAAAAATCACCAGAGTTAACTTCAGTTAGTCCTGGCTGGTGCAAGGAGCCTGTGTGTGTGTTTTGATGTTTGGGGTGTGAACCCGAAGAGCTGAGTGTGATGCTGTTAGCCAGAGGCTGTGGGGTGTGACACTGACACAAGGGCTGTGCCACTGTGGGGACCTCAAAACCCACCGAGAAACGGGAGAAGCATTTGAGTGGTTGCTGGTGGTGCAGGTCCCTGTGAGCTGTGGCTGTGCTGCTGTGCAGATGTGATTTGGCTGCTGGCACCCTGAGCCTGCAGCACACACGTCCCAGAGAGGCTTGCAGTGCTCCACAGACCTCACAGTGCTTTTCTGGTGCAGCAGCTCCTCTGCAGCAAGAGCTGCTTGGCTGCTGCCTTGGCTGGGCTCAAGGGTGTTGTGGGGCTGGTTCCCACCCAGGCTTTGTGAAACACAGAGCTCAAGGTGTCCCTGGGGATTCCAGCCTCACTGGAGGGAGCAGGGAAAGCACTGCTGCCTGTGGGAGCTGTTTGTGGTGGCTGCTGGTCTCTGTGCATTAAGAACCCAAGCCAGATGGTTCAATCAGATGGTTCAGTGCATTTATGTAGGTATTGGCACTGGGTAAGAGTAATTGCTGACTTGCACCCGGGTGGTGGATGGAGCTGCCCGGGGCAGGAGTGGCCCAGCAGCTGTGGGTCAGTTCCTCTCCCAACAGCAGCCCCATCCCTGCTGGGCTGGCTGGGTGTCTCCATGGGCTGGCTGGGTGTCTCCATGGCCACTCCTTTGTCAGGAGCCCTGGCAGCCAGCACTGCCTGAGATCCAGCTCCTGCCTTCTAATCATGCTCTGCACTCGGGCTGGAGCTGGGCCCTGTCCCCAGCACCCTGTGGAGCACAAGGAAGGGATTAATGTGGGGCACTGGGAGCTGACAACCTCCTGCCCCGGGCTGTAATTAGTTCTCAGTGCCACAGAGCCCCTTGCTCCAGTTGGTCTGGGATGGAGGGCAGAGGCAGTTGCTCTTTTGTCTGGGCTTCAGTTCTTGCCGAGCAGTGGTTTGGCTGTTCTGCCTGGAAACAATTATCCTGCCCCACGTGTCCTGTGTCTCCCTGCTGAAGGCTCTGACTCCAAGTGCTCTGCAGGCACAGCAGCCTCCCCACCTCAGCAGCCTCACACACATTTCTTCCTGAAGCTCCAGCCCTCTTGGCTGACCAAGCACTAAAACCCCTCCTTGCTCTTTGTGAAAATAAGAATGAAGGGTTTAGCTTTTAGAGAGCTATTTGACTGTAAAAGCAAGAGAGGAAACTTCAGCTTCATTAATGTGGTGATAGCTTTTAGGAATTCCCCTAAGTACCATTATTGAGAGCCCTGCTGAAGATGCAGGATGCTCCCATTATGTGACAAAGCCAGTATATCCCTCCTCCTGATCAGGAACTGTCTCCAGGAAAGGAACTAACTCAGGGAATTTTTATTTGTATTTATTTTCTTGTAATTAAATAAAGGGAAAACCTCTCATTCATTTGCTCTTCAAGCTTGTTAGGTTTCTGGAGACTCTAATTATTAGAAGCCGAGTTCCAGCCCGCCTGCTTCCCCAAAGTGCACCAAGAGCCATTAAAATCCTGATCACTTTAATTCTGTGCGAAAAGATTACACCATAATTGTGTGCAGCAGCAGGGGATTAGATGTAATCACCCAGAAATCCTTCCCAGCCCCTCCTCTGGTGTCCCTGAGTGTGAGCACTGCTGCTGGGGACAGCCCCCTGAGCTGCAGGTGTGGCTCAGGGGGACTCAGCTGCCAGCAGCCCCTCGGGCATTGCTGTGGCCACGGGGGATCCTGCCCCTGGAGGTGACTCCAGCTCACCCTCACCTTTGGAGCCAGGAGCTACCAGGGAGCCCTGGCTCAGCTGAACCCCTTGGGCAGTGTTTGGGTCCTGTCAGCACAATTCCAGCACCTGGCAGCTCCCTGGGGATTTACTGTGCCTGGCTTTTATGAGCTGTTAGCCCAGGTGTGCTGTCACTGGAAAGCTTTTGCTGGAGATTCACTCTCCAGTAAATGGGATGGCACCAAGTTGCTCCCTCCTGCAGCCCTGTGCCCTCCACACAAGCATTAAGCATTGTGCAGGATTAATAATGTTCTGCATCAACACTAAAATTGCAATTCTCCCTCTTATTTACGGTTGGTTGCTTTATTCTTCCCTTTTTTCGAAAGCCACATCTTCTACAAACCCCTGCACCAGGGTGCACCATCTCTTTTCTACACAGCCTGAAAAATATCTCCTACAGTCCCTTTTCATTATTCCTATTTTATTTTTATTCCATGCGTCCTCTGAATCAGTTTATTGGCACTGTGAATTGAAATTGTGCCTCTCGGTTTGCTCAGTGAAGATAATTAATGTAAAGGGGCATTTTTAATCCAAGTCCTTGTGGCCTCTCTGCATTTCCACTTGTGAGTTATCTTAGAAGCAGTTGAACATTCAGGTTCAGCAGGGAGTCCTGTGTGTGTTCAGAGAGCTCTGGGAAGATCCCCCTCCTGCTGTTCCCATTCCCTGTGAGGCATTAGGAGCTTTTTGTGCAGAGAACTCCAGCAGCTGTGCAGAGGAGCAGGAGGTGTGCCCTGGCCTCTGGAGGCTGCAGTCAGCCCTGGGGAAAGGGAAAGCAGCAGCTCTGCCTCCCCTTGGGGCAGGCAGCGAGCAGGGTGCTGGGCTGAGCTCATTAACTGTGGTTTCAGGAGGAATGATGGTGTTTCAGCCCTTTTCCTGCTGGTTAAAGGAGTGCCACTGGACACGTGGGGAGGCTGTGCAGCACTGCCCATTTGGAGCAATCCCATTCCCCACAGAGAACTCCAGACCCCAGATCAGCAGGGTATCACTGGCTGGCCACCAGGATACCCTGCACCAGCTGGGAAACTCCATCAGTGCTGAAACTGGGGTTTTGAACAGATGCACTCAGGTGGTTTAGTGGTGACTGGTGGTGGGGCTGGGTTGATTGTTGGATTTGATCTTGGAGGTCTTTCCACAATTCTGTGACCCCAAGTGTGTTACAAATGAACCTAACATACACACCACCTCCCTTCTGGGGTTGCTGCCACAAGCAGTGACACTGGCTGGCATTTGTCATTAAACAGCAAAATCTGGAGAAGCTCATGGTTGATGTGGCTGGAAGGAGCAGCAGGAGCAGGATGGGAATGTGGCTCGTGTGCTGAGCCCTGGGGCTGTGGGGGCTCTTGGGGTGCCCAGGTGCCCCTGGTGGTGCAGGGGTGAGGCTGTCCTGGCGTTCCCTGTGAGCCTCCCACGTGTTGGCTGCTCTGCAGCCACGACACGGCGGGAGCTGTGGGATCCAGCTGTGGGATCCAGCTGTTCACTCCTGAGACCCTGCCCAGCCAGAGTCACTCCTTACATGGCTTATGTAACTTGTCAGAAACCTCCCAAAGTTTTAAAAAACCAGAGCGGAGCCATTGGATTGCGGCCATTTCTCAATATCAGAAATAACAAGCAGTGATCCATTTTCCACAGGAGAACATTATTTAATTTCTGGGAAGCAGGTGGGGCATGCTGAAGTCTGGGGTGTGTGGCAGTGAGGTGGTTAAGTCCTGCCTTGGCAGGTGGGGAGGGCTGTTGGCTGACTCTGGATGGGAGCAGGGAGTGCTCAGTCTGTTCCAGCAAAGGCGAGGGTATTCCCAGCCTGACTGCAGGGCTCGCCCCTTTCCGCCCCCTCCGTCTGCTCTGCTGGCCGGCTTACAAAGAATTCCTGACAGGGGAGGTTTCTGCAGGCTGCTCCCTGCCTGGATTCCCGATTCCCAGTGCCACCAGGGCACAGCAGTGTCCGGGCACACACGGGCTGGTGGCTGGAGCCACCCCTGGCCCGGGAGCAGGCAGTGCTTGTAGCCAGTGCTTCAGGGAAAATGCCAGGCACGCCAGGCCCTGGGGCGAGTGACGCACAGGAAGCACCGAGGCCTAATGAGCAAACTTGTTAATTTTCCAGATGACAGAGCAGAGGAAGCAGAAGCAGCGCATCGGTCTCCTTGGACACCCCCCGCCCATGAATGTGAACCTGCAGCAGCAGCCAGCCTGAGCTGGGAGGGTCACGGCCCCTCCGGGACACCCCAACCATCCCCAGCCCGGAGGCTGCTCCCTGCACCTTCTGTGCACCCTGTAAATACCCTGGTTTTATACTTAGATGTATATGACTGCTACTCTGTCGAGCTGGGGGCGTGTGGATTGTGATTAGAACTGTTGGCACGGGACGCAGGTTAAACTTTGTGCCAAAATTATCAAAATTGCCTTTTCCTTGGAAGGACTAAAGAGAGCACCTGAATTGCACTTGAAAAGATTATTTGACTATGTGACATGTATTTTGTATTTAAAAGAAAAAAATAATAGAATAGCTAGTATTTATGTTTTTATACAATTGTGCAATATGAATTATGCAATCACAATATATTTGGAACTCCTGAATGTCCTAAAGGGAGTGCACATCTTTGGATCTGGTGTGTTAGTACAATGTAATAAATGGTATAAAATTACAGGTGTAAATGAGGCTGCTGCAAAATTGTGTAACTGGTGATTTTTTCATACCCTTGGACATTTTTGTACCATGTGTGTAAATATCTTGCAATGCCATATTTGTTGCCTCTTCCTCCCAGGGATGACGCTGGGACTCCGTGAGCTGTTCAATTGGTATCGATTAAAGCAAAACATTATTTTGAAGCTTCCGAGTGAGGAAAGCAGGAGGTATTTTTCAAGAGATTTCTTTAGAGTACTGAGGCTAGAAGAGCTCAGACACCGGGTTTTTTAAATGCTAAGATTTCTTAAAGGGAACTTTTTATGCAAAATGAAGTTTGGAATGAGGATGCACTACTGGCGAGTCGGTGCAGTCTCCCAGGACCGAGCTGAGGCTGTCCAGGCTTTGCATTCTCAGTGTGTAGGATCCTCTCCTTCTATTTTTTCATTAGAGACCTATGTGCCTGCTAAAGCTTTAGCAAACAGGCACTGCACCGACTGAAACGTGTCCTGTAGCTGAGCACTGATGTGTGTAATGCTTGTGTGAGAGCCACTGGTTTGAGGCTGCTCTGTCCCACCCCTTCCTCTCCCTCTCATTCAGTCACTTTCTTTGGTTTCTGATTCTCCAGAGTGTGAAAGGAAGCTTGTCGGGTTGTTGTTTGGTTGGTTTTTTTCCCCTCCAATCCGCTGCATAGTTTTATACATGGACCTCATTTTACAGAAGCTGACTTCTCTGCAATACTGTCTACAAAAGAAAAAAAAAAAAGAAAAAAAGCTACAAACAGAGTTATGAAAATTTGTAAATGCATAAATATAGGTATTTAAATAAATGATGCAAAATACTCTACGGTCAGAGGCTGCTGGTGGTTTGTGTCCCCCCCAAGGGGGTGTGTGGCAGTTCTGTCACATCCATGTGTCCTGGAGTGTGGTGTCACAGGGCCTGGCAGGTAAGGATGGGGCTTTTCCCACTGCCCAGAGGGGCAGAGGTTGATTTTGTAAAAACCAGAGCATGTCCCTTCTCCATGCTGGCACCCAGGGAACTTCACCTGCGCTCACTCCAGGCTGGGATACTTCACACTCTCCCCACTGATAGTTTAGGTTTGTGGCTGTCATTGGAGCATGTGAGAGTTAAAAACCCCTCCAGCTCCGAGTATCGTGTGCACAGGAGCGTTGCTGATTATGTGTATTTGATTAAGACGTAGCAGGAACTACCTGGTACAATTAATCATCTTTAATCGGGTCCGTGCACACAAGTGTCTGCAGTGAGTGCATGCCCCTGGCTCAGGTCATCAGGAAAGCTCAGCAGGAGGGCAGCCTGACCAGCAGTCTCCCAGCCAGATTTATGGGTGAGATTGGGACTCCTTAATCACATCTATTTCCATATATATCTCCTGGCAAATCTGTCTCCCCCTCTGCAGCAAGGTGTGTGCAGAGGGAGTGCTGCAGCTGGCGCAGTGGAGGAGCAGGATTTCAGTGGAGGAGCAGGATTTCATTTTCCCTGAGCAGCAGAGCCACGGACCTGACTCACTCCTTCCCCTCCTGCCATCCAGGGATAAGCAGACACACAAATTTGTCAGGCTTCCCGGAGCCTCTGCCAGTCAGGTGAGAGGGAGGCGGCTGAGAGGGCACCCCTGAGGATGTGCACTGTTGCTTCATCTTTACCTTAAAAAGGCAGAAGCAGCGTGTGGCTGAGCGCTGGCACAGCCCTGCTCTGCCCTGTGATCCGTGTGAAAGCAGCTGGGGGCAGCCCGGGCGGGGCTGTGCCTTCCCAGGAGCTGCGGGGAGATGCACACAGGGAGAGAAGCAGAGCACAGGCACCGCCCCGGCAGTGGGGATGCGGGGGTGCAGGGTGGGGGGTGGTTCCAGGGGTGGCACAGATGGCTCAGGAGGTCACACTGTGTCCCCAGTCTGAGCAGAGGATGTGTCAGCTGGTCAGCAGAGGAAGGTGACTCTGTTCCTCCCCTCAGCCCACGAACAGGTCATTCACATCTGCAGATTCATTTCTGCAGTGACATGTCATGCATGACCATTTTCCTTTTTTCTTCTTTCACTCTTGGTTTTTCTAAGCTTTTTTTTTTTTTTTTTTTTTTGTCATTCTGGCTGAACTCCTCTGCCCATGACTCTGTGCCAGCAGAGGCAGGGAGTGGTGAAAACCCTGCTGGGGCTGGTGGTGGTTCTGTCCCTGCAGCTTCCGAGGTCAAATCTGTGTTAGGACTTTCCCATTCTGGACTGAGATCTGGTGCCCTATGGCAACTTCCTGATCTCAAAAAAAAACTGTGCAAGGGATCTGTTTAATTTCCCCATTTGAGGTACTCTTTTCCACAAAAGCTGGGTATCTCTGACATCACAAACAGTTTTATTCACAGTTGTTGGACTCAAGTGAAAAAAATCCTTCAAAACCTGACAGAGTCATCTGTAATGTAAGTTTAGGTCCTGTACAGGAGGGAGCTTTTTGGCTCTAAAAACACATCACTGACATCCAGTAAAATTAATGATTGGGTGACAGACAGATGGCTGTTGGTTTAAGGATTAGATTGAAACCAGGGAGGTTCCACCTGCCCTGCACACACCTGGGTTTTCCTTTGGCATCAGCTTTCATTAAGCAGGACTGCTGGATGTTAAAGTCTGGGACCACGATTACTTTGTCTCTTAAATAAGAACTTCATTTGGTGGTGGAAATCAAAAGTGACCTTCTGAAGAGGAAGGAGCAAACCAAATCTACCAATTTTGCTAATAATGGAAAGTCCTAGAGGGGAAGGATCCCCGTGCATTCCTCAATTTGCATGACTGGCTGTGTGTGGAGGAGCCTTTTCTCCACTAATGAAGCAGGTGACATGCTAATCAAGGCAATGCAAATAACTGCTCTGAAAGCAGAGCTGCAGCCCCAGCACCGCCACAATGGCAAATTCAAGGCTCATCCTCAATTTTGCAGCAAATTGGCGGAGGGCAGGACAAAGGAGCCGGGATTGCAGCCTCGGTGCTCGCGGGGGGCCTCGCGCTGGGGCGTGTGATGGAGCCCTCGTTACATAATGGGGGCTTGATTGGGATCGGGGAAGTCATAACCCAGCGCCACAGCAACCCCCCTCACCTCCCCGGATGGGAAACGCTCCTGCACACGCGCCTAATGGGGGTTTTAAATTGCCCATTGTATTTCCGAACAAGAGAAACTTATTTGGAGTGCATTCCCAATTCCTATGTAAGCAGCTGAGGACACTGCCGTGTGTGTTCTCTGTGCTCTGCACTGTGGCTGCAGTTCCAGGCTCACATCTGATCCCAGGAGGGGTCAGGTGGGAAGGGATCACCTGGTCCAACATCCCTGCTCCATCAGGGCCGCCCCAGAGCTCGTGGCAGGAGCTCCCGAGGGATTCCTGTGGAGCCAGAACAGCCAATTCAGTTCATGTCAAGTGCCTTCCCCAGCAGGGGACACAAAGCTCGTGCTGACAGACTGGGGTGGCTCCATTTCCATGGGACACTCCCTGGCTGTGGGCCAGCGCGCCCAGGTTCTCCCACACCGCGCTGGAAGTTCCGTGCCAAGCTGTGAATTTCCTGGGGCCAGCACAGAGTGTAACCTTTACTCTCAGCACGGTGCATTTACTTCTACAAACACACTGACCAGGCTTTCAGCCCGCTCAGGACGAGCTGTGGATATTTGGAGTAAAATCAGAAATATTCCTTCTAAGTGAAACTGGCATTGTCACTGCGACATAAGGAGTAACTTCTGGAGACATGCTGTATTTCTCCATCCAATTTTTTATTTACTACCTTTCCAACCTTCTTTCAGACTAAACATGTTAATGAGCTGAATGTCAAAACCACCCACGAGTAAACTGAGCTGTCCCATCCAGTAGGCTGATGTTGGTTTGTTTTTAGTAACTAGCAAGGATGCTGGAAAACCCCTATAAAGATTTCATTTTTAACAAAAAGTACCAAAAACTCCACCAGTTTTGCATCACAAAGTTGTGGTTGAAGTCAAGATTTGAGTCAAGCAGCATGTCTGTGGTTTTTGTGGGTGGATGCATCTCGGAATGACTGTCAATCTGTCAGAGGGAGATCTGCATGTCATCTCTGCATATGACAAGCAGAATCTGCAGTGACAAATATCTTTCCAGTACTCGCTGCGCTGTGCCCCGTACCCCTCCTGCCATCCCAAATCGCCAAGTCTTGTCAGCACATAGCTTGGACCCACTTTTTTTCCTTTAAAATGACACAAACAGAGGAAGGAAAGACAAATATAGAGCAGTGCTCTAGAGATGCCACTGAACACCACTGCCAATGTGCTTAGTCACCCCAAAATTGGGACGTGCACATGGGAGATACCATGCTGGACACTTGGATCAGAGCAGCCTGCCCAATCTCTGCAGTGTGTGTGAGGGGGACACTTGGAATTGAAACTGTGTAAGGAAAAAAATTAGAAAATAACTCCGGACTAAATCAGAGTAACTCAGGAGATACAGCTGGAATTGCACAGAGAAGTTTGCAGGAAATCTGATTGATTTAGAGCTTGACTGCTGGTGTGGAAGTGCCCAAATCTCCCTGTTTTCAGGTCTCCATGGGAGAAACAGGAGCAGTTTGAGCCAACACAGGAAAAAAGCCTGAAATTCAACAATAACCAGGAGATGGGAAAAGCACCCTGCACACAGCCGAACTCCCAGTGCTGGGATGCATCCAGAGTCTGTGTGAGAACATGCTGACAGCTGGATAAATTGCCTCGAGGCAGGTGCTTCCCCAGGAGCCCCACGGAGCAGGAACAGCCAGACCCATTTCCAGGCAGCCCTTCCCTCCAGAAGCACTATCATCCCTCAGACCTGTCTCTCAGCTTTCTCACCCATTAGTGCTCCTCAGCTGGCTCTTCTCACCCTGACTCTCAGCCCTTTTTTTCCCCTTTCTTGTCTCATCTCAGGAATGACTTTGCAGCTCTGGCTTGCCCAGAGGCCTTCCCCTGCCTGGAAATGGTGCCTGGTCCCAAGGGAATGGGCAGGAGCAAAGCCATTCCTGGGCTTTATTGAGGCAATGGGTTTGTTGTCACTTCCCTTTTCTAGCGCTAAGTAAATACACAGAGCACCAAATCTGAAGGCAGTGAAGAGTGGAATTCCATCTCTGTTCTGTGTGTTCCAATATGACTCTTAAAATAGTGGAGATGCTGTGTTATGATTTCCATCTTGCTTGTGTCCATAACACTGTTTTTACGCAGCAGAGATGGAAACACAATCTGTTAAGTCTGTAAGAAACTTTTCCTTATGAATGATGGGTGCAAACATCATGTACAATCATATTCCAGGAAGAGAATTCTATCCTCTTTCTGTTAGCAACCCCAAAAGGAGCTAAAAAACTGCAGCTTGCCTCTATTTACACACCATGGGAGTTTTCACTTCAATTTAATCACAGGATGATTCATTATTCACAAACCAAAGAATCATTATAATCAAGTGGAATCATAGAATTGTTAAGGTTGGAAAAGACCTTTAAGATCATCAAGGCAATGGTCAACCCAGCCTTGCCACCATGTTCACCACTAAACCATGTCCTCAATGCCACTTCCACAGGGTTTTTGGGACACTTAGAGGCATGGTGACTCCTCCAGTTCCTTGGGCAGCATGTTCTAATGCTTTACAACCCTTTCTGTGAAAAAAATTCCCTAACATCTAATCTAAACCTCCCATGGTGCAACTTGTGGTTGTGCAGAAGCACAGCTAGCTGCAGGACCCAAATCACAGAGTATCTCCCCAAAGTGGTGGGAAAACTGCCCCACATCTTCAAGAACATCTCCATGTGATGCTAAATTTGGTGTAGACCTTTGCAATGTGGCCCTATGACTGACTGCCTTTACTGATAAATGTACTTATTGCCTTTCCTTTGAATTTTTGCTGCCAGTGAATCTCATTCTGGCACAAAAGGTCACCTCAACAGCCAGCAGACTTCTGCAGAGAGCAACCCGGATTGTGTCCACTTAGATCTAGAGCTGATGAGAGAATTAAGCTATTTAAACCCTAAATGCATGGAAATCCAGACTCACTCTGGAGACACCCCCAAACCTACAGCTGCTCCAAGTCTGGAAGAAGCCAGGACTAGGGCTATGGAAAACCTCAAACAGGCAGGGCTGGCCGGGTGGGATGAGTCATCCACAGGGAAATGCTGCTGATGGGCTCCTGAACGTGCTCTGCTCACACACATCCTGCTCTGCTGCGTCAGGAGCCTCTTTCCCAAAGGTGTGTGTTTGTGGCTGGCAACCAGAGCTTGTTCCCTTTTTTCCCTAAAATTAGGAAGTGGGAGGAATAGAAGGGAATGGTGGCCTCCAAAACCTGCTCGATGTAAATGTTGGGAAGAGATGGAAAGGCAGGTTCCTCGCAGCCCTTTGATGTCAGTGCCATCACGGCCACTCCTAAGTTTCTTCCCGGCCCTGTGAAAATTTCCTCCACAGAGCCAAGGGCAGCAGTGCAAAGGATGTCTGGGATGAATGGATGGCCCTGAAGGACCCACCTTGTACCAGCCCAAACAGAGCAATCCATTTATTAAGGGAATGCTCTACCAACAACTACTCCTCAACATTGGCACAGATGCACAGGGCAGGGTTGGAATGAATAAAAATCCTTGGCTGTTGCCTGGAGCAGGCATGGATAACAAGGCTGTGGGCTGCAGGATCCCCTCACCTGGGGACAGCTTTGAAGGAATAAGTATCCAAGGAGGAATGAAGCAGCTCCTGTCTCAGGGATATCTTGCTAGTTAAAGCTTTTACCTGGCTGTTCCAGGCTGCAGCCCAGTGCACACTGTGCTTTGCTTCTCCCTCGCCCTGGGCAGGGCTCCCAGCTGTGATTCCAGCATGGAGAAAAGCAGCTGGAAGTGTGTTCTGGGTTGACCAGAGGCTACATCCCCGTGCCAGAGGCTCTCCTGCCTCCCATATACACCCACCCTTCCCTCCCCATTGCCTGTCTAAGAACTGAGACCCCAAACTCAGGGGCTGAGTTGGTGCCCACAAGATAAAAACATAAACTCTCAGATTTTTGCTTTCCACATATTTTCTAAGCCTCACTCCTGGTCTTTCTGTAGGTCTGGTACTCAGTCTGACATGGCTGTAGGAGATAATCTTACTCCTTACTCACACCCTCCCCCTAATTCTGAGCAACTGGAATTGTAAAGCAAGAGGGAAGATTGCATGTTTGTACAGTACCTACAGTGCTGCCCCCTCCCCTCTCTCTCAGCTTGTCTTTCTGGGAAACCAGGGTTACCTCAGCCTGTGCCAAACCCCACATTTTATACAGTGAAAAAATAAACAAGCAGAACATTCAGATTTCCTGGACCAAAGGCCCAGAGGTAGTGCATGAACTCGTGCAGGAGCAGGCTGGGCAGACAGCGTGAATCAGAGGCTGGGGTGACTCCAGGGAGCAGGAAAGCCCTGGTGGCAGGCGGCCAGGCTGAGGCACAGCCCCTGCGGCGCATTCCGCAGCATCCTGCCCACCTCTGACAAATCCTTGCAGGCACCAGTGAGTAACAGTGGGGAGCTGTGACCAGCATCCCTCAGTCAGTGGCTCCTCTGGGGTGACTGTTCAAGGTGCTCTCTGAAAGTGAATGGCCCTTAAATTCACAGTTGGGGTTTGGCTTGTGATCCGAGCCTGTCACCCACAGACAGGAGCTGCGTGTGACGAACAACTGTGTGTGAACAGAGCAGAAATATCACGGTGCCACCTCCAGAGAGGAAAAGCACCTGGTTTCAGTTCTAAGTGTCCTTGAGCACAGGTTCAGCTGCTGGTGGGCAGCAGTGGGTAATGCCCTTTGCTGCTCCCCCGTGCCGTTGTCATTGCCTCCAGGTGCAGGTTAAATTGGGCACGGCTGCTGACCTGGCTGCTCACCTTTGTACACCGTGTTTAGGGTAACCACGGGCTGGCTGATGTCTCTAAATTATTGCTCTTGTGTTACACTCAGTCCTTACTACACCTTTTTGGGGACAAACTTAATTTTTAACTCCAAACCCAGACTGATATAAATCATTAATCTGTCCATCCTGCCTAAATTAATATATTGCTGTCTTTTAACATATACGGGGAGGAGCGTGTGTGAGCTGCCTGGGAGGGGTTTGGGGAGGAAAGGGCATTTCTGCTCTGGCTATTCCAGTGCTGTCCCCTGCAGCAGCGGTGACCGTAATGGTTAAGCCTGTCACAGTCTATTGTACCCAGCGGCACTGCTTGGCTGGGCTTTGCAGTCTAATTGCCACTGACCCCGTGACAATGAGGTAATGTCTCTGCCTCCCGGGTCAGATAAATACTGCTCATTTTATAACCACCAGACACGTTACTGAAAAACAGATAGGAAACGACCCAAAGCCCCATGATCACTGGAATATAAACTCTACTACAGCTGCTGCCTTTGTCCTTCATTTGAATGCTCAGGGGTTTTTCTCGTAACACCCACTCAGGGGCAGAGCTCTTGCCCAAACTCTGGCCGGGGAGCTCCTCAGGTGGCCTCACCCGAACTAAGAGGGCAAGGTATGAAAACGTCAGAGCGGAAGGAGGTGATTGGTAGGAATCAACGGGAATAAAATTGTCTTCTCACAGATTTCTAAACCTCAGCCACCTGAACAACTGGGATGGGAATCCAAGCCAAGAGCTGTGCTGGGGACCGAGAGCCTCACACATTTCCAGGGAGCTGGCAAAGGCCCCCTGAACACCCCAAGTTCAACACTGCGGGTTGCAATCCTGCCGGTGCAGCCACGGTTCGGCCCAAAGTCCTCGTTCCCACCTCCCTCCCTCTGCCCCGGCACAGCTCCCTAACGACCGGGCCTTTGAAGATAAATGCCCGAGTGACGCCAGAGTGACGAGGAGGACTTTGCCCCCTCCCGCGGTACCAGCGGGACACAGGACAGTGATAACCCTCCCTCCAAACCCATCCCCTGTCCTGAGCCCTGGCTCAGCCAGCCCCAGCCTCGCTTCCCGGAAAGCGGCGGCCAGGGGGAATGGCACGGAATGCTGGAGCTGTTCTGCTGGAGGAGCAAAGCAGCTTTTCTCCCCTGTGTCTCCACAAACTCCCAACAGCATCGCCCGGCACCCTCTGCACTGGGGAAAACAGGGTTAAGATAAACCCTGCAGTCTTAAACCAGAACCTCTGTAGAACAAACCCCAAAATATTTACAGACATTATCCCAGAACGACCAAGAAAATAATGTCATTTTCATTGATATATTCTTATTTTATATAAAATACCCCCAGAGCTGACAGCTGGTTTTGCTGCTGCTCAGAATTCTACCTATCTTCTCTGCTGTACCTTTGACTTGAAGAAGTTGAGGGCTTTTTTTTTTAAGCTGTTGAAAAATGCTAAGATGAAAAATACTTTTGCAGTCCCTTACCTGATATTTACAATAATTTAGGCTTTATAAACATTTAAGTTGTTTTAAGCATATCTTATCTTGGTATACTGTCCCCTAATTGTATGGTGTGACTATCATGAAGTTCATGATAGTTCAAATTCCAAACTCAAAAGCTGCGGGATGATTTTTTTTTTCTTTCCCTCATGATAGTTTTTGGGTCACACTTTAAATTACTTTTTTTTCCCCCCCACTCCAGCCATGACTCAGCAATGTTGATTTGCATTGGGCTGGCACTTTGCATACAAGCTATAGAGAAGTGATTTAAATATAAAATGCTCAAATATTTCATAGACCTTCTTTGACCTCCTCCATTCCTGTACTGCCAATTTCTCATCCACACGTTTTGATGGGGAGGGTGATTCCTGGCACGGGATGTTAGAGATGGTTCCAGGTTTCTCCACATTACCATCACCTCTTTGCACCAGCCCCAGTGGGATTTGGATTTGCCATCTCTTGCACTAGGGGGAAAAGCTTCCTGCTCATTCTGAAGATACACATGTGCTGTAAATAGTAGCCAATTAGTAGAGAAATTGGTACAATTAAACCAAAATGTTTTTGGGAAAGTCACTGGTATTTGGGAAAGTCACTGGCACTTGCAATAACCATTTGTTGATGCACTTAAACATTGTCTTTAAATGTAAGAAGCCCTGTCTTGTAGTCAACTTACTTTTTAATGGGGGGCTATATATATATAATCTCCCAGACCCCTCTGTGCCAGGACTAGGCAGCAGCAGCTTCTCCAACCCCCTCGATGTCATGTGAAAATACAGCAGAAAACATTTTCCCTCTTGGCTTGGCACAACCTCTCTTTGACTTATAAAATGACTGTGTTGGGGGTTTTTCTCTTGCTTCTTGTTAACCATCACCACTTTTCCCTCATTACTGGAACAAACATGAACACATTTGGACTGCATTTCAAACTGTTTTAAAGAGAGATCGCATCTCTCTGTGCCCTCTCAGGGCTCAAGGTACACTTAAGGCATCACTTATATATTAAGCATATTTTATTTAAGAACAACTAGGTTTTTTTGCAGGATTATATTGGGGAAATACAATACCTCCAGCAGATTAGGAGACATTGAATTAAAAACCCTGAAAGGTTTCTTTCTTCAAGGAAGCAAGACATTGATTGTGCTAAATTACCAGTTTCTGCTGAACCACGGTAATGCATCGACTGGGGCAGATGAAGCATTTCAGACCAGCCCAGAATGCCACTAATGGCACTGGCACATCAGACGTGACATTGAAGCCATAAATTACCCACTGGGTTCCAGATATATAAATCCCAACACAATAAAATCTGGAAAATCACATTGTCCTTGCAAACCCGAGTCAAGTGGATCAGTCAGATCCCAAGTAAATGCCGTTCTGCACTGATAAATAATAAACTGCAAAGTAACAGCCTGAGAAACAGTGTTTTTATTTTAAGTAAAATACTATAAAAAGTTAAAAAGTGGAAATAGTTTCTGCAAAATGAAGTTCTGATTGAACTTTTATTTTATATATATAGTGAAAAATAAAACCTAATGTAATTACAAGGATAACACTTGACTATTATGCAAGTGCATGCTTAGGCCTTTTGGAAAGAACAAGGTCTCACATATTCCTCTGTTTTAAATGCCTGCTTCACCTCCCGAAATCCCCGGGGAATGTGCTTAGCAAAAGGTGAACTCAACATTCCCAAAGGCACAGAGCCGCTCCGCTGGGCCGGGAATTCGGGAATTCGGGCATTGGCGCTGTGCGGGATCGGCACAGCGGGAGCCCTGGGGGCTGCGAGTGACATTCCTGCCTATGAGGCGGCCCCGGGGTTTAATTTATAAAACTTCATCGGTGCTGTGTTTTTATTTTATCTTAGAATGGCTGAGAACGGCCCGGCTGGCCCGGGCTCAAGGGACGGGCGGTGGTATCAGCGCGGCAGCCGCTACCTGCACCCCGTCCGTCCGCAGCTCCTAACGGGGCTCGGCCGAAGGCGGTCCTGGCCCCGCGGCTGGCACAGCTCGTGGTTTGGGGCTTTTCTGCCTTTCGGCCCCGCGGTGCAGCCCCCGTGCCGGGCGCGGCGGCGGCGCTGGAAAGCCCCGCGGGGCGGCTGCCAGGCGGCGGCGGGGGCGGCAGGAAGGCGGGCGGACACGGGCCGTGCCCGCGGGGGCCGGGCTGACGGGAGAGAAACAGGACAGGAGCCGGCTGCCCGCCCGCCTGGCCGCGACACGCCTTGGCCACCTGCCCGTCCCCGTGCGGGGCCGGGGCTCGGCCGGGCCGGCCCGGGCGGGAGGCGGCGCTTCACCCGCTGCCCCGGCGGCGCGGCCCCGTCACGTTCCGCTCCGCATGGCCCGGGCGGGCCCGCCCGCATGGCCCGGCCCGCCCTCAGGGGCCGCCGCGGGGGCGCCGCGGGGCCGCACAGCGCCCGCCCCTCACGGGCCGCGCCGCGGGGAACGCGCCCTCACAGCGGCTCCGGTTCCCGGGGCGGTCACACAGCGCTCAGCCCTCACGGACCGTGCCCTCACAGCGGCTCCGGTTCCCGGGGCGGTCACACAGCACTTATCCCTCACGGACCGTGCCCTCACAGCGGCTCCGGTGCCCGGGGCGGTCACACAGCGCTTATCCCTCACGGACCGTGCCCTCACAGCGGGTTCGGCTCCGGGGCGGTCACACAGCACTTATCCCTCACGGACCGTGCCGGCGCCATCGCCCCCTCACAGCCGGCCCGGCCCCGGGGAGCCGCACACCTCCCACCCTTCACCTCACCCCCCCTCAGCGTCCCACAGAAATGGTGTGAATTCCGCTCTCCGGGGACACAGTGAATGTCCCGGCCGGGCAGCGATCCTGCTGATGGAAGAGCGTGGGAAACGGTGTAAAATGAATGCGACATTTCCTCCTTCGCACCTACGCGTGTGTGTGAGCGTCCTCAGCGCTGCCTCAGTGCGTCTGCTGCGCGCAAGGGGCACTCACTGTCCTTTCCAAATTCATGGACTCACAGAATGTTAAAGGGTTGGAAGGCACCTTAAATCCCACCCATTCCCACCCTGCCATGGGCAGGGACACCTTCCACTATCCCACATTGCTCTAAGCCCCGTCTGAGCTTCTCTTGGACACTTTCAGAGATGGGACAGCCACAGCTTCTCTGGTAACCTGTGCCAGGGCCTCCCCACCCTAACAGAAGAAGTACTTTGTAATATTGAAACTAAATTTTCCCTCTTTCGATTTGTACACATTATTCCTTGTCCTGTCACTACAGGTCATGGTGGGGTCTCTCTCCAGCTTCTCTGCAGCCCCTTTCAGATACTGGAAGGTTGCTATAGGGTTTCCATGCAAACTCTAAATTGTGACCGTCCCTCACCCACCTGTGCTACCTCAGTGTCCTCCTGCCACTTGTACCCACCCGGATTTTTTTTTTTTTTTATTGCACAGAAGTGGCTCCTGAGTCTATTTTGCCACACATAAATGTCTCCTTGGTCATTATTGTCCCCACTTGTACCACAGCTGGCACAGTGAAGCCCCAAATGATTAAAGCACAGACACGAAACATTCCTCAAAGGCCAATTCTGTGGCTGCCAAATCCACAACTGAAAAGAGATGCCTGTGCAAAATTAATTTGGCTTATCTCTGGGCATGGATTAGAAGCCTTATTAGATATTCATCTCCTGCTTTTTGCACGGAGCCAGTGAGCAGAGGGTGTTTCTTAACGAGCTAAGACTGGTGTTCTGCTTTACCTTTGTAACTTGGGGTGTTGCCTGTGGCTGAGAGACCCACATTCCCCAAGCCAGCTCTGGGGCAGTCAGCCATGCTCTCACAGCTTTTCACACAGGGCCAGAAGGTTTCGTGGACGCTTGCAGAGGATGGAAGTGCAATGGGATTAGATGATTTAGGATGTGCTTGAAGCTCTAAAAGGGAACTGCCAGACATTGGGTTTGGACCCATCAGGACTCTCTCCTTCAGCCTGTTCCTCTGCCTCCCTCTCTTATGGCTGCTTGTGCTTGCCTGGCCCCCAATCTCCCTTCCAGCCCTGCTGCTCTCTACCAGTTTCTGAAAAAAAATTGGTTTGAGCTAAAGCAAAATGCAGTTTCTCAAACAGAAGTGCAGGTGTTGCCCTCCTGGTGCTTGAGAGGGGCACCTTCCATCCCCAAAGATCCCTAGGAACACAAGGAGGTTAAATATCCCATCTTCAGTCTGAGTGCCTAGGCCAAGCTCAGAGCATCTGCAGTTGCAGAGGAGAGCCCACTGGGCCTCACATGGATGAGATCCTCGGGGAATTCAGCTGGGAGCATCTATCAAACCTCTGCTGAAAGTGCAACAACTGCAGCTTCTCAGAAGCTTATCAATTATTAGCTTATCAGGCCAATGGCCTCCTCGTTAAGATGGCAGAACTCACCTTTCCCCACTGCCAGGTTTTGGGGGCAAGCCAAGGCATGTTGGCATCAGACATTTCCACAAAACACAATCTTAGAATTATTTTAGCATGGATAAAATATCCCTGCCCCCTTGCTTCCTTGGCAGGGAGAGCTAGTGAATCTTTTCAAAGCTGTAATCAACCTAAGACAGAGGGTTTATGGTGGAGAGTGTTGGACAACCTTTGTGATCAGTGTATTGCTCTCGTCTGGAATATTCATGGAACAAACAAGAACAGGGTGGCGTGCTAAGGATGTGAGTGGGTTATTAAGATAAATGTCTGGAAAGAAAGTTCAATCACAGTGCTCTCTGCAGCCTAGGAAATGTTGGTGCCGGGCACCTTGCAGGCAATGACAGGGGTGGTGTGGCAGTGAGGAGAGGCCAGAGTCCACTGGGAACACGTCTGCCAGGGAGCAGAGCTGCCCTGACCTCTGCAAGCACTCACCCAGCACGTCCACGCTGGGCCAGGCAAACAGAGGAGAGTTGTGGGGATGAAGTTTGGTGGAACAGGTAAAGAGAGATGCAGCTGTCCCAGAAAGAAGCAACGTGACAGTCTTTGAGCACATAAATCTGTGTGTCTGTCAATGATTTATGTGCTGGGGGTGGCTGTGCGTTGTGACTCCCCTCACCTGGGCAGGCAGCTGAGCCCCAGGCTCACCCGCAGGTCCATCAAGCAGGTCTGCAAATACATTAGAGTCAGAGTGGGATGGAGGAAATAAATCTTTATACAACCAGCTGTTTTCGTATACCAAGATACAGCCACCTCTTCTGTGTCCTCAGCGATGATAAATGTGCTTGTTTGGGTAAAGTTGTGCCCTTCAAAAATCTGTCTTGTGGCGACTATTACAAGTTTGATTAAAAATCTCATGCTCTTTCTGACAAGCACGGCCTGCATAACAAAATAAATGTGACAGACAATTGGCTTGCTAATAAGTGCAATTAAGCAGTATGGGGGCTTGGTTTAATCACAGTTTATTGGGAAAGCCACAGAATTTTTTATGCAGCTGGTTTCACGGAAATTAAATCATTGATAGATTTGTACGGGAATGCCATGGAAATCCTTTTGTTTCCTGGCTCAGGAGACACACACCATTTTTCAGAGTGAAGGAATTCATTTGGCTCCTCTTTGTTACTCACAATTACTTTCTGAACCCCTCACCCAGGGACCTCTGTGGGGTGGTCTCACTTGAAGAACCTCACCACTGGGTCAGATAAAATTTACATCAAAGCCCATCAAAATACAGCTGTTTGTTCATAATGCAGTGAGGGATCAGCCAGGATCCAAGAAAAATTATCCATCTTGCTTGACCTGTGGAGTCTGAAAGTGCTGTAGCCTCATGCTGGCATTGTCCCCAGTGCCATGGAAAAATTGTAGGAGATGTTATAATTCCAAAGAGATGTTTTCTTTTATTTCTGTGTGGCTAGTGGGCTCTTCATCAGGAATAGGGATTGAGCCTGGACCTGAGTTCCATCTGACCATCTTCAGAGCACTTTGTGTTGATAAATTTATACAGGGACTCCAGCACACCATTTTTAAGGCACATTTTCTATTAAAAGGAAATATTTGCTGGAAATGCAGTGCCTGTACATTAATTGGAAGATAATTCTGAAGAGTTGGGGAGTCCTTTCTGTTGTGCCACAGAAGCTGAGAAATGGAAGTAATTGGTGAAACAAAGTGTAGATCACCCCTCTAAAAACCTGTTCTGTGATCTGTGAATGAACACAGGCAAGGGCAACAAGCAAGAAATCAGGATGGTTTGCAGGTCATGGATTCATTGGAGGGCACAGCACAGAGACAGCTGTTAGCACAAAACTGCTGCTGGAATGATCAGATCACTTATGACCTGGGTGGAAAAGGGAAAGGAGAGGGAGACAACCTTCCCCTGAAAGCAAGCACTAACAGCAGAGGAGAGGAGCACACAGCTGGTTGGGTTGGGGCTGGGTTGTTTTTCAGGAAAAGAAAACCTCATCTAGTGAGAATCATAAAAGGTTGCAAAATCAAAGAGCCAAGGACTAGAAGGGCTTTGGTAAATATTAACAAATAAAGACCTGCATGCTTTGAAAGAGTGAATTAAAGGCAGTGAATTAAAGCCTTTATAACGATTTGAATGGCTGGGGGTCAGTTCTTAGTGAGGGCTCAGCCAAGGGGTGTCCAGGTGGGAGCTGGGATCCTTCCTTAGGGCGTGTCAGTGGCTGCTCCAAGGAAAGGGCTGTGCCAGCAGCATGTCTGTGCTGCTGGGGACACCCAGGAGATACCTCGGAGTGAATCTTCCTGCAAGGGACAACATGGGAGCAGCAAGAGGCTGGAGAGGAGGCAGGAGCTCAGAAAGGGCTGTGAGGCAGACGTGGGTGGAGGGGCCCGTTCACAAAGGCTGACAAAAGCATCTCCCACCTCTATAAATGAAGGATTGTCAGTTCCATTTTTGAACTTTGCCCTCCCTTGATGATTTGGCATTTGCACGGTGGCTGTTCCTGCTTGTCTTCACCTCAGCAGTTATCTACCAGCAGGGTCTGATTATCTCAGGGCAGTGCTCCGTGCCTGTGACATCCCTTAATTAAACTATGACAGTTGCTAACTATGGAAAAGAAAAATACTGAAGGGAAAAAACCCTCACTGCATTCTCATTAGACCACAGTATTCGAGAGACTTTGGGTGCCACATAAGAGGGCGGTACAAAGAATATTTTTAATGAGCTTCAGTAAAGGTGCCCTTGATTTTGGTTTGTCTCTAATTGGGCGAGCTTTGATCTTGATTTCTTCAAGAGATATTTTAGTGTGCACTCAGATAGCACTGAGAGACCTGAACAATTTTTCTTTGTCCAGTTTCTAAGAGAGGAAGAAAGTTTCCACTGGAAAATGGTTTCAGGGAAAGTTTCACCAGGGAAAGCAGCATCTTCAGGAGCAGTCCCTATATTTGTCTCCAAATAGGTTCTGCAGGAGGAAGTGTGCTCAAGTGATATGGAACACATGCATTGGGACAGGTGAAGCCACATGCTGAGGGATGTATTTCATGCTTGGCTATCACGTGCAGAGAGAGAAAAGCTTTAGAAAGGCAGGAAATCAGCTGAGGAATACTGAAGGCTGTGTAGCTGCACAGACCCAGCTCGTGGCCTGGGACTTCTCGGCCCCTTCCCTCTCCCTCACATTATGGCTCCAGTTAAGACTGGAAGCCTCGTGGGAGGGAATTTCTGCATTTATCACTTGGCGTGAGCGCCTGGCCTCCCTGAGAAGACTGTTGAAACCTCTTTTCTAATATGAATCATTTAGTATTTTGCTTATTAGTAAAGCAAGAAACAAGATGCAAACTTGAGGTAATTGTAAAGCTGTTTTTAAATTAATCTTGGCATTTTGTAGCTTGACAAATCCGAAGCCTCTGAAATCATTGCACAGCTGTAACAAACGAAGTTTTTATTCAGGAGAAATCAAGTCTGGAGGTTTTTGTGTTTCTAGCCATGGCTTTACAGCTAAGGCTGCCAGGAATTAAGCTTTCTAGAACTAGACTGAGCTCACTACGGGAAGAGCCTTCACTTCAGAGAGAGCTCAGGCTGCCTCAAATTAGTACTTGATTCAGTGGAGCCTCAGAATTGAGTTTAGGAGTTGCTGGCGTAAAGGCAATGCTGGAGAATATCTGTGGTGTGAGAACAGCTGCAGTCAGGCTGTGAACCCTCCTTTTCCCAGCAAGAGCACAGGATAAAACCTGCTGAGACATCCTTGGTACCCTGCCACGAGCTCCCTTCTTCGGTGCCTTTTCATCTCTCCCCCTTGCATGAATATTAACAGCAGTTGTTTCCCCTGAAGAGCTGCAATGCTAAAATGCAATGCTAGAGCGGGCTCAGCCCCCGAGCTGTTCTGCAGCACAGCCTGGACATGTAGGACACTCGAGCCATCAAACACGCTGGTGACTTCTTGCCATTGTTGAATCAGGCTGGATTTAATCAACAGCCGTGGCGAGCGCAGCATTTCCAGCGCTGCGCCCTCAGCGTCGGGTGCTTGGAGGTCACCGGTGGGAGGGAATGCCAGCCTGGAATCCGGGGCTTCCCTGCTGACAGCCTCTCAAAAGGCAGGGGGAAAAGAGTTCATCTGAAGCCTCACATGTTCCCTGGAATAAAGTTCCAGCGTAGTGAAAGTTTAGCTGCAGTGTCTGCAGCTCCTTCGTCATGACTCAGGGGAAAACCTCTTTTTTATGAGTGTGAGTGAGTGCTTTAAGGGGCAGGTCGGCAGCAGAGGGAACATCCTGCTCCCAGGTACTACACTAACCTTTAGAGGTGCTGTGAAAGCACTTTTGGCCCGTTGTCTCCTGGATGTTTATTTGCTCCTTTTTAATTTTTTTGCTTTAGCTATCTGCAGACTCCTCCGACGAAATTACTCAGGGAATAAATCACTGCCCCGTGAAAAGCACCTAATCAAACAGATAAGTCTTGCGTTTCACCCTTGCCTCTCTCACTCCCACACATGACTTTGCATGTGAATCTTTAAGACCTGTATGCCCTATATTTTTTCAGTCTAATGCTGCAATTAATCACATTACATAACCAGCCTACTGCTGTTTCTAATTAAATTTTTCGGGGAGGGTGGGGAGGGAAGAAAGAACCCTGCATTTAAATACCGTGAAGGGTCTGTCTTGAAATGACAATGCCAGGAAGCGGCGAGGGAAGGCTCCCTCCATCCTCCTCCTCTCACCCCCGTGCGCCGGGAGCTGCGGCGCAGGCCCGGCTTATGCAACATCCCACGCCGGCGTCTGACTCACGCGCACTTACCTCACCCAGGACAGGCTAAAAATAGGGATTCATTCTTAACTCTGCACAGCCGGGCTCTGCCTCGCTCCCCAGAAGACCCTTGACGGGATTAAAATAGAGCGCTGTGTTTCCTGCGGGGATGCGTGCGCCGGGCTGGTCCCGGCTCGGGGAGCGGGCTGGAGCTGAGGGGGCACGGGAGGGGCCGTCCCCCGGTACCGGGGCTCCCCAGGCTCTCCGGACAGGAGGAGGGATTGGGCAGCCCCGTCCAGACGTCGGGAAGCAGCGCTGTAGTAACTGCGTGCCAGCGCTTGCCGCAGCTTTGGGGAAGATCGCCGGGCTGGAGGATGTGAAATCAGCCCTGGGCTGGCTGGGTCCCACTCGGGATGCACCGGGGATCCAGGAACAACCTCCCTCAGAGCTCTCTCTGCAGCGCTGCCCCATGTGCCCCATGTCCCCCTCTCGCTCCGGGGTACAGCCAGCCCTGTCCCCCACACCCTCCCATCGCTTTTTGGGAATGGTCCAGCACAGCACAGGGCTGAGACAGCTCATCGCCCCCAGGACGGGCAGTGATAGCACGTCCTTGGCACAGGGATGTCCCCACCTTCGCTGTAGCAGCTTTGCGAGGCTCAGGGCATGCCCGGAGCCCCCCCACCTGCTGGGGGATGTCTCAAGAGCTCTGCTGCCAGCTTAAAACAAAGCAGTTTTCGAGCTGTCCTGGTGGCTGCAGAAGGATCCAAAGCACAGACAAGTGTCTCAATACTCAGAGCAAGTAAACTTCCAGATGAATTAGAAAACTTTAAAAATGTTCTGGCAATTGATACATCACTCCAATGAATTTTCTGGCTGCCCTGAAGAAAAAGTCTTGGAGCCTCAGCTTGGTGTAATTGGCACCAGGCTGCTTCCCTTCCCCTTTGCTTTCTCAGCACATGAATATTTGGCTGAGAGTCATTTAGAGGGGCTGGAGATGTTTTTCCCTACAAATTCTACCTTAAACTATTTGAGAGTGAAAAAGTGATGTGAAAACCCATACTCAGTTTTGCTTCCATTGGCCTTTTTGAAAACATCTGCTTCTAGGTTGCCTTATTTTCCCTGGAATTTCAGTCTCAGCCTGTTTTTACCCTGGCAGGATGAACAGTGAACCAGAGGCTCTTGTGGCAGAGCTAACCCAGCTGGGCACATTCTTCATAGATTCACCATAACAATAGAATTTCTTAAACACAAATCCTGGGCTTGAGGAGATCCACAACCATTCCCTGATTCCGGAGCTAATTTTAAAGTGCATTTGTAAGGAATTTTAATCAGATTAGAATGAACATATCTAATTCCTAAAGGCCACGTAAAGACTTGTCTTCTTTAGCTTTCTGCTCCTCCCCAAGGGCACGGGCAGTAGCTGTGTCCTGGTTATTTTGCTTTGGGCACCTGATCCCTTGAGTCCTAAGCTCAGCTCTCCCCCTGTGGCAGTCAGCATCATTCACTTCATTTTTTGCCTCACAGGAGCAGCAGAGCTGCCCTGGCTGGCCTGAAGAGATGCACAGGAGGATGTGGCTTTGGTCAGCCAGGCCAAAGGTCAGGGGCACGGCAGCAGCTCACACACTTTGTCACCTCTGTGCCATGAGAACCTGAGCTCCTGCTTCGCCACAGTGCCTTGTGAACCTGAGCTCCTGTTCACAGAGCCTGAGTTCGGTGGGATTTGGGGAATGGAGGTGGCAGGAGGCTTTGATGCCGTGCGGATGTCTGAGGTGTTTTCCTGATTGCTGCTAAATTGAAATCTCCTGTTGGATGTGATTGAGAAAGAATGCAAATGGCCTTGCAGGAAAAGCCTGGGGAAAAGGAAGGAGACTCTGGTTAACTGTGAGAAAGAGGAGATGATGAGGAAAGGGAAGAAGGAATAAGACAGAGAGAGGGAGAGCTATTTAAGGAAGCAGGCACCTTGAGCAGATGAAAAAAAGAGTGGGACCAGGATAAGGGACAGCAATAAGAAGCAAAAGGCTTAAGCAAGGAGCAAAGCTTATAGACCAGAGCACAGAGTGAAGGAAGAAAATTAAAAGCAGGGAGCTGATTTCTATACAGATAAAGAAAAACAGCATTGTGCAACCTGGGTTTTCGTGGCACATGTCCTACATCAGGGCAGCAGTCAGAAAAGGGTGTAGCTGAGGGATGCTGCTTTGGAGTGCTGGAGCCTAATTACTGCCTCCTGTTATTTGGGACAAGTGTTTTAAATTTGCATTCTGCCCTGAGAGGCAGTACTCCCTCTAATAATTTCAAGTCTTGGTTTGGAGCTGGGAGAAGGAGATTTCGGAATAGCATCAAAGTAAGTCATGGGCCTCAGAGGTGGGAGCAGGACTGGTATGAGTACAGCAGGAGCCAGATGCTTGGGTTTGGCATTTCTTCAGTGCTGGCTGCTGGCCAGAGGAGAAACCTCTTGTGCCTGCCTGGCCACCACCTGAATCCAGAGCAGGCAAGGTTGATGCAGACTTTGTTTCATGTGAATTTTCATGCTTGTGGGCCAGGTTCTCCCATTTTCTGTATAGGGTATGCTGCTCTGTGTTGTGTAAAGCAAAGCTAACGCAGCCAGAGAGTCCCAGAGCAGAAGTTTATGTTTATATAGAACTAAGAGAAGTGTCCTCAATGCTTCCTGCAGTGTCCAGGCAGTTTGTTGGGACATAAGGGACACAAAGTGGAGGAGCAGGGCTGTCAGTACTAGCAAAGCCTGTGAGTTGGATATGGCAAAATATGGACTGGTTACAAAGGCTGGAGATGTGGAACCAGACTCCTTGATGGTTTAGATAGGTGTTGGGAAGAAATTCTTTCTTCAGAGACTGGTGACGCCCTGGCACAACTTGCCTAGAGAAGCTGTGGCTGCCCCATCCCTGGAAGAATCCAAGGGAAGCCTGGATGGGGATTGGAGCAACCTGGGGTAGTGGAAGGTGTCCATGCCCATGGCAAGAGTAAACTCTTCTGTGATTCCACAATTCTGTGGCACAATTTTCTCAGCAGTGAGGCAGGAATTGAGGAGGCAAAGGCTGTTCCTGCTGGCATGCCAACCCATAGAGAACCCAGGGCTGGCAACCATTGGCTGCCAGTGGCCCAAGTCCAGGTGCTGGTTGCCCAGCTCTGTGCACAGCCCTGCTGAAATGGGTGATTTCTCTCACAGAAGGGCAGTGATATTCTCCTGTTGTCCTTGTCAATGCAGCGTGGCCTGACCCTGCACTGGTTTGGAGGCCAGAGATTTCCCAGGTCTTGCTGAGATCTGTGCGTATCCCAAGCACAGATCCCACTCTGAGTTTCCTCACTGGGCCATTAAACAAACAAACACAGCATAAATCCAGTGTGGGCAGTGAACTCCTCAAGCTGAAGAGCCCACAGACATTGCATTGCTGCAGGGTTCCTCTCAGGGCAAGGGAGGGAGTTTGGAGTTAATGCAGGAGAGGAGGAAAAAGCTGATGCAAGGCTGGAAAGGAGGAGGGAGACAAAAGCAGGGAAATATCGTGCATTTATTTATTATGCAGTGGATGCCATAATGCAACTCACCTGTATTTCATTGGGCATAACCCAGAGGGATGTGGTTGGGTGGGAACAGCACGGAGCACCCTCAGTGTGTGGAATCCCCAGCACTGCTTTGGGCAGTGGGGCAGCCTCCTGCCAGGGAGTGGGGCACAGAGCTCCCCTGGCTGGAGGACACCAGGACACAGTGCCAGGGGTCCCTTCAAACAACCAAGCACAGAACCAGAGCTTTCCAGCCCCTGTGGGCTCCAGGCCTCTGTCAGCAGTGCTGGTGCTGCAGCCCTCCCGTGGCTGAGGTGATTCCCTGGTCTGTGTGAGCTGCACGGGCAAACCAGACAGGGAGGGCAGAGGCCCTTGTGTGCCCACGGGCTGGTGTTTGGCCCTGTCCTGTCCCAATCCAAGGGCTGTGCTGGAGGCTTTGGGACTGTCAGCTGATGGCTTTGTTGCCTCTGCTCTGGTTGAGCAATGTGCTCCGGGCTGGTTAAGGGAGTTTTTGGCCTTACTGTGAATAGAGGTTTTGTTATAAGCACTGGGAGGGAAAAATAGGCTGCAACCCCCCAGAAAAATAGTGGCTAGTTCCCCCAAACTCTGTTCATGACTTGAAGGGAAGGAGGATATGTTGGGAATACTGTGTAGGCATAAAATCCACCTCTATCTCCAGCATGGTGCTGCTCACCCTGCTGCTGTCACACACAGAGCTCTGCAGGTCATTCTGCCACCAGCAGAACCGAGCAAGCCACCCTGGAGCAGCTTTTCCTCAAACCACATATTCCCAAGGAGTCTTCATTCGTTTCTGAGAAGGATATTCAGGGAGGGTTTGCTGCTATTTCTCTGCCCATGTTTCCCCCTTTGCAGTAACCAGTCACTGTTCAGCCCATGAAGGTTTTTGTCCTCCCAGGAGCTGAGGGACAATGCTGGCTGTGATCTGCAGCTGTGTCACCTGGCAGGGAAAAGCCTGTCCCACCCCAGGATGGGCTGCCCAAAATCCCAAAGCCTGATGGATTGGCCTTTTCTCTTGAGGATTCCTGTCCTGACTTGTGGGCACGAGTCAAGCCATTTGGAAGTGGATGAAGGTACTGCTGATTGGTACTGATTTATCTGGGACTGGCACTTAGTCTGAGAATACTGCTGGGTGGAATTTGGAGAAGAGTCCAAAAGTGTTGCTGCTAGCAATGGAATACTGGGATATATGGCTAGTGGGGGAAAACTCACTGAGAGCTGAGATGTGGCAACTGCAATTGCCAGTCTTGGGAAATTTGAGCCACCCCATCATTCTGTGATAATTGTAATATTTATGAACTTTTTAGGGGAAGTTATTTTGGGGTGAGAAGCTGGAAAAGTCCTTGACTTAATGTAAACACTGCTCAGCAACAACTAAACCATCAGAGCATTATCAGCATTACTCTTATCCTAAATCCAAAGCACAGTCCTATATCAGCTACTGGGAAAAAAAAGTTAACTCCATCCCAGCCAAAATCAGGACATATGATGCTTAAATCTTCTCAGGCAGCATACTTTGTTCATTTAATATCACATGCAAATGTAGAAACCTGAATTGGAACCTCAGAAACCCCCAGAGAAGTATTTCTCCTGTCTTATCCTCAAGAGGGTGAATTGGAAGCTCTGGCTGAGGGAGGGGTGCTTAGAGATTGTAAATTAACTTATGCAGTCTTCTGATAAGCTCCAACTTCAGTCCATATTTCCAAGATTTCATGTCTTGAAGAGCCTGTTCTCCCACTTCCCTGACTTTTGTCCCTTGGATGAGGAGATTTGTTCTGCATCAAGTCGCACAGATGAGGCTCGGAGTGTTTTACTCCCAGTAGCAAACAGGGAGTCCATGGGCATTTCCCTCCTGGCCCTGCCATGGGACTGTGGCTGGCTGGATTTGGCAGTGCAGGTGCTGGAGCCTCGAGCATTCCTGCCTGCTCTCACCTGCTCCCCTGGGGCTCCCCAGGCACCAGCGCTGTCTGGCACTGGCTGCTTGCTCAGCCGTTGTGATTCAGCTGTTGATGCTGTAGTTAAACCATCATTTAACATGTTCCTTCAGAACTTTGATTAAAGGGAAATCTATCTGATGTGTGAGAAATCTATCTGATGTGTTGCACTGGCAGAGGAGGCAGCTGGGTGGTCCCAGCCTGGTGTCTCAGGTGGGAGCAGCTGGGCTGGGGCTCCAGCTGTGGCAGCAGGGCTGGCGTGACTCTCGGAAGTCATCTGGGGAGGGTGCAGAGCATGAATCAGTCTGGATTTCTCTGATGGTTTCCTAGCCAGAGTCTTCAGACAAATATGTACTTTTGCATCATAGCAGCTGCTGCCCTTTCTGCCAGTTTCTAACACTTGTGGTCGCCGGCTTGGCTCTCGCTCGTCCTTCCACCCAGTGTAAACAAATCCCACCCATGTTATGTTTGGGAGATGAAAGCAGAGATCAGTGTGTGAAGCGAGGAGCAGCCATGGGAAGCGTGGGCTGGTGCTGCTCAGTCATGTGGTCAAGCGTGGTTATCAGGGAGCACGTGAGCTCCTCACTGCACCCCCCCTGCTCCCAAACCAAGGGTTAAAGCTTGGGCTCCGTGACCTTGGAGGTCTTTTCCAACCTAAATGATTCTGTGAAACCCAAACTCGAGGTCTTTATTGTTAATGCAAAGTCATCCCTGTTTAAAGTAAGGAATTGAGACATCTTCATGGCTTAAACATCATCGCTATGGTTTGCCTTAAGTTTTCCTAGGAAAAGGCATCCATTGTCTCCATACTTCAAGGCCTTGGAGAAACTGTTCTTAGATGTCTTCTGATGTCTTGTGTTTGTGACTTGAGGGAGCACTAAGCAATTACATCTGTGAGTAATAACTGCTCCAGAGTGTCTGCAGAGAAAAGTATATAGCAGTGAGAGATGAGATATGAGAGGGGATTGGGAAAGGGTCAGGACAGAGCAGATGAGAGGAGGATGCTGCTGCTCTGATCCAGAAACCAGGACAGGAGCTGCTGTGAGCAGGAACTCTGCAGGATCACCACAGCTTCTCCCTGCCCTAAGAGGAGCAGGAATATCAGAGCTGCTTCTCCTTACCACATGTATATGAGTTGATCCTGTTTTAATGATGCTCAGTATTTGCACATCATTTTCTCTCCAATAATGTTTTATTTTTTTGGTGTGCAAGGCCTTTAAGTGGGTTAAGAGGAAAAAAAAAGTGACGATCTCCTATATTTTGATTTTGCTGCACAGTGATTCCTGCATCTGCACTGGGGGTTTCACTGATGTTTTCAGCCTGGGCTGGGTTGGAGCCTGGAGGTGCTGGCTGGCTCCAGCCGTGTTGGCAGCTCCCTGCAAGGACATGAAGGAATAGCTTTGAGGAATGACAGTCAAAGCTTTCCTGTGCTAGTCCCTGTCCCTTTATCCAAAGGGAATTCCCTGCATTTGGAAAGATTGTTCAGGCTCAGGAACTGCAGCCAAGATCCTGAGACAGGCAGCAGAGGTCCCGGTAGCTGTGATGGTAATGAAGGAGCAATGGGGACACTCTTTCCCTGGCAGCAGTCCCAAAAGCATTGCCAGATCAATTCCCAGAGAAAAAAAAAGGCTTTATACCTCAGAACAAATGGCCTTGGGAGGCAGTTAATGCTGGAAAATTGGCCAAAGCAAAGCTTACTGATGGGAGGTTGGTGTTGCCACTGTCTGGTCCCAACCTCAGGAGCAAACCAAAACTGGCGAGCAAGGGAAAGGTGAGGAAGGAAATGTGAGATATGAGAAAACTAATGGCAGTCCTGTGTAGTGTTTTGCATCATCAAAGGGGTCATTTTGAGCCCTTTTGCATTTTATTTTGGATTTTTATGCCCCTTGACTCTCCTGTGAGATGCACACCCAATGTGTTTCTGCAGCCCATAGTCACAAGGGAGTTCCACTGAAACCATGGCTTGTGCAATCTTTTTGCCGTGGGTCTGACCCATCCTGATTCCAAAGAATTATAGAATGGTTTGGGTTGGAAATGAGTCACAGAATGGTTTCATTTTAAAACTTATCCCACTCCCTGACCCTGGACACTTCCTGGGATGGGGCAGCCACAGCTTCTCTAAGCAGCCTAAGAGGCCAGGGCCTCACCACCCTCACAGCCAAGATTTTTTCTCCATATCAAATCAAACCCTGGCCTCAATCATTTTAAGACTATTCCCCCTTGTCCTGTCACTCCAGACCACTGTCCAGTGTCCCTTTTAGGCCCTCTAACCAAGGCTGATGGAGCCTCCAGAGACACATCTCAAATTCAGCAGAGGTTTTCCAATGATTTGAAAAATTTTTCCCAGAAAACGTTCACTGGTAGAGGAGCAGTGCCTGGCCACCATTAGCAGCATTTCGGAGCCAGCCACAGCCACTCCCTCACTCCAAATGTGTGCAGGAAACACTTGGAGAGACTGGCAAAATCGAAGAAAAAACTTTTTTAAATTATCTGGACTTCTGGTTTGTTGTGGTTCCTCTCCTGGTTCAAGAACAGCAGCAGCAGCAGCTGGCCATGGTGCAGTTAAATGTCAGGATGACTCAACTGGTGTTGGGATCTGCTGGGTCAGAGGGGATGGGTTCACACCCAGGGCACGGGGCTGCTGGAGGTGATGTCCTGGCCAGCAGACAATCCCCTGAACACCCTCCTGCCCGCCCTGCTGCTGCCCCCTTGGCAGCTGCACCACCCTTGAGGCTTTTAGAGGGACACCAGGGTAACCTGGGCACCCCAGAGTTGTGCTCCCCCTCCCAAAGCCACCTTTTGTACCCAAACGTTTGTGTCAGCTTGGTGAGGCTTCCAGCTCTTGTTCCCTCTTGCTCTGTCTCTTTAATTAAATGCCTTTTAAATTGCATTTTATTTAAATTTAACTCCTGTAACAGTCACCCACTAAAATTCTTTGCTGTCCTCTGGATATCCAAGGGTCTGTGGGACACCAGGCTTTGCTGGAGTGAGGGTGAGGAGGAGCTTTGAAAGCAGAGCTATTGATTAAATAATTAAATGGATACAAATGAGCTTTTCTTGGGATTTTGTTTAGCTGGTTCTTGGGTGGAAAAAAAAAAGTAGGTGTCCTGAGAAGACCAGTTTTCTGCCAGATCTCATCCCTCTTTGGAAAGGGTCTTTGGAGTTTCTCACTGCAGGAAGTTGCATTGCCATCAATAATTTATTTCTCTTTAGCAAGGAGACCTTTTCTATAGTGATGCCTGTGTCAGAGGCCTGTCCTGCAGCACACCTGGCTCCCTCCTGATTCCAGGCTGGGATTTCTCTGATTCCCCCTGGAAACAGTGGTGGGGAGGATGCTGTGGGTCTGGTGCTCTGCTCCCAGAGCAGGTGAACACACCTGCACTGCTTTTCCATGGCAGCCTCACCCCTTGAGCTCTGTGTCTGCCAGGAGGGCAGGGAGCCTTGGCTCTGTGGGAGTCTGGTTTTCTGTGCATGATCAGTGGTAGAAGGATGGATTTGTGCAGCTTTTAGCAGCTTCTGGAGAAGATTTGTGTTTCCTGATGAGGTCTCTGGGTGCTGGGGCAGTGCTGGAGGCACCGCCTCACATTCTTGGAGATGCTTCAAGGCTGGGCACTGGAGGGTGCATGGAAAAGGTGGATCACAGCCCTGGCACGTCCCAGCGTGAGCTGGAGCTGTGCTGACACTTCCCACAGCCCACATCTGTCCAGTCCCTCCAGGGCTGGCTCTCGTTTTGGGTTCACCTGTTAAAAAGTGAGACTCAGACACCTCGTGAAATAGGATTGGTTTTGTTTGAACATGCACTGTTCCCTCCAAATCTTCTTTGGAATCCTGTTTTACCATTAAAAACAGCTAAAATGAGACAAAAAATTGCAGAGAGATTTCAATATTAAACCAGGGCAATTGTTACTGTCTTTTTCCCCCTTTTAATTTTATTTAGAGCTGATGGGAACTGTTAGGAAAAAAAGAGCTGGAAAAGTTAATCTTTGAATAGCCAACATCCCTGAAGGGAGAAGGGGGGGAGAAAGAAAAAAGGGAGAATGGTCCTTTCAAAGAAGCATTGACCTAAATTGCACTTTAATGCACATACCACGCTGTCCACACCACCTACGTGTCTCCAGGAATCCTGCTCAATAACAAGCACTCAATGTTTAGTCATTTCCTGCAGCACGTTTGCAGGAGCCGGTGGCTCCGTGCGATCGCATGTCTCAGTGCTCGGCAGCTCCAACAGTTGCTTTCCATATCAGCAGCTGCTGCCTTCCATCTCCTGTTGGGAAAGGTGCCACGGTGAGCCCAGGTTAATGTTTCAGCTGCCTTCCAGCAGGAGTTCCAGCAAAGGCTGTGGTGACGTGGTGACACCTCACCCCAGCCCTGGGGTTTGCAGCTCGCTCTGGGGAATCCTGGCTTCAGAACCGAGCGGGCTGCTCTGCAGGAGATGGGTTTGTCCTTTCCTTGGAAGGGCTTTGAAGGAGGTTTTATTCTTGTGTTTATGAATCTGGTGAGTTGATGGGCTGGGTGGCAGCGAGTCACTCAGGGGAAAGCAGGGGCTGCTCTGACCTGTGCAGCTCTGCCCCAGCTGCCTGCCAGGGATGCCAGGGTCCCCTGCCAGGGATGCCAGGGTCCCCTGCCTGCTGCCACTCCTGCCTTCCCACTCAGGGCTTGGTGCTCCTCACATCAGCCCCAGCTCACTGCCTGCTGCATAGGGGCCAGAGCATCAGGGATTTACACAGCCAGGTGCTGCTAGGACAAGAGGGAATGGCTTTAAACTAAAAGAGAGGAGATTAAATTTGATATTAGGAAGAAATTCTTTCTTGTGAAGGTGGGGAGACCCTGGCACAGGTTTCCCAGAAAAGCTGTTGCTGCCTCATCCCTGGAAGTATTCAAGGCCAGGACTTGGAGCAGTATGGGACAGTGGAAGGTGTCCCTGCCTATGGCACAGAGATGAAAAATGAAATGAGCTTTAAGGTCCCTTGCAGCCCAAAGCATCCTGTGATCCTGTTAATTTTATAGCCATTAGCTCAGCCTTTGTTCAGCTGTGCAGGGAAGATGATCTCGCCCAGAGAGGTTTGCAGTTTGTGCCTTGCCCTTTCAGACAGGCATGGGAGCTGCTTTCTGCCCGAGGAATCGAGGGCTGCATCCTCTCACTTTTTAAAGTGTCTGCCTTCAAAATGGTGGCTGCTTCTCACTTGAAGTTCATGGGAACAGATGGCTGGATCTCAGAGACAGGAGTTACAAGCTATAGGGTGTTTTTCACCACATGTCTTGCTAGTTTCCCTCCTAAAAAAAAGATCTGTGTGAGAACCCTCCCAACATGCCAGGCCAAATCTGACCGTCTGTTAAGTTCACTTTATATAATCTCTGTTTAGAACTGAGAGCCCTCTAAAAACCCAGGGAGCTGGGAGCTCCCAGAGCCCAGGGCAGGCAGCAGCTGCACAACCACCCCTCCCCAGAGCCCAGCAGCATCTCTGCACAGATATTTGATTTTAACTCTGGGGGAGGGGGGAGCTGCCCAAACCCCCTCTGCAGGGCTGTGTGGGGGCTCTGTGTGGGCGCTGGGGGCACAGGCAGGGCTGTTGGCAGCGTCCCACGGGCACATCCAGCAGGGAACACGGCGGGAGCTCACAGCTCCAGGAGCAGCATATGCTCCGGGAGACCTCGCTACGTTGCATAAGCCTCCCATCCCAGGAGCTGGCTGAGCACAGCACATGAGTCAACAGCACAGCGAGACTTGTGCCGTGGGAGTCACACCTACTCTTGGCTGCAGAATTATCCAGAGAAGCAGAAGGTTAATAGGAACAAAATAAAGCCTAAGGAAGCCTTAAAGGTTAGTTAACAGGATTTGATTCTGTTGGAAAGAGAGGGGAAAATGGGTCAAGCCAAGCAGAGGAAAGCAGGGTAATGCAAAGCCATGGTGTCTGTCTCCTCAGGAGACAGTCCAGTTTGGATCAGTAAAAATGTGATCAATAAAACATTTGTATTTGCAAATTATCTGCTTCTGGAGAGGGCCATTGTTAATTACAGAAAGAAAAAGTCACTTCACTAATGAGAAAGAATGTGTGTGCTTCAGGATGCTCAAGAAATATTAACACTGTGTGAAAGCAGTTCTGCAAGTCAGGGAATGACTCCTCAAAGTGAGTAAATACAGGCACAGCAAGTACCTGACCTGGAGCATCAGCACCACCAGCACAGTCCTTGGCTTTGCTTCTGCTCTGTAGATCATTGCTTCACCTACAGATCATTATTTTATCTTGGGACAGTTTAGGAATGAAAGCAGGAGCAGATCTGTCTGTGGCAGCTGAAAACCCTGAGCATCTCTGGTCTGTGCAGAGCAGAGCTCGTGCTGCAGTGCAGTGCCAGCAATGTCCCACAGAGGAGGGGCAGCAGGGCTGGGCTCCCCAGTTCTCACCAGCTTGGCCCCAGTTTGGCCTCAGCACCCCAGGACTGGGGCTAACTGGTCTGCTGCAGTTTGCAGGTTGAGTCCCCACTCAGACCTGATCCAAATTTCCAAGTGGGATCTGGGGCAGAGTGGGAAATGGAGATATCTTGAAAAGATGAATTCACAGAACTTCAGTTTATAAAGATGCTCCATTGAGTGAAATTTATCTTCATATTGAATCTTTTCTGTAGGTCATGTAAATGAGTTTGGTTTATTGCATTTGTATTTGTCAAGAATGCAAAGGGGCCTCCCTGGCCTCAGGAGATGAAAAAAGAGGGAATACAGAAAGTTGTGTTTAATTTCCAGGATGTTATCTCGGTTTTTCCCCCTAAATGAAGATTCCCATGGCCAAAGCTGATCCTGCTCGTGATGCAGACTTGCCTGAGGTTCACCTCAGCCCCAAATCCGTGCTGTAAAAATCAGGGATTACCGAGGTGGGAGTGGAAGCCCTCGGAGGCTCCGAGCTGCCCGGGAGTGGTGTCCCTGCTGTGCTGGGTCCTGGCTGCCAGCCACGTCCCAAGGTCTGAGCGGAGCACGTCCGTGGGGGAGGTGTTGGGCAACACAAGGGGTGTTTCATCCCTCGCTCCCGGTGCTCTTGCAGAGGGAAAGATCATCTTGTGATCAGGGCACAAGACCAGGAGTCAGGAGATGTGGGTCACTGCAGAGCTGGATTTGCCAACAGGACTGAAGAGTCCTGACACCTCCTGAGGCACAGGCACCCTGGGAAGGTGCAGGTTGCCTTCTGCCACAGCATATTTGGGGTTCTTTGTGATGGTCTGCTTGGGGAGTAACAGCTCGAGGGATTTAACAAAATAATTTAAGTGATGAACTGTACTGTGATGGAGCCAAAGAACTCTTAGTGGCCTTGGGCTGAAGTTTGGGAGAAAGCTCTTGGGATGGAGGGTGAGGGGTAATGGAGGGAGATAAATTAGGTGTGAAGAGTCAGTCTGGGGTCCTGCACACAGGGAGAGCACAGGGGTGGCCTCAGCTCCTGCCAAGGGCTGTTTGGGCTGGAGGTGTCACCCTGTCCCTGGCTCCAGCTGTGGTGAGAAGGGGACAAAACCCCTGTCCAAGCTCCTCCTCTGACATGCAGGGTCCCTCCACAGCCCCTGGGCAGTGACAGGACTTCCAGGTGTGGTCATCACCTGTCCCCCCACTCAGAGCCAGGTGAGGGGACCCAGCTCAGAGCCCAGGGGGTCCCCAGGAGAGCCGAGCACAGCCTGTGCTGCATCCCTGGCAACGAGCACAGGCTCTGAGCTCCATCCCTCAGCATCTGCCATGGGTCCTGGCACAGGAGACTGCTCAGTTTTCCCTAAATCTGGCTGATCTGTCTCCTGGGAAATGGGAGTCAGCTTGCTGGCGCTCCTGCTTGCATCAGTCCCCGAGTGGCAGGTGGGAAGTCAAAGTCCCTCTTTAGCTGTAGACACACAGAGGAGCTTTCATCCCCAAAATGTGCAAGGCTTGAGATGTTCATGGGGGAAAGAGGAATGCTTCCTTATAGGGGAAGAAAAGGATAAAATTCAGTAAATCAGTTTGGCTCCTCCATGCCTTCCTTCGGGTGCAGACTTGAGGAGCTGGAAAGAGGCAGAAAGGAGGGAGAAACCCCAGCTGAGAAGGTTCTGTGTGGTGTGTCCAGGTGGTGGGAACCTGAGCAGAGGCCTCTGCTTGGCTGTGGGGTCCCTCCCTGCACCACCCAGCTCCAAGCCACTGGTCTTGTGATTCCTTCTTTTTCTTCTTCTTCTTTTTTTTTTTTTTTTAATTCTTATTATTTCAGTCGCATGATTTTGTTTTCACCATTCGTAATTCTTTGCCTTGGGGAAGGGAGGCAGGGAACAGCACAGATTTGTACTGCTGTGGTTTTCTGGGTGTCCATAACGTGACATTGAAGTGATGAGGCATTGCTAGCCAGGCTGCAGAAATCAAATTTTTTGATGCAAGGGGGGTAGTGCAGTTCTAACAAAGCTGTGGGTTTACTTTTATCCATTTCAGTATTTCACTTCTTTCCTTACTTTACCCAAGCAGTGAAAATCCATCAGTCATGACCCCACAGCAGACCCCTGGCGTGGTGTCACTTCAGGGCAGGGACTCAGACACCCTGGTGAACACAGGAGTGTGCTTGGCCAAGGCAAAGATTAAATCCTGCTCCAGAACTGAGGGGGTTATATTATTTCTAGGTAGTTTCAATGGCACTCTGAGATAGTTTCAAATTTACACAGGGCTTTCCATCCTAAAGAGTCCCAGAGCAGAGAATTCCATACAGAAACTGCATGGAGATAGAAGATGGCAATTGAGTGATAGTGCCTGGCAAGAAAAGTAAAGAACAACCTTCTGGTTTGGATGCTGGGGGAGGGGAGCATCCAGGCAGCCAGATCTGTGTGATTTCTGTTCAGCCACACCACACACCCTCGTGAGAGACACCAGAACGAGCCCTGGTTCCCAAACCCTGGCTGGAAACCAGCCCAGCAGTGGCCCTGTGCCCACCTTGCCCTGGGGCCAGCAGGACTGGAGGGACGCTGTGACCAGGCTGACCTGGACCCCTGCCCTGAGTCACTGCTGTCCTGCTCAGCTGCCCTTGGGGCACGGCCACTCAGCCTCCAGGGGCTTTCCATGCCTTGCAATTGGAAAGAAGCAAGAGGACAGTGGTGGGTCATCAATGTCCCATGGGGTGTGAGGTGTCTGTCACCTCCTGCCAGCCCTGGTGACGTCCCTGTGGCTCCATGGCAGCTCTCAGTGTCACACAGGCAAAGCTGTGTGTGATTAAAGCCAGCTGGGACAAGTCCCCCAAGTGGCTGGTTGTCCTGGGAGGGTGTGGTGGAGGTCAGCCCTTCCTTTGGCCACTGCATCCTGTCCTTGGCCGGGAGCTGGAGGAGATTCCTGCTGTGGGAGTGCCAGGTCCGTGTGTGTCCATGCTCTCCTCACCAAGCATGGAGGCTCTGGCATCCAGCTGTGAGCCTGGTGTGTGTCTGTGAATTCTGTGAATTCTGTGCAGGGTGTGGGGTGCATGTGCACCCACCCTTCCCAGAGCTGCTCCTGCAGTGGAACATCCCCAGCAGGAGCTCAGGGAGCAGCGTGTCCTGCAGCTCACAGCAGCCACCCACAGTCCTGTCAGTGCTGGGGTCACATCTGGGGTGTCTGAGGGACTCCAGAGGGAGGCTGCAGCTCTGGCACCCCCAGCTCATCTCCCAAAACCCTCCCCACCACGTTTCCTAACAAGACACAGAATGGGAACAGAAGCTCCTGCCAGGGAATTTCCACCCCAAATCAGTAACGTTTGAGTAGTGGGAACAAGCCGCCAAAAGAGTTGTTGGTTTTTCTTGTTTTTGTTGGGTTTTTTAATTTCATTTTTCTGGAAAGTTGGCTGTGCAGATGTGTGATGTGGAGGTGGGTGTGGTGACCCCAGCACTGCACAAAGTCTTGCTCATAAGGGCTGCTAAAGGATGCCTCAAACAACAGCCATGGCAGGGGAGAGGCGACAGCCCCAGGGCAGGTCAGCTCCCAGATTGTTTTATGGCTTAGGGAGGTTTCGGAGTTTTCTTTGCAAGCATAAATAGAATTTATCTGTATTTTAAAATCCCATAAGTAAAACAAACCCCAAGATCTCCCACTAAGTTTCTGAGGAAGTTACTTTCTGATGGAAATAGTTTGGTATCCAAAATACACAAGGCTCGGTGGCTCGGGGGAGGTCATGGCAGGCAGCTGCACTGGTCCTGTTACTCAGTGCTCTGGGAGGGGGTTGCTGGAAGTCTGGAGGAGGTTTCACGATGGAAGATTGGGCTAAATAAAGGTCTTCCACCTCCATAATTCCGGCAGCTGCATTTCAGCACAGGATCCAGTCACAGTGTGACACGGCGTCTGGGATGGAGGAGGGAGCCTCAAACCTCACTTTGGGGGCAGCCAGAGTGATTAATGGAGCAGCCTCTGCTCAGGTGGGCTGTTCCTGAGGTCCCTGTCCCTGAGGATTATCTGCAATGAGTCCTGCTGCTGCTGAGCTGGCAGTGATAACACAGTTTTTATCCTGCCTGTCCCCTGGAAGTGCCTCTTGCTGCACGTTAGCACCGAGGGCTGGAGCCTGGCAAAGCCACAGCACCCGGATGTCCAGCCCAGCCCCGTCATTTCCAGTGCAACTGGGGTTGTCAGGGGCATCCAGCCAGTCATGTCATGGTCTGGGCATCCTGACAGCTCCTGGCTGCTGGCTAGGAACAATACCACTGTTCCCAAGGGATGGCTAACCAAAATCAGGGTATTTTAGTATTTCCGATGAGTTTGTAAAGAGTAGCCAAAGTTGATGGGCTCCAGCCAGCTGTTTATGGAGTCATGGAATGGTTTGGGTTGGGAGGGACCTTAAAAACCATCCCATTCCACCCCCTGCCATGAGCAGGGACACCTTCCACTATCCCAGGTTGCTCCAAGCCCTTTCCAAGCTGCCCTTGGACACTTCCAGGGATGGGGCAGCTTCTCTGGGCACCCTGTGCCAGGGCCTCACCTCCCTCACAGGGAGGAATTTCTTCCTGATCTCCAATCTGAATCTCTCCTCTTTTAAGTTTAAAAGCCCTTGTGCTATTGTAACAGGCCCAGCTGGAGGGGGAATGTGGTGGGATGTTTCCATGTGCAGCTCCTCATGCCTGGCTGCCTCGTTGGGCTGTCAGTGGGGTCAGGAACCAGCCCCCACTGATCCCCTCGGCTCACCTGGGCTCCCCTGTCCAGGCTGGCAGCCCAGAGCAGAGCAGGGGTTGCTGGGGATGCTTGGGCTGCTCTGGGGAGGGGCTGTGTGTGGGGGGAAGAGGAAAGCCCATGTAGGGTGTAGGAGAGACTTGGAGGTTGTTATTGCCATCAGGAGAGAGGGACAGCAGGCCAGGTCCCACCTTCTGGCTCAGCCTTCACAGGGAGCTGCTTGTGAGGCCAACTTCCTCTGGGAGGAAGAGAAAAAGAGCCATGGAAGCTGTCCAAACCCTCTGCTGAGAAAGAGGGTGAGGCCAGACAGGGCTGCTTTGGGACTTTATTTGGGTGTGCTTGCAATTGCCTGTGCTGGGGAAGCACCGGGAGCCACAGGACGCAGATAACCTGTGGGTGCTGCCGGTGAATCACCCTCCCACACCTGCACAGAGCACCTTGCTGGCTGCAGGGCCAGCAGCCCTGCTCAACCCAGCTTTTTGGGGATGTAAATAGGAAATGAGCTCTGCAGCTCAGCCTCCTGCACCGCACCGGGCTCGGCCAGCACAGGCACTTCGTTAATAAGCAAATATATGTGGCTCCATAGGGTTTGAATAACTCCTGGAAGCAAAGTAGTTTGGAGGGTTGAGTCCTTTGCCTGCTCTAAATGGCTGAAAATAATTGGTTTTATTTCACTTCCAAAGTGGTGGAACCCACACGTTTCCGTGTAGCACACCTGACTCCGGCTGTCTCCAGAGGAGTGAGCCTGGCTGGGCTGCCTGGCCCTGGGGCTGGACCCCTCTGACTGTTTTTCCAGGTGTTTGCCTGCCTGCACACCTTGCTCTGGCTGGAGAAAGGCTTAGAAAAACCTGAAACCTGCAGCCTGTGGCTGTGGGAAAAGGGATTTCCATGAGAAAAGGGATTTCCATGAGTAAAGGGATTGCTGGGGCTCTGTCAGTGGAGCAGGAGCTGGGGGTGACACTGAAGGGCTCCAGCAGCTCTGGAACCCAGCTGGGGCTTGGCCTGTGGCCACTGTCGTGACCAGGGGACCCTTTTCCATGACACTGTATCATAGGGGGGTGATTCAGCAGCTTTCTAGAAATGCAAGGATCTAAAAGAAGTAAAGAAGGAAGTTTTCCTTCTCTGTTTTCCTTCTCTGTCTCTTTCTACATTAAGAAATAAGGCAACTTAGGTTCTCCCTTCAGGGAAGAGGGAAATTTGGCACCAGAAAGCCCCTCCATCCCTTCCCACATCTCTGTACCACATGTCTCCGCTTCACTTCTCACTTGTTTTGACATCAAGTACTTTCCCCAAAAAATATTAGTCACAACTTTGGCTTCAAGCAGCCAACTCTTAACCTTCCTCAAAGTGGTTTGCAAGGGGTGACGTTGGTAATGTGTGATGGAGATGGGGACGGGTGGGCGGATTCGGGGTTTCTGGAAGGTTCTGCACCGGGGTTGGGGAGCCCTAAAGCTGCTGCCTGCTGCTGTAAGGGAATCCCAAAGGACCTGCCAGCAGATCCAAGGAGCTCTGGCGGGTCCTTGGAATAACACAAAGTGTGAGGCTGGAAAACCAGGACATCTGGTGGGGGTGAGGCTGAATGAGCAGAGGGATGAGTACGGTGTAAAGCTGACTAATCTGTGTTGAGGGGTGTCAAACTTGAACCAGCTGCCTAAAATCCTGGGTTTGGAGCAATAACAGCTCTGTTGAGCGGTTCAGCACCACCAGGAGGGAAAACCCCAGTGGCATGTGGGATCAGGTATGGATTCCTGAGAATTCCTGGGAAGGAAGGAGCGAGGGACGCTTGGGCTGGGCAGAGCTGTGGAATCGTGTTCCAGGCCTGCAGCAGCTGCACACGAGGAGCCTGCAGAGACTGTGGGATCCAGGTGAACCCAGCCCTGCCTTCCCTGTGCTTCCTCAAGTAATTATCACACACCTTGCACCCTAATGAGAACCTGCTCCATTTTCCCATCCCTCTGCTCCACAGCTCTTCCCTCATGGCTGCTCCTTCAGAGCTCTTCGCAAACCCCATCTGCTAAAGGGCTTGGATTTTCTTTTGAAAAGGAGAAATCATTGGAAATTAGTAGTTTCTCTGTGCGTTATTATGCTTATAATCCTCTAATTTGGTAATGGGGCTGTAATCACAGCCGTGCAGGAGCAGAGCCAGCCCGGAAAGGTGCCCTGGGGATTCCCAGGCACAGCAGGCACAGCGTGCCTGGACAGAGTGATTCCATGGCAGGGAAGGCAGGGAGGGAGAGGATGGACCTCCCAGCACTGCCAGTGATGGAAAACCAGAGCCAAACACAGCTCATGGGTGAGGAACTCTGAAACAAGAGATGTCACCATGGGCAGTGGCAGATCCTGTGCCCAATTGAGCTTGGCAGCCCCATCCCTCCCCAAAAAGTCAAGGGAAAACAACAAACTCAAGGGAAAACAATAAATGCTGTCTCTTTGCCAGGGATACTTCCTGCTCAGGAATTTTTAAGGCAGGTGAGTTCCTAGGATGCAGAGGAAAGTGTGGGCTGTGAGTGAGGCCCTTCCAGCCCCAAATCCCAACCTGCTGCTCCTGAGGCTGCTGCCCAGCCCATTCCCACAGCAGGATTTTCCCCCTTCCCACACTGTAGTGAGGGAAATTGGTGCATCTTACTGAGGGTAATGTGTGGTGCTGTGCCACACCTGTATGAAAAACCAACCAGGGACTTCCAGACTGTTAGACTGGAAAGATGAGGGGAGCTAATTGGGATCTGCAGAGCCTGGCAGTCCAGGCAGGAAATCCATCCATGCTGGGGCTGGTGGCTGCTCAGGAAACTGCTCATTCCCACATTCTGCATCCTGTGAAAGGCCTCCTGTTGTGCCACCCTTCCAGGATGCAAGGTGCTGGCAGCAGGGACCTTGCTCTCAGCAGAGCTAAACCCTGAGTAAACTCCTGGTAGGCACTGTGAAAAGGAGATGGAGCAGGTCTGGCTGATGTTGGAAATAGTTGCATTCCAAATAATGCTGAAACTCAGTCCCAGTGCAGGAGAGGTGGATGGGAGAGGTTCCCAGGGCCTAAAACCTCAGCCCTGATGGGCAAACTGGAATCAGGGATGTTTCCACTCAGCACATCTGGCTCAGAGATCCAAGGGAAAACCCTGAGCCTTGAGAACTAAGGGACTAGAAATGCAGAGCAGGGATGAAAATGATGAAAACGAGACAAAGTCACCACTTCCCAAAACCTTCACAGTGAAGGAAACACCTCCCACTGTCTGGAGGATCCATGGGAATATTACAATATTTGTTCCAAAAACATGACTGGGTGGATCCAGACTCACTGACGCAGGCACAAGCAGCTAATTGAATTCATACGTAGGAACCCTGGACACCATCTGGCCTCAATAAAACGTGGGTCCAGAGCTGTTTCTTAGCAGATGGTTCCTCATTTTCATAATCTGAAATCAAAAGATCATTTTTCTATCTGGAGATCAAAGGCACTTAATGTCTCCTTGGTGGAGGGTTCCAAAGCGAAACCTCTGTCCTCTGTTTTGGCATTTTGTGTGAGGCAGACAGGGGTTTTCCCCTGAAACCTCTGCTCAGGCTCCGGGCAACCACATCTGGGCAGCAGCTGCAGATGTGCACAGCTCTCCAGGGCTGGGCTTTATTTCCACGATAGGGACGTGCAGTTTATAAAATGAGAAGGGACAGCTGTAATAAGCTTGTGTGGCCATTTCCATTTCCTCAGACTGCTGCAGTATAGCCTGTGTGAATATTTGGGGATGAAATGATTCCTTTTCCCTTAGAAGAAGAGCTCAGAGCCCTGTCTGACCTCTCAGAGCCCGCTCAGCCCTGCAGCCCTGTGTGTGAGGCCATCAGTGCCCACTCTGATGTGCTGTTTGGGGTGTCCTGTGCAGGGACACGAGCTGGACTCGATGATCCTTGTGGCCCCTTCCAGCTCGGGGTATCCCATATCCTCTGATCCCTGCGGGAGACATTCCTGCAGAGGAATGAGACCAGCCTGGAGAAAAGGAGGCTCAGGGGGAACTTCTGGCTCTGCAAAACTCCTTGACAAGAGGGGACAGCCGAGGGGGTCGGGCTCTGGGAAGAGGGAACAGGGAGATGAGGAGAGACCTCAATTCAGGAAGAATTCCCCCATGGAAAGGATGGTCAGGAACTGGAGCTGCCCGGGGAGGTTTGGGGTGCCCATCCCTGGAGTGTCCAAGGAACACCTGGACGTGGCACTCAAAGCTCTGGGTGGGGACAAGGCGGGGATGGGGCACAGCTGGGACTCGATCTTGGAGGTCTTTCCAGCCTCGGGGATTCTGGAATTCCGGGAGTCTGGGCTCCTCCTGGGCTGGTGCGGGTGGGCGAGCACTCGCCTCCCCGGCGACGTCAGCGCCGCTCCGGCGGCAGCAGCGCAGGGGAGGAGAAGGGGGCGAGATGCGCTTCTGTGGAAAGCACTTCCACACCCACCCAAAAGCCTCGGGGATAGACGTGATCTTTGCCACCTAAGAACGAGAGGTGTGTGGTTACTCGGAGCAGGTTGTAACAAATTGAGTCCTGCTCGCAAACCTCATTTTCCAGCGGGTACCTGCGGGCTCGGGGCCGTTCTCTCCGGCCCAGGTGGAACCCAAAGGCTCCCCCCGTCCTGCCCGAGCGCTCTTTGCATCGCTAACACCGATGGGCCAGGTGAACATCTGCTCCCGGAGGAGCCGCAGCCTTCCCTGCTGTGCCTCCCTGCGCTGCAGTATGGAAATGATCCTCGGGCAGACAGCTGAGTCCCACCTCGGTTCCCATTCACCTGGAGATGAAAGTGCTCTGGCTGCCAGTGTAGGCGGGGCAAAACTATTTAAAAACCTCATTAGAGAAAGTATTTGGGGAAGACAGCAACACCCTCAGTTGTGGTTTGCTCCAGGACTTCTCAGCCAGATCCCTGCTGATACAGAGGGAAGGGCACTATGAGAGACATTCCTGTCCAATACTACTCCTCCTAGGGATGCCTTGGGTGTCCTTTGCCTTTCTCTCTGTCCTGGTGGGCTGTGTTTTACCTAAACCTAAGCGTTCCCCTCCGGGTGGTGTTTTGGGGGCTGGAATCAGGGCTCTGCGGGGCACAGAGGGGTCCAGGAGTGATGTAGGAGGGTCCTGCTGTGTGCTGGAGGAACAGAGTCAGCAGAACTGTGTGTAATCTTGATTAGGCAGAAATCCACCATGAATATTTCCTATTCCGTTTAATTCCTGTTTGTGCTTATTTCAGCTGAATTTGCAGCAGGAGTAATGCCCAAGCCACATCTGGCTCGTGATGCACATGGGATCAGACCGGGAGTTTGGGAGGAGGTGGATCTGGATTCAGAGGTTTGGCTTCTTATTTAGAAAATGACGGGTTGCATTCTCCCACGGCTGCTCCAGACTGCCCCAGAGCTCAGTGATGTTCCTGGCCAAGGGTTTTTTCAGTCTGCCTGACGAGGAAACAATGTCATGTGTGTGGCTTGTCTGGCCTCGTGCACCTGCACTTCCCCTTCTGCCTTCATTTTCTTTGCATCCCATTTATTCCTAGGAGCCAAATATTCATTAAGTCCTGATGAGTTGGAGTGCCAGGAATCCCTTTTCCTCTCCCAACACAGCCACCCACCTACCTTAAGCAGCCCCAGTTGATCCAGACAACTGCAGCTCTCAGCCAGCCCAGGGATATCCTGGGCCCTCCAAGCAGGTGCCTGATCCCATGGGATCCCACAGAGACCAGGCTGAGCTGAGGAAGGCCACGTGCAGCACATGGGTTTGTTCTCCCTTGGCTCCAGCTGTGGAGGATGATGGCATCTTGGCAAAATCCATTGGATTCCTGGTGTGCCCCTTCCCAGAATCACATGGAACCACAGAAACAGCAAGGTTGGAAGAGATCTTCAAGATTATTCAGTCCCACTATCACCCCAGCACCACCATCACCCCAAATCCATGACCCCCATCCAGACAGCTCTTGAACCTTTTCAGAGGGAGTCACTCCACCACGTCCCAGGCAGCACTGCAGCCCCCAGCTCCCCACACTGGTCTGCCAGACTCTCACCTGTGCCCCCTGCCCTGAGGAGCAGCCCCTGCTCACCCCTGTGCTGATGGCACACACCCCATGGCCAGGGAGGTCACACAGACCTTGTCCCAAAGCATTGAGCTGACAGGTCAGGGTTTAACTCACTCGTGTCCTGACATGAACTGCAGGAGGATCACACTCCTGGGCTCTTCTTCTGCCTGTCCCAGCATTATTTTATTATTATTTTTAGGGGTGGGTGTGTGATTTTTTTGACTCAATTAGCAAGTTCAGAATATTCTCTGGGTTAATATTTGACTCAGACATGATGCAGTTCAGCCCCGCAGCTGTTGTTACCTGCATCCCCTGAAAGAACAACATCTCCCCAGACTGGGAGCCTCAGTGCTGTTGATTCCTGCCGGGGTACGTGGGTGCCAGTGGAAAATAAATAACGTGGTATTTTCCAAGTGGCAGATCTGAAGGCACCCTGCTTTCCTTGCTTTGCATACTCACAGAGCACCATCCTCTCTGCTTCCCAGATATGAAAGCCGAGGCAGAGACATCTGATGGGGCTCCAGAGCTGACTCACTGTTTGATGTGAGGCAGGAGGAGGGATGTGATCAGATCCCATTGTGCAGAGCATCCACCAGACGAGGGAGAAGTGATTCCTCATCCTCCCTGCCTCTCTAAAGCCTGCTGTCACCCCTGGCTGTGCCCTGCCCCACCTGCAGCAGCCAGGATGTCACCTCTGAGATGGCTCTTGGGTCGTGGACTCCCATCCCTGAAGTGTCCAAGGCCAGGTTGGACGGGGCTTGGAGCAGGTCTCGTGGGAGATGTGTGTGCCCATGGCAGGGGTGGAACAGGATAACTTTCAGGTCCCTTCCAAGCCAAGCCAGCCCATTCCATGAGTCCCTGATTCCGTGATTAGGGCGGTGCAGACAGAGCTGAGCCCGTGCAGCCTCGGGGTGTGCCGGGTGTGCACGCCCGGGGTTCTTTCTCACGAGATGGTGCAAGAGCCGGGGGGGAACTGGTTAAACAGCGTGAGCTGCCAGGGCTTGGCAGGGCAGGATGTCACCGGGAAGCCGGCGTGTTTTATTAAACACACTATCAAAGTGGGCTAAAGTCTCTTATTAATGTCCACAAATTTTGCCACTTCCAAATAGTTTCCACCTACATGTTCCTCCCACTGCTGCACTGGGTGCTGGCAAACATCTCTGCTGGGAGAGGGGAATGGCTTTGGTTTGAATAGTCCTGGGGCGAGTTTCGCTGAGCGATGCCAGCGTCATTCCCGCAGCTCTCACGTGCCCGGCAGCGCTCCAGGGTCGTGCCGGAGGGAGGGCACAGAGACAACAGCTCTCGCTGTGTTTTCCCAGGGCTTTATCCAGCCAGAGCCCGTGGCAGCCCAAACCAATGCAATTAGGCAGCGATGGATGCACATATTTGCAATATTAAATCTCGACTTCTGACTCGTGACCGTTCCTGCCGGTTCCACGGCAGCGAGCGCGGCCAGCTGTGCTATCGAGAGTCACACACGGCTGAAACCAGCCGGCCTCACCCCAAATCGGGCTTGTGCAACTCCCAGAAGGCTCAGCAGAGCCCTGGTGGGTGTCGAGCTGCTGCTCACACGCAGCATCCCCTGGGACCAGCCTTGGCTGAGGGGTGCGGGCTCTCCCCGCATTCCCGGGACACTGCGGTGGGAAAGGAGCCGAGCAGCGCTCCCGGCAGCTCCTGCCGGGCACATCCCACTCTGAGCACTCAGCAGGACCGCAGGGATGGAGGGATGTAGGGATGGCGGGATGGAGGGATGGAGGGATGCAGGGATGGAGGGATGCAGGGATGCAGGGATGCAGGGATGCAGGGATGCAGGAATGCAGGGATGGAGGTTTGCAGGGATGGAGGGATGGAGGGATGCAGGGATGCAGAGACACAGGGATGCAGGGATGCAGGGATGCAGGGATGGAGGCTTGCAGGGATGGAGGGATGGAGGGATGCAGGGATGGAGGGATGCAGGGATGCAGGGATGGAGGGATGGAGGTTTGCAGGGATGCAGGGATGCAGGGATGGAGGTTTGCAGGGATGGAGGCTTGCAGGGATGGAGGCATGGGGATGCAGGGATGCACGGATGGAGGTGCTGTCCCCCGCTGTCCGCGCCCTGCTGCCCAGCCCGTGCCTCCCGCCCGTCCCGGAGGCGGCAGCAGCAGCTGCGGAGCCGCGGGGCTCGGGAGCGGAGCTGTCACGTTTGCCGAGCACAGGAGAGAGCCCCGCTGCCCCGCCTGGCTCCCATAGGAGCTGTTCCTGTGCGGAAAGCACGGGGTGTTCCTGCCCGAGGCTCGGGGCCGAGGATGCCGAGGCTGAGCGCATCCCTGCCGGCACCGCGCCCGGTCCAGCCTCGGCACGGCGGAGCTTTCACCTCCGGTGCCAGTAACCCGAGCCGGGATTGCTGGAAATGGGAGAGAGGGAGAGTCAGCGATTTGATTACAGGCCACAGGCACATGCCTGGCCTTCATGGATATATTAAGTAAGAGACATTTTAAAACAAAACCACCCTCAGTAACCTTATCGTAAGCTCGAATCCACAACCCATCTGTTAACTCCCGGCGCTGCCCACATAGGCTTCCATCAGACAGCAGTGCCAGGGATTTTTGGAACGTTTTCCCCCAAATCCCTGCGGTCGGAAGGGGACAGTCCCGGGGAAGGGACAGATCCTGAGTCTCGGGTTCCCAGCCCACCCCCAAACCATCCCCCAGACTCTCACCTTCCCGTGCCTCTGTAAATAGCTGCAAATCCCCCTGGACACGAGCTGTCGGTCCTGTGACGCCCAGCCCTGCTGGAGGAGCGCTCAGGAGAGCTGCTGCTCCACGCATGGCTTGAGGGAATTCAGCCTTTTAAAACATTTTGTTACTGCCTGAATCGTGCGGTGTAAAGGAGCCCTCCATGTAGAAATAATTCAGCAAACACAAGCGAGAAGGCGAATTGATGATTGCATCAGCCCTTGCTTATGAAAACTGATCCCCAGGAAAGTGTAACTCAACTCTCGAGCAATCTCACTTGATGCCCAAGAATGCAATAACTTCATTTGGATCCTCCTTTTAGGGGGACTCCTAAATCCTTGGCAACGTCCCTTAAGGTCATGAGCAAATCCTGATATGGAGAATTGTTTGGCAAGCACGAGAACAGTAAAAGGGCTAAATAATTGGGGATTACCTCTGACCCTGATTTGTGGCTCACCACCCACTGCAGGAATGTACTGAATATCTGAAGGAGCATGCAGGAGTCAGACAATCCACGGGCATGAAGCTGTCCACGTACTCTTGGAGCCTGAACTTCAAATGCAGAACAGGTTGGCCCCAAACCTCATTTTTCATTAGCAAAAGGCTGCAGCAAGCTCTAATTATTTCTGTTGCCTTGGACAAAGGGTCAGAGATGGGACAGATGAAAAATTGTCTGTGTTTTTTCCACCCTTTGTTTGGAAAATAACAGCTTGGGTCTTGGGGGCAGAGAGAGAACGAACTGTCTGCTCCAGGGCTCGTTACTGAGGCTGGTCACGGTCCCCTGAGCTGCAGCAGGGGACAAAGGCATCGCCCCCATGTCTTCTGGTGCTTATTGCTGAATTTGTTCGGTGCCTGCAGGAAGGAGCAGCTCTGCCCTGGAGGTCACAGCTCGGAGCTGTGATTCTGTGGCACTCAGAGCTCCATGCTCAGCCCCAAGCCCTCTCCTCCACGGTGCACCAGGGCTGTGGCACCACAGAGACCCTCGAGGTCGTGCTCATGGCAGGGCACTGGGTTGGGATGTCTTTAAGGTTCCTTCCAACCCCAGCCATTCTGGGATTCCATGATCCTGGCCATAATCACCAGGTTTGCAGGCTCGGATGTCAAACACTGAGAAGACCACGTTGAGTTTTGTTTGGGACAACCCAAACATCTGTTTTGTGGAAGCCCCATGTCACTGATACAGTGCTGTGCTGTTCACTGGAGATGCTGCTGGGAGCTTGTAGAGGAGATTTTGGGATTTTATAGACCTTGCATTTATGGCTAGCATCTTTCTGAAGCTCCAGCTTCCCTTGGGATTCTTCCTGGTAACAAGAGACACCTTTGGATGGGGATAAGCCTTAAACAGCCTGTCTCCATCGCCCACATAAAACCTCCCAGTGCTCTCATGTAGCACCTTCTGCCTTCAGGTTCCTCCCGAGGTGGAGCAGCCAGGACTCTGCAGGCAACACAGCAGCTCAGTGCTGGAGCTCTGCTGCTCCCTTATCTCTGTAAATGCAGCTTTTATCAGCTGAGCCTGCCTCTACTTGCTCAGCACTCAGCAGGGAAGTGACCACGGCCCTTCAGGAGAGCTCTGCCTTGGCAGGTACACACAAACCATTATCATTGCTCAGCATTGTGCAACTGCTGGCGTCCCCGGGCTGGCACGGCCATGGGATGTCATGGAATGGTCTGGGTTCGAGGGGACCTTAAAGTTATCATAATTCCACCCCTGCCATGCACAGGGACATCTTCTGCTAGACCATATTTGCTCCATGCAATGCTTTCAGGGATAGGGCAGCCACAACTTCTGTGTGAACTTGTGCCAGGGCCTCCTCACCCTCACAGGGGAGAATTTCCTGCTGATCATAGAATCATGAATGGTTTGGGTCAGAAGGGACCTTAAAGTTATCATCTATTTCCACTCCCTGTGATGGGCAGGGACACCTTCCACTGGAGCAAACCCTGTCCAACCTGGCCTTGGACACCCCCAGGGATGGGGTCCTACCACCCCAAAACTTCCCTGCAGCACCACCATTTCCCCAGAGCCACATTTTAGCAACTCTCACTTATTTTATTTTTTCCCCCCCACATTTCCAAACTTCTGCAGCTGCAGCTTTCTCTGGGTCCATGTTTGTGCCTGGGTCGCTTTGGGGGTGATTTTTTTTTTTCTCCCCGATCTCGGGACACAGCAGTGGGACCACACGGTAAGGCAGGATACTGTGTACCACAGCATGGCATGGTATGGCACAGAACAGTGTGACATTGACACAGCACAGTATGGCATGGTATGGCACAGAACAGTGTGACATTGACACAGCACAGCATGGCATGGTATGGCACAGAACAGTGTGACATTGACACAGCACAGTATGGCATGGTATGGCACAGAACAGT
>JAOTQP010000619.1:19440958-19454194 GCA_026413545.1 Cichladusa arquata
GGAGGATTGTATGGATGGATGGATGGATGGAGGGATGGAGGGATGAGGAATAGATGGAGGGATGGAGGGAGGGATGGATGGATGGAGGGATGTATGTATGTATGCATGGATGGATGGATGGATGGAGGGATGAGGGATGGATGGAGGGATGTATGTATATATGCATGGATGGATTGAGGGATGGATGGAGGGATGGAGGGATGAGGAATAGATGGGTGGATGCAGGACGACCCCCGGCACGGCGCCAGCCCGGGGCAGCCCGCGCCGCCCGCCCCGCCGGGGTGTGCTGAGTTCCCGGGCTTGTTTTCATGGTCTCACCCAGCTCTGACCTGCCTCAAATGTTGACACAATGTCACGTTTCCGACTGCAGTCTTTCATGTGCAGCCGGAGGCTAAATACGGCTGCTGGTTCCTGGAAAAAGACGTGCCTGGCACCCTTTCAGCAGAAACCCGATCCCCATGCAGGCTTGGCACAACAGCTGAATAACACGGCAATAACTCTTTCAGCAGCATTTCAACCCATAAATAGGGCTTCCCGAGCGACTCCTTGAAGTCAGACAAGGAGGATACAATGATTTTAGGCAAAAAAATAAAAATAAATAAAGTTAGTGTGCGTGAAGAGCGGCTGCGAGGGGGCAGCGGGGTCAGGCAGATCAAAGGGTGTCGTGGAGGTGCTGAGTGAGGTTTGCTGAGTGGGAGAGCAGGATTGCCTCAAAAGGAAAGAAATGCTCCTGAATTTTTTAATGTCTCGGTCCTGTTTCATACCAGCCCTGTGGAGGCACGGGGAGAGCCTTCCTGAGAGCCAGGGCCTTTCCTAACCCCGGTGAGGACACACAGACACATAATTTTAGCTTTTCACCACCTGTTTGGAAAGCTCCCGTAGCCGAGCGCTGTGGGACTGGATGGTTTTTACAGGCATGTACCCCGGGAGCTGCTTATTTGCATTATGCATGGACCAGGGCCTAAAATAATCTGCAGTGACGCACATTTTTTTTTTTTGCTGTGATTTTTTTTTCTTCCCCCCCCCTCCCCTTTTCCAGGACTCCGTTTTTCTGAACGTGCCGTGACTTTTGGAGGACCACGCATGGTTAGCCAGCCCCGGGGCTGCCGGGGCACTGATTCAGCAGGTTGGGCTGAGCTGGGGGGAGCTGCCCCGTGCCCTGGCTGTGACACACAGAGGGGGAAGAGAGAGGGAGAAGAGGGAGAATTGCCCTCGTGCTCCGCCTTGGCTTTCATCTGCAGAGCGTGTAGCTGCAAGTGCGGCGTGTTTACAAATGCAGGCATTGCAAGATCCCTTGAACTGTGTCCTAGTACAAAAGAGGCTTTGAAACGAGAAACACGTTGTCATGGCATGTTCCAGGCCAGCAGCACCAGACTGAACCAGATAATTGCTGTTTCTGCTTCGGCGTGGAAAAAGCAGCAGGTCTTGAGCAAGTTTTTTTTTTTTTCCCCTTAGACATTTCGTGTGATGCTGGGGATGGAAGGAGAGGGCTGGGAATGCCCGGGCAGCGGGGGCAGAGGAGATGATGTGCACAGGGCTGCAGGCAGGATGACTGTGCTGGGCTCAGCCGTGTAACCATAGCCCGCAGGGCTGGTGACACTGACCCTCGCTATGTGACACGGGCTGCCCGTGTTTTGTAACCCTGGCGTGCTGCCGGCGCCGGGGATGTGGCTCTCGCTGCTCCCTCGTGTTCCAGACCTTTCCCACTGCCCTTCTGGGGCACTTGAGAACTCTCCCGATGCCTTTGGTGCCAGTAGAGCTGCTAATTGCAGTGAGCATTGCTGGCCCTGGGCAGGGCACCTCTGCCCTGGGAGCACTGGGCATGGTTTGGGGGTGTCTGTGCCCTCACTCCTGGGGCACCCCTGTGCTGGGGTGTAAGAAATGGAGGATCATATTTGTACCTATTTTGGAATACTTTATTTCTTAGACATGTGTCTTTCTCCCAGGTGTGTTTCTGCCCCAGGCACATCACCCCATGGAGGAGTTATATCACACCCAGTGCCTTTGGAAATGGCCAAACAGGAAAGCTCTGCACGGGAAGGGTTTTTCACCACATGTGCCTTGTTAAAACTGCAAACTGAGCAGGCTGGGTAACACCACACAGCTGATGGAAACAGGAATGCCTGGAAATAAAAGGCAGCTCCTCTTGTGCTTGTTGCTGTCCTTGGGAGCTGGCTGCTCCTGGCATCCAAGTCTTTGTACCCACCCAGAGGCAGGCCTGGCTAGGGCAGGTGGGTGTTTGCTGTGGGATGACCCTTGGTGATCTCAGCCCTGCCCATGTCCATGAGTGACCCTCTGCAGGGTGGCAGTGCTGCTGGGAAAGGGCTGGGTTGGTATTACAGCTCCATTTACCTCCCTGCTCTTTGTTCAGTGCCCAGAATGGGCCCCCACGTTGTTGTTTTCTGAACACCAGCTCAGCCCGAGGAGGATGGCCACAGGCTGTGGCTGCCAGAGCTGTCACCCAAGAGGAATAATTAGTTTCTCTCTGTACCACAGCTTTATCCTCCCTTCAGGGTGCTGCTGAGGTACAGCAGCATTCCCTGCTCTGTGCCATGGCAGTGAGAGAAAAGGCTGAGGTCTGTCCTGCTTTGGAAGGACTGATGAATATGCAAACTCTCAGGGCTGAAATATTGCTTATCCGTGTCACGGGGTGTGCACGGAGCTCGTGTTTGTGCTGCTGCCTGAGGATGTGTGCACCACCAGTGTGCAGCTGAGCAGCTTAGGCAAGATTTAACTCTTATTTCTATTCTTGACACCGAATCATTAATAAGGTTATGGCCATGTTGGGGGCCTTTCCCAGTGCCCTCCTCCTGCTGTGGCAAGGCCTGGGACCTGCTGGTGGGGTTTGACTGCAGATGGGGTAAAGCTCCATCCCGAATGGAAGCAGTCACTGGTGATTGCCTCGTGGTCTTAGTGCATGTGTTGTGAAATTGGTGTGATTTGAGATGAAATGTGACCTATGGGCATAGGCAACATGTTCTAATGTATTCAGAAATGCTGGGGCTGATGAGCTGTTGCTGCTGGTAGCACACTGATGAAACCCCAGCTCGCTCTGCTCCCATTGAAATCAGTGGGAGGTCTGTCATTGCCTTCCTGAGTGCTGGACTGGATCCAGGCTGCACTTGATGGGATGCATTATTCCACAGGATTAGAGAGGCACAGGCAGTGGGATTCCTCTCTCTCACTGATCTCTGCTGCTTAGATGTTTGCCTGGGAGCTGGCTGGGACGAGAAGAACCCAGCCTGGTTGTGGTGCAGCCCAAGGAGGAGATGAGTGGTGTTTGCCCCTGGGGGTCAGCCAGGGCTGGGGGGCTGCTCTGGGGCTGGGCAGCCCCCTGTGATCCAGAATGGTGCTGTGGGGACACACAGCAGGGCTCTCATCAGCATTGCCTGTACCAAGTGTTTGACCCACAGTGCTGGAGTCCTGGCTCAGCAATGAAAAGCCCAGGGAGCCCCAGAGGGGTCCTGGCTCTGCACACACGGGTCAGGATGTGCCTGGGGAGGGGTTTTCTTGGTTTCACACAAACGTTTGACCTCAAAGAGGTGCCAGTCGCCCCGGGGCTGAATTCCCCTGTGGCATGGGAGGCTGCTGGGGGCACCAGCCCGGCCACACTGGCCCCTGGCTGAGCCCTTGGGTGGAGCGTGACTCAGGGCCCCGTGGAAGGAGGGGGTGGCAGTGACACCCCCCCCAATGCTGCTGGGGAACTGAAGCAATCTGTTTATCATGGAAAAACTGCTCTTTGCAGCAATTCAAATGGAAACTTCCCAGAATGAGTGTCGCAGAGCTTTCCCCTTGAATCACCGCGCCTCCCAAGAGCCTCTTTCTAAGAGATGCCCTCGGGAGCTGCCACCGTGTGTGGAGCTCCCTCCGGGCAGCACAGCCACCCTCCATCCCTCCTGGGACCCGCTCCCATGGGAGCAGCGCCCTTCCCCAGGCGGAACAGGTACGGGACCACCTGCGCACACCTGTCCCGGGTGATGGATGGCACGGACCAGCCCTGGGGAAGCCTCTCACCTGGCTGTTTGCCTGTTTTCCCTTCCCTCTGGCTGCCCATCACCCTTTCCACGGCTGGAATGAGTGTCCAGGAGTCACGGGGAATTCAGCCTGGAGCTCTGGGGGCCGGGTGAACAAGGAGGAGGGAGTGAGCGATGCCTGGCTCGCCCCGCATCCCGGGCTGTGGCACACCCTGCCCTGGGGCTGCCCTGGGATGCAGGGATGGCCCGAGGAACCGCAGCCATGTAAGCCCCGAGCAGAATGGGCTAAGACAGCCAAGGGCTGGGCAAGGGGCAGGGAGGGACAGCAGGTTACAGCGCCCTGGTGATCCCACCACCACCCCTGGAGCAGAGTGGAGCTGCTGGGGATTCTTCTCCACGTATTGCTGCCAGCCCCGCGGTGCTTGTCCCCATAGTAACAGAGCAGGCTGGCACTGCAGCTCAGTGACATCCCTGCTCCCCAAGGACCTGCGTGCTCCGGGTCCCCAACTCCCCAGCCGTGCTCAGCATCCTGGGGACAGCTCTGCTGCTCCTCAGAGCGTGCCAGGCTTCCCCTGTGCCTCGGGGAAAGCACAGAATTGTTGGCAGGAGCTGTGGGAGCTTGAGGTGGACAGTGATCAGGACAAATTTGGGTGCTCTCTATATTCTGATTTTGAAGTCAGCAGGTTATTGCATCGGGCATGGGTGAAAAGGGCTCAGCTGGGAGCTGCCAGATGCTGCTCAGAGCAGGCCCAGAGGAGAAGGATAACAAAAGGGGTAAAAGCAAGGGTGAGGGGTGCAGGGACAAGAGCAAGGGAGAGATTTTTCTGTTTACAATACAATAAATCCTCTTCTATGTTGAATATTCTAATTTCCACTAACCAATCTAATACAAGATACAAATTCTCTAGCATTTACATACAGCCTATAGGAATGGCTACATTACCATGTTTTATTGCTTTCTTATCTCTAAACCGTATCTTGGACCCTTCCTGTCATGCCTGGAGGGGGTCCCTGCTGGCTTTTTGGTGTGTTTGCAGCAACTGGTGTTATCTTAACAGAGGGAGAAGATCTTCAAGCGTCCACATTGCTGCTCTCAGCCACTCAGTCGAAAACTGCTTTCATTTCAACCTGGCTGATGCTTTCCATATTCTCAAAATCTTTTGCTAGGCAATCATATTTATGAGGTTTTCCTGATTCATCCTTCCCAAGAGGTGTGGGGCTGGGCTGGTGGCAGGTCCGTGTCCCCAGGGCCGGGCTGTGCCCCACGTGTGTGTGAGAAGCAGGAGCCTGCTGCTGGGGCAGAACCACAGAGGGGTTTTCCAGCGAGCACCTGGGCACTTGAGGTCAGGAGGCATCTGCAGCACGAGCCTGTTGAACCCAGCAGCGAGGCAAAGGTGTTTTGAAGGAGACTGGCAGGACAGATCTGTGCTCAGATCCCGGAGCCGCTCGGGAGATGAGTCAAAGGATTCCTGAAACAATTAGAGCTGCGAGGTGCAGCAGCAACAGCACATCCACCGTCAGCAGCTCTGCCAGGCGCCCTCGGCCAGCTGCTCGTGCTTTCCCTCTAATAAGGCATATTAGGCAATTTCCCACTTAAAAATGTTTATGGGAATATATAAATATTCGCTTATACAGAACTGGCCTGGCCCTCTGTGTGCGGACCGGTGGCGAGAGTGACTGGAATTGTTATAAATCCATCCAGAAGCTGGAGATGGAGCGTTCAGCTGGTGAGACCCATCTCAGAGCCCCCAGGGGCCGAGTCCTCCAGGTGCCAGGATGGGACACCTCGCTCCGTGGGACAAAGTGCCCCCGTGAGCAGGACAGGGCCACCACAGGGCTGTGTCACATCCCTGGCAGCGTGGGCAGGGTTTTCCCTCCTGTGATTTCCCAATGGCCACAGGAAGAGCTTGCACAGACCCGATCTGGATTTAATCAAAGGAATTTTTTTTTTCTTTTTTTCATTTGCTGTCTTATGTGCTGACCACCAAACCACATCCTTCGAGCCTGAGCCCAGCACAGTGAAACAAAAACTAGCAAAAACTAGGCCAGGGCTTTTTGCTATGTATTTTTTTTTCCCTTTTTTTTTTTTTTTTTTTCTCTCTTTAGTGCATCAGTTGGGTGAAAAGCTGGCACACACCTCTGCTTCCACACAGCCCCTTCCCAGGGCAGGGTGGCATTTCCAGCACCCTTGAGCCAGGCACTTGCAGCTCCACGTGAAACCTGGGAACTATCCAGATTATATGCACTGAGCACAGTGTCAGTGGGAAGCAAATATAGAGGAATAATGAGTAATGACATGCTGGCAGACCATGTTGGGACCTAATAAGGCACAAGGTGGGGACTGTCCTTGGCTCTCACCTGGTGCTGGGATGGTGCAGTCTCACTCTGGGGTCAGAGCAAAGCAGAGGGGCCCCAGTGACCCCCCAGTGCTGATGTGACACCGTCCCTGGCAGCATCCCACAGCATCCAGGGCCGAGGTGCCTGTGCAGGGAAGTTCTCACGTTCACAGAACAGAGAGCAGCTTTATTGTTGTATTTTGCAAACCAAAACCAGCCGGGAGTTTCTGAAGTGTCTGCCGTCCCTGCAGAGAGCTGTTTAGTCATGCCTGGTGTGTGTGCATGTGAGACAGTGAGGGGAGGGAGGCTCGAGGACTTTGCAAAGATTAAAGATTTATGCTGACCCTTGAATCTGATCCAAGGCTACTAATCTGCCCTGATCCTATCATCTGCTCAGGGTGGATCTATTTCACTTTCCTTTATGGTACTCCTGACTCATTCCACTCCCACTCCAGGCCAGTCCAGTGGGAATGGGAAGAGCTACCACATATTTGTTTGGGTTTGCATTTAAAGCTCTGGACCTGTCGTGGGTGCAGCTCATAAAGGAAACCAGTGTGGATAAGATATGGGTGAGCTGAATGCTTGGAAACCACTCCCAAACACAAGCTGAAGTGGTTTGAAATCAAGGTGGAGTGATGTACCAAGGCACAATACTTGGCAGCTACGCCCAGCGTGTGAGAAAGGCATTTAAATCCGAGGAGGTGAGGCAGGCAGGGCACCCCGAGGGCCAGCCCGTGCCCTGCAGGGTGTGCAGTGCCACCCACCCTCCTGCTCGGTGCTCTGCACCCCGGTGAGCCCCTCCACAGACCTGCAGGGAGCTCTGCCAGGGGTTCTGGCACTGCTCTGTCTGGGAAAGGCCTTGTTTGCTCCATCACCCTGTGCTGAAAGGCTCCTGATGGCTGCTGGGGCTTTAGTGTGAAAAACAACGCGTGGAGGAGAACTCAGACCTGATTTTTCAGAGGGCAGGATAAATCTCCTCTGCCTTCACCATACAATATAGTGTGGCAGGAGGAGAAATTCCACCCCCAGCTCTTGTGTGCTGCAGCCACACGTGTCTGGAGGGAGGCTGGGGATGCCAGAGCAGGCTGGCCCGGGTGCCAGGGTGGAGAACACCCTGGGCAGAGCCCGGAGCCCGGGCAGACAGGCAAACAGCATCAGTCACACGGGGCTGCACTGGCCAGGAGATGCAGTGTGGGATATCCTATTTCAGATCCCCTGGGACATCCTGTTCTCCTGATAACTGATGATATGTAAATATAGCAAATGCAAAGCCAGGCACTTTCCTAGGTGCCCGGCCCAGGCTGCTTATAGAACAGGGCTGAGCCCCAGCGGCGCTCTTGGAAACACCCATCTGCAACTGTGACACAGGCAGCAGGCTTTATTTTTAGTTTAAAACGAAGTTCCTGTTTGTAAGGCCAGAGGGGTTACAGGAAGAAAAATTACGAAGTGGGATCATTTACTGCTATTTTCTTTTCACGTGTCCTTCCTTCCTTCCTCCCTCCCGAGAAATGGGATGTAGCACATCGCTATTCCAGGCTGTGATGTTCGCTGTTCCTGCTCCCTCCGAAGAGGCCCATTGAGCCTGTTAGGTGTAACAAAAGGCTCCGGGCTCCCAGCCCCGCCGATCACCCCGGGTTCGGCTGCACGGAGGCGCTGATCTCATGGAAACCAGAGACTCGCAGCTCCTTTGGCTCTCAGCAGTTTTGGGGTGACGGGCAGGGCACGGGCATCCCTGCCTGGCTCATCCATCCCTCTCTGGGCAGACCCAGCAGCCACGATGGAAGGGAGCAATGGGAGCTATTCGGCCAGGTCAGCCAAAGGAGCCTCTTTAATGAGCTCTGGTTAATTAGCGGGGTGCGCAGCCCCTCGCCCGTCCCCATCCCTGCGGGCTCCTCCCGGCGGGGTCACCGCAGGGATGGTTTGGGCAGTGCCCACGTGCTTTTCTCCTTCCCCTGCCCTGTCAGGGAAAGGTAATCCCGAGCTGACAGCAGGGAGACCGCGGGCTGCTGACGGGAATTCCCAGCTGGGAGCGGTGGGAACTCCGGCGTGCGGATTAGGTTGCTTCTGTACGCTACAGTGTGAAGGAAACGGGCGGTTTTGCTAATTCCCTTGCACTCGGGTTTAATAAAGCAGGATTTGTCTGGTGGGAAAGTGTAGCAGTGGGATTTGAGCTGTGTGAGTCTCATGACTGGTGCTCGCCGGGCTGGGTGGGAAGCATCGATTGCATTCTGTCTCTCCTGTGCTCTCCTGTTTTTAAACACAATTGGAGTGCCCACAGCTTCGGATAGGCTTTATTTGGGATTAGTTTATTTTAAAAATCCATGTGCAGATACTTGTACTGAATTCTGTTTTCCAGAACTGCAGTGCCCTATGTCTTGGGAGAACCAGGACTGCTCAGTTAGCCAGTGCCTTTGTCAGTGACAAAGATTCATGTAAACTGAGAAAGGATAAAGAGGGGGTGGCCAGGACACAGGGGGAGAAGGGGCAAGTAAATATCTGGTACAGCCTCTGTAGGCAAAAGAGATCCTTCTGCTTCTGGTTTTAATGAGAAAGGCCCCAATGGAAATTTAAAATCTGGATCTGCATCAAATCCTCAAAGTTCAGGGAGTTTAGAGCGAGGAGTTCGGTCCATTCCATCACTCATCAGAGCTGTCTGCAAAATTCACATCCCAATACTTTTTTCCACTCATAAATTCTGCCAAAGATGTGTGCTTGGATGTAAGATATTTTTCTTCTTTTTCATCCCTTTTGCTAATTTAATTCCCAGATGTAAATCAAGTTTTCCATCTCAGACTTCCAGGAGCTGGGATGCCTTGTTTGCAGTTGGGAAGATTTGCTGTGCCCTGGGTGGTGTGGTGGGGGCTGAAAGGTTCACCTGCCTGCAGGTGACCAAGACAAGGTGAGGCCTCGGGGTCAGGCTGCTTTATTGCCAGAGCCCAAGTTTTGGGATGTGCTAGGGAGTAAATAATTCCAGTGCTCCTGCCCTTCTTTCCTTTATTTTGAAGAGGTTAAAACCCAAGCCATTTTTGGGATATGCACAAATATGCTCCTGATGAGGGCCCTGAGCAACCAGGCAGATTTTCTGAGCAGCCTTGAAGCAGCAAGGCAGAGCAGCCACATGCTGGGCTCTCCCTTATTCTTATTCTTTTCTGTTTTCTTGGGTGTACAATAAGAGCTAATCAAAGTGATGCTCTCCAGCAGGCTTTTGTGTATGGCATTACAGCAAAATCCTACATTCCCCTTCCTGCTCATGCATACAAAGCAGGAAGAACTGGGATGGCTGCAGACTATTTTCAGATGATTTAGCCAGAGAGGAGATAACTGGATGGCTGGAAGGAGGAGCATTTGATAGGAAATAACCTTGAAGCACAGCTCTGCCATGATGGTGTGAGGTGCCCAGCTCCCTGCTCCATGAAAAGCCAACAGGGAACGTGACCTCCAGAGGAGAAGACAAAGGACAGCACAGGCAGAGCACCCAGAATCCGAGGCAAGAGAGGCTGCAGGGTGGGCTGGTGCTCCCTTCTGCTCCTGATTTCAGCACTGACACACGTGAAGTTCCCCTGCTCAGTCCAGGGCTCTCACCAGGTGCTGAGGCTGGGTGTTAGGCTGCTGTCAATCCGTGCAGCTCAGCTGACTGGGAGGCTCTCTGTACCTGCAGATGGGCTGCTCCTTCCCCACAAAGGCAAAGGCATCACCTGCGCTTTGTCAGGAGCAAAGCTGGATGCTCCTTCTCCACCAGGTGAGAGCAGCAGTGATGGGGACACCTCCCCAGACACGTTCCTGCTGCTCTCTCATCTGGATGGGCTTGGCTTTGCTGCTGTCCATCTCTTGTGAACAGCTCGCTGCTGATAACACCCCAGCTCTGGATTTATTCCCAAAAGCGGGGGGGAAGGTTGGTGGTGCCCATGTGCAGGGGAGGGCTGGTGTGGGTGCTGGCACTGCCAGCCCGGGGGAGGGTGAGGATGAGGATGAAGGCGAGGGCACAGCTGAACGCTTTAGGGAAGGAGGGTGGCTTTGGTGAGGCTGCATCCCCCTCTGCTGGAAAATCCAAGCAAAGGCAGCAGAGCCGCTGGCCACGGAGAAAACTTGAGGGGAAAAGGGGAAATTACCGTGCAAAGAACACAAGCGAGGCTCGGGCTCCCTGGGACATCTCAGCTTCCAGTCTGGGCTCTACTGGGGTTCATCCCACGCCAGTCACAATGAGAGGGGACCTGCTGGGGACAACCAGACCCTCTGCAGAGTCTGGTCACACAGGTGTGTGTGCAGAGCTGTGTGTCTGTGCCTGCCCTCCAGAGCCTCACTTGGAGGCTGTTCGTGCTTACACTGGAAGAATGGGTTTGTTTTTCATTGTAGATTTGAAATCGAATTTACAGAAAGGGTGAAATGCGGTGACTGGGCTGGCCAAGGCCCTGACTGTGCACTAAATCTGCAAGCTGGGCCTGGCTTTGTGCAGGGGGCTCTGCAAGTGCCAAGGTCACTGCTAATAAATCTGACTGGAGGACCAGGAGAATTTTATTGAACTTACTGCTAACACCAGGCTCATTTTTAACTCTCTTTTTTTTCCCCTTCTGCTGATTCATGCTCCTGCTCCTTCAGCCCTGGGAGATGCCAGCATTCCTAAAGGTCATCACTTGCAGGCAGCAGCTCATGCTGGGGAGTGTTTGCCAGCACCTAGGAAATCGAAATGCTGAAGCGACTGCCATCATTTATATTTCCCCTGGCAGTGACAGACACTTGCACAGCTTGCCAGCTGCCACCTTCCCAGGCTTGGAGACTCCTCCAAGGTGAAGGAGGTGCATGAAAAGTGATGAATGGAGCCGATACCAGGTCACCTTGGGGCTGGGGTTCTCACCTGGGCTCACTGCAGGCAGCCCTCTCAGGGAACCCTCAGTGTCTGAGCCTGCACCCCTCGAGTCAAACCCAGAGCTCTGTCACCCTGGGATCCTGTGACTCTGGGAAATGAGATCCTGCTGCTGGCGTCAGGAGTCACGCTGCTGCCTGCCCAGCCTGTGCTGCCCTCCCTGCCCTTCCCCATCTCTCCTCCCCACTGGGGACAAGGCTCAGTGCTTTCCTGGGCTGCAGAAACAGGCAGGATTTTATGGCACGCTGGCAGCATGCAAACATCTCTGAGGAAATAAGTTATGGTTTCATTTTCGTGGTGTGTCTCCCTCTTCATGGCAAAGGGATATTTCTGGTTTAGCTCAAGCAGTAACAGCACAACTGACATGTTTCTTTTTTCTGGGAAGAAGTGAGGAAGACACAGAGAAATCCTTCCTTTGCCTCCCTAGGTTATTTAATGACTGTTTATACTGGCACTGCCAAAATGCTGTATAAAATGACAGACAGACTGTCAGAGGCTGTGGCAGGTTTAGGAACCCGTTATTTAATGTCCATCTCTTTAGAGGTGACCACTAATCTTTAGAGGTGACCCTTTAAGAGTCTTTAACATAAGAAGACACATCTCTTATATCTGCTATCATCTGCCTCTGTTTCTTTTGATATTATTTTGTGTGAATATTTATATTCATATATTTATATGAAATTATTTTATTTTATTTGTTATTTATTTTATTCTGCTCCTTGAAAGAGCAGAGCTGGAAAGAGCCCCCAGCTGCCTGCTCTGTTTGTCCTCACATTCCCCAGATCCAAAAGCTTCTCCCTGCCTGGGCAAGGGAGGATCCTGACCTGGGAAGCACCCACAGTCTCTGAGACATTTCCCTGGAAGAAAAGCAGCATCCAAAGGAGCTGAGGGCACTGACAGGGCACGTGTGTCTGCCTGCTCCGAGCAGGGATTGTGAGCAGTAGGAAAGCAGAATCTCAGGGCAATATTGTCAGTTTTTTTGGCTGTGGCTCCTTGCTCGGCAGCAGGGGAGGTGCCACGCAGCAGGCAGTCTGTAACTCATCAAACCAATTAGTTCCTTTGTCTGCGGGGGGAGTCGTTAGCCAAAGACAAATTAAAGGAACGTCCAGTAAGATGTTCCATTCTGAGAGGAGCTGTCCTATTTTCCCACACTAATGACAGGCTCTGAAATCTGTGCACAACTTAGCTCGTTATTAGAACTAATTGGTGCCAGGCATTCCCTCCTCTCTGATAGGGCTAGCCATGGGGATGAAATTCTCTGAGTTAATGAACCAGAGAATGGATTAAGAACTTTCAAAGTGCAGTTCATATCTCAGCTTAATTGGAAGGAGTATATTAGTTGGCTTTTTTTTTATGGATACAAAGGGAAGCCGTGTTTTGGGGTGGAAAAGCACGTGCACAAATCTTCCCTGCCCCTGGGGAGCTGGGAATTTCTAATTTCAGCGTGGCAGCATTTGAAGGCAGCGCCTTCCCCAGCACTGTGAGCCTGAGGAGGGATGGAAATGGGATTTATTCTCAATATTCCTCCAGTGCAGGGCAGAGACCAATTAGTGCAGATCTCCCCAGGCCAGGGAGCTGCCCAAGGGCTGCTCTGGGCGTGGATGGAGATCCACATCCCGCAGACCATCGTGCCCCAGTGCAGTTTGGTGCATTCTAATTGTTCTTTACACCTGTTTTACACTGCTCTGAAGAGTAGTGACACCCATTTTTTCTGCCTCAGAAACTGTTTTTTTTTTTTCCTGTGTGATTTAGAACTTTTCCTTCTGCCAGCAGTGGAGAAAGAGAATCCTTTGCACGAGTCCCAGACACAGCATGTAACCTCTGCTCCATATCCAGGCAGCCCAATCCATTCTTCGTGCACTTTCTTAGCTCTTTAATATTTGTAAAGATAAATTTTAAATAAATAATAATATTAACAATAATAATATTAACAATAATGATTTAATATATTCTATAATTATAATATATTGTTTTATTGTATTATTCTATATAATAATAATAATAATAATAATAATAATAATAATAATAATAATAATAATAATAATAATTTGAGAGCCATTGCAGG
>JAOTQP010000619.1:19457234-19470357 GCA_026413545.1 Cichladusa arquata
CCCGGCACGGCACGGCACAGCACAGCACAGCTCGGCCCGCAGCCTCCCGCCCCGCCGGAGCCATCGCCCGGCCCAACCCGCAGCGCCCCCGGCACGGCCCGCAGCGCCCCCGGCCCCTCCGCCCGCCGCCACCATGCTGGCGCTGCTGTCGCGGCTGCTCGACTGGTTCCGCTCGCTCTTCTGGAAGGAGGAGATGGAGCTGACCCTGGTGGGGCTGCAGTACTCGGGCAAGACCACCTTCGTCAACGTCATCGCGGTGAGCGGGGCGGCGGCGGGGCCGGCACGGCCTGAGCCCGAGCGGCCCGGGCCGCGGGGATGGAGCCGGGATGGAGCCGGGATGGAACCGGCGGGGATGGAGCCGGGATGGAGCCGAGCCGGGCCGCGGGGATGGAGCCGGGATGGAACCGGCGGGGAGGGAGCCGGGCCGGGGGATGGAGCCGGGATGGAGCGGGGCCGCGGGGATGGAGCCGGGCCGGGGGATGGAGCCAGGCCGGGGGATGGAGCCGGGAGAGAACCGGGATGGAGCTGGGCCGGGGGATGGAGCCGGGCCGGGGGATGGAGCCGGGCCGGGCCGGGCCGGGCCGCGGGGAGCAGAGTGGGAACCCCCAGGCTGGGATGGCCGAGCCCGGGCCCTGCCGTGCCGCTGTGAAGCTCCGTGTGCTGATGGGAGCCGCCGATCCCGCAGCAGGCTCGGAAGGCGCCGTTCCGTCAGGGGGTCGTGTGAGGTGATGTGCAGATAACATCGTGTCTCTTCATTGCCGCCTCACTTTGGCTGGTTTTCCGTAGTCCTCAATCATTTAAGTGTCGGCATCCACTCACGGTTCTCCTCTCAAATATTTGCTTATCGATTGCTGAAACCGATATCAAATCATCTCCTTTCTCTTAAGGTACAGCTTACCTAAGAAGCACAGCTCACAAGCACGAGCCCATCAGCAGCCAAGTGCTGCACTGGGGCCTGCTGCTCTGGTGGTGTGCCTGGAGCAGGTAAAGGAAGGGTGTGGGAATACTCCTACACGAAGCTTTTCCATTGTTGAATGAGATAAAGAGTGGCTTTGCCTAAATGGCGAGTTCAGCTTCATCAGTGTCCTGCTCTGCTGATGGATGTGATGTAAGACATTCCAGGAGACAATTTGGGAGCTCCTGGAATGGGCAGCCAGGGTGGCTTTTGGTTTTTCAGGGAGCGTGAGTGACCTGGGGGCAGTGCACCTAGGATGAGAAAGCTGATGTCTCCAGCTTTAGAGTGAGCACACTCTCCTCAGCTTGTCCTTTGGTTTTTGAGGCTGTGTTCTTAACATATGGAATACTTGTAAGAATGTATTTATTTAAGTGCTAGTTGAATGAGTTACTGGCTGGGAAAAGGACTTTCATTCTCTTGCAGTTATGCATCATCCTTGCACACTGACAAACACCCTGGCAAAACATAACCAAGCCACTGTGTAGCTCAGGTGTGAGCACTCAGTGGGCTTCCTGATAATCATGGAAAATGAGTTACTTCATGAAAGGTCACTTTTCTCTGTTAGCTGAAAGTTGCTGGAGTAACCCAGGAGTGCCAGGAGCCTTTTCTTTCACACTCTGCCAATACATCTGGGCTTGGATTTGTAGAAATGGAGCTCTGAAATTGTTGAACAGCCTCGATCTGTGGCTGCTGAGCTGATAGTGCTTGGAGTGTTTCTGCAGCTGGGGGCTCCCTGCAGTCTCTGGAGTCCTCCTGGTGATGGCACTTGACAAAAAAACCACTTTGCTTCTGTATAGTAGCAGCAGCAAAGTTTGGGGAGTTACCTGTGAAACTCACTGCAGCAGTCAGAGCTGTACTAGCTGCACATTTGCTTCTACCTCATCTGTAGCTGAGCCCATCTAAGTTGTCTGCAGTGGGAGAAGTTTCCCTAAGTAAAGCTGGAGTCTGTTTGCAGCCTCCTCTGCGGGGGTTGAATCTTGCAAGGTTTCAGCCACATGTTAGGATCACACCCAGGCATTTATCTGAGTGAGTGCCATTCAGAGAGCCTTGCAAAACCCCGGGGAAGGAGGAAGCTGTTGAGCGTGCTGACACAGCCGCCTTAGCTGCTTTAGTTTGGAAGCATCAGGACACATTTCTGAAGTTTTTAATTAGGAAGTCTGGTGAGTCTTTACACAAAAAAATAGAGAGGTGGTTTTGCTCAGGTTTGTATTATTGGTTTAAACAAAATAATAGCATAAGCTTCAGTTACCAGTGCAAAATCACTTTTAGAGAAAAGCAGAGCTGGCTTCTTACTTGCTTCCTTGACTGGCTTTAGTTCAGTCTGCACTTGGGAATGAGTGCAGGAAAAGAACAACTGCTCTCTGCAGGCCAGTTAATGGTTTGGGTGGATGAGGCTGTTGGGATTCCTCAAAACTGAAATGCAAGGAATGACACAGCAAGATGTCCTGTAGGATAGCTCTGAAAGCTGGAGTGCACACCAGGAGCCTGGTGTGGCTTGGAAGGTTGTGTGCTCCCTAACCAAGGGCTGCTGCCAGTCTCAGCAACAGTGAGTTTAATCCAATATAAATCTCTAATGTAATCTCTGCCCATCAAATCAGGCACATGGAACTAGAGGGAAAACTCAACCCATTACACAGGGAAGCTTGGTACAAGGCCTGACTGCTGCTGAGGGGAACAGGCCACGAGAGGCAGCCAGTCCAGTTCTAGAATAATCCTTTTCTGCATTGGTAAGGGGTTTCAACCTTACCTTCCAACCAGTGTGAACAAACACTTGATTTGTAATCAGACTAAACAAAGGCCTGGAGAGACAGGACAAGAGGGAATGGCTTTGAACTGAGATGGAGAGGTTAGATTTGATACTAGGGATAAATCCTTCCCTGTGGGGCTGGTGAGGCCCTGGCCCAGGGTCCCAGAGAAGCTGTGGCTCCTGCTGGATCTCTGGAAGTGTCCAAGGGCAGCTTGGACAGGGCTTGGAGCACCCTGGGGTAGTGGCCATGACAGGGGGTGGCACTGGATGGTTTTGGATATCCCTTGCACCCAAAGCCTCCTGTGATCAGTTTGATTAGAGCACAGTGTTAGCAGTGAGATCTCGTTAGAGCTGGATTCAGCTAAGGCAGCTTCTGCTTCTCCAAGGCTCGGCATTAGTCACTGCCTCTAATTAGATATTAAGCATAAGTTTTCCATGTGCGTGAGTAAACTTGCTCACAAGGGAGGATATCATTTCTTCCTGCTCCTAATTTCCCTAATGTGGATGGCCTGTGGCTCTTATTCAGAGAAACTGCATGTCAGCCCAGGATAGCATCTGGAGCTGTGGGCTGCTGCTCCGAGCCCTTACTGCCTCTGCAGGACCTTGTGGTGCTTGTAGCCATTGCTGGCCTTCCCTCAGCCCTGGGAGCCTGTGCTGCTGTGGGGAGCAGCAGAGGTGAGGGGGCTGCTCTGGCTGTGGCACAGCTGAAACACAACTCAAGTAAACTGAACCTGCAGGATGGGGCAGCCCTGCAGCCTGTACAGCATGGCTCATGCACGTCCTGGGCTTCCTGCAGAAGTTTTTCCTGGTGCCTGGTAGGTTGATCCTTGATCCAGGTGTTTGGCACTGGAACAGCTCATCAGCCTGATAGTCAGCAAGCAGAGATCTGGAGAAGAGGAGGTTGGACTTTTCTGATACAGTTATCAGGTTCAAGAGCTATACCCAATCTGTTTGTAGTGACGGGGTAAATAAAGTCCCTTTTTAGGATTTGTGTCAGAGCCTGAATTAGTGTGGTTGGTTTTTTAACTTCGGAATATCTGGCAAGTGTTGGAATGAGGCTGTGGTTTCTAGAGAGAGGCAATTCCTGAAGTGCCTCTCAACAAAACATTCGTTTGGCCAGCTGGGAGCTGCAACTTCCCTCTGTTCTCATGACTGTTAGAAGTAAGTTTGACTTGAAGAAGCCACACCAGAAAAGTGCAGAGAAATAATGCTCTGAAGAGCTCCACTGCTGTTTCAATGCCTTCTGAACCACCCAGGTAGGCCATAAATCCCGTGTGTTGTCACTTCATACACACCGTGGCTAAGGGAGAAGGGTGATAAAATTTGAAGTGTTTCTTAATGGCAGAAGTCTCTTGAAATGCATTGCATCACTTCATTAGCTAATAAAGCTCCTAGGAGGTGACTCAGACCCTTTTTTTGAGGTCCTGCTTGCTGTACCCCAGCTGAGCTAAAACAGGTGACTGAAATCAGAATCTCCATTTTCCATCTTGGTCCTGAGTTCTCGTAGAGTACTTTGTAAGCAATGGCATCTGGATAAAGACACTTTCTTGACTATCAGAAACATGAAATGTCCTGAGCTCTTACATCTTACTTCTAGATAGACTTCTGTGCCTTCTTTATGGTAGATGTTTGCTAAGCAGTCCGTGTCCTTTTAAATATTCAATTAAAGTTGGCGCTGGGGAAATAAAAATGCCTCTTTTTGTCATATACCATTGTTCTGGTTTCTGCAGGAATCATTCCTGGAAGTGCAGTTGGGAAGCCTTTCAGAGATTGAAGCTTCCAATCTGGAGTTCAGGCTTCTGATCATGATCACAAGTAGCTGGAACACTGAAGGATTTGCTAGAGAAGGAAGCTGGACTGTGGAAAGTGGATTTGTCCATTTATGCTGCACTGCTTGGTTGAGGCTATGAGTGTTGCAGAGGAGGCTTAGTGTAGGGGTAGCTTGATATAATGCTAAAATTGCACTGCTTTTTAAATAATTTTTTTCAGAAGATGTTTTGGAGACATGCAGCATTTTTTCTTAGTGTGAAAAGAAAGAAGTGTTTAGGGATGAGCAGCAGGGTTTAATGTAATACTCTGGTTCAGGTGGATTGGGAGTGTCCTGGCTGGATTCCATACTCCAATGGTGTTGGCTCCTAGTTGGTTAAGCTTGTTTGTGATCTCATCTAGCTGGATGAAAAGTATTATGATTAAAGATAAAGCAATCTTTGCTGTGTAATAACAAAGTCTGTGTGAAGAAATTGGTCCTATAACAGTAGTGAATCATGTCAGCTTTACGAGATTCAAACTAAAGGCTGCCCTGACCTTCTCTGTTGGTACAAAGAATGGCCTTGTGCAGGCTGTGGAATCAAAATCAAGCTGTTTAGGGGGCTCACAGTCTGCCAAGAGTTGTCCAAGGCCAGGCTGGACAGGGCTTGGAGGAATCTGGTGCAGAGGAAGGTGCCCCTGCCCATGGCAGGGAGTGGAACTCCCCATTGAAACCACTCTACCATTCCACATCTCCCTGGAATTTGAGTTTCTTGCTGGATCTTGTGGTTATGAAGATCTTGTGGCAGATGAAGAAACCCGAATGTGGTTTTGTTTGGTTTATGTTTTTTTGACTCACGACAGCTGGAAATGGTAGGTTTAATAAGGTTGTTGTAATATTAATTAAATTATAAAAGAGACTAAACTCGCATCCTTTGTACATTTTTGGAATGCCAGGGGGTGGCAAGTTAAACACTTGTCCTAAGTTTTCCTCTGGGAAATGAGCTGTACCTGTAGCTGTAGCTGGCATGTTCAGAAATGCTGCAGTCTGTGGTTCAGTGCTGCTACTGATCCAAGGTGAGTTAAACCCAAACTGATCCATGGAATAAAGTCCCTTGGTTCAGTCTGGAGGCGGTTTTGCTGCTCTGAATAATCCTTATCCAACATAAATACTGATCTGGGTGCATTCGTGCTGCACTAAAATCTCGTGTTTGGGGTCTCCAGGAGCTTTGAAGGGAGCATCTCTTAAAGCAGGAGGCTGAAGGATTAGCCCTGTGGGCTCTTTGTGCCTGAGGCTCTGAAACTGGCTCTGTTTAGTCTCCCTGTCCCTTATCTCCCACACTGCTTGGAGTTAACTTTGTTTGGTGACCTTCGGCTTGTGCTGGTGCTGTGTGGTCTGTGTGACCTCGGGGCTGAGGCTGCCATCAGAATTCCTGCTGGGACAGCTCCTGCCCTTCCAGGAGCCCTGTGGGGAGTTCAGGCTCTGCCTGGTGGGGTGAGCATGGGGCTGAAAACAAGGCACTGCTGGGTTTGTCAGCAGCTACTCCTGCTGTCCTTGATGAGTGCTTGAGCAGTGCTGCTGTGTGTGACAACAGCCAAAGGCTTTCCCATCGGGAACTGAAAATATTGCTGTGCATATCAAACTTGTTCTAAAGCTGGTGTTTTAGAAGGAGAGTGCATCCTATTGTGAGCTCCCAGTGATAGCACCGAGTACTATGCTCTGGGAGGGAAGGCTGGTTCAAATGAAGTGACTGCTAGTAAAATGATGTTCCTTTTGTTCTGCTCTTCGAGCAGCTTTTGCATATGAATACTCGAAGTTGGAGCTGAATTCCTGGCTTTTTTCCTCTGAGGAGGTAGTAAATAAAAGCCCTCTAAATTCTGAGTTTAGAGAACAGTTTCTGGGCCAAGACAGTTGAATGTGGTAGCAGAATCCATCAAAGGAGATCACTGTCTGCTGCTAAAATCCTTTACAATCGTTTTAACCAATTTTTGACCTGCCTTAAAAGAGAAGGTGACTGCCAGTAGCTTTCTGTGGGTCCACTGCCTGCGAGCAGAGAACACCCACACATCAGGGGAAGGTCTTTCAAATGAAGACCTGAGCTGACCCCTATGTTCCTCTCAGCTCTGGATTGTCCCTCTGCAAGGCAGAGAACAGGCAGCTGAAACTCAACTGAGTGACTGCACTTTTAAGGTTTTGAGGTTTTCAGCAAGTCAAAACAAGTTTGGGGATGTGCAGCGTGGGTAGAGAGCACTTGGGAAGGAATAAGATGCAGCAGCTTTCCTAAAGATTCTGTAAAAGTTTCCCTGTGGTGGGTCACAGGAATTTCAACATTACATTAAAGATGTGGCAAATGAAGTGCTGCTCCAATCTGCAGGAATCTGTATCCTAAAAGAGCAGTGGGAGAACATGAAATTGGTGCTGAACAGGCTGCAATTAGTGGGATGACTGGCACAGTGAGTGCTGCAAGGGAGGGCTGTAAACTCCTCACAGGGATGGGCAGGGAGTGTTTGGACAGCCTAGAGCTTGATGGGGATCACGATAAGGTTGTTTATGGGTGAGAATCAGGGGCAAGGCCAGCAAGGCAGATATCCTGCTGGGAGTCTCTTCCAGACCACCCAGCCCGGGATGAAGAGGCACCAAAACCCTCCTTAAGCTGCTGGGAGAAGTGTCACCGTGGCTCGGCCTTGTTCTCAAAGGACACCTCAGCTTCCCACATGGCTGCTGGAAATAAACCCAGCAGGGAGGTGATGAGACCAGGAGGTTCCTGGAATGTGTGTTCCTATTGATGAGAACAGCTCTCGAGAGAAGGATCTGGAAGGATCTGAGTGGGAATAGTTGGCAGCAGCTGGGGTAAGGCTCAGCAGCACAGAGATGGAGGCTCAGGGAGTGCTTGGGAGTGCTGGGATAGGAGCTGTGGGTGTGGGGTGTGACTGTGGAGGCAGGAATGTGGAGGCAGGAATGCCGTGGTGCTTGAGCAAACCATGACAAGTGACCCTTCAGAGGCAGGATTGGTTTGAGGAGCTGACCTGAGCTGCCCCAGCCATGGCAGCCCAGCTGAGCATCAGCTCTGAGCTGCAATGGGCTGCTCCTGGGCTGGCATTTGGGGCAGGGATGGGCAGCCCCTGGACTGGCATTCCCACTGGGCACCCACCCTGCCACGTTAGAAAGCCCAGAGTGGCTTCTGAAGCAGTGCTGCAGGCTCAGACCCAAGCTGCTTGTGCAGCCCTGGTCCTGCTGGCCACACTGTTCCTGACACAAGCCAGGAGCTGCTGTCCTTCATGGCCACCTGGTCAGGCTTGGTTGCTCCTTGCAGCCTGTGGGCAGTCAGGCCCTAACTCTGGGGTGCTGTGTCTGCTTCAGAGATCCCAAAAGGCTTTGAACCCCAGGGAACTTCTCTGGGCAGTGTCAGGGGAGAGATGCAGACTTTGCTGCTGTGATACCAAACCCTAATTAAACAACTGAATGCTTTGGGATCAACCTTAATTTTTCCAAATGTGCTTGACTGTCTGGTTCTATTACACATAATGGATGTAGTGAGCTTCATAATGGCCACTGTGGCTGATTCACCTTCTGCCAAACAGCCAAGGGAGAAATCTGTAGTAGTGTTGAAAACTCTTGTTATGGCTGCAGGAGCTAGTTGGGAACTTGGCTCTCAAGCTGCTGCAGATGGCAGTGTTACAGCCAGTGAAACATCTGTCCCTGGAGCAGCTCTGCAGTGCAGTGCTGTCAGTTCTGTCTGGATGTGTGCTGGGAGCAGGAGCAGACATTGGAGCTGCCTTTGCCATGCTGAGCACGTTGGGCACTGGCAGGAAGCTGACCCGTCAGGTCCTTCCACTTTGCAGCTTTTCACACTCCTCAGGGAGCCACCCCATACCTGTGGGCTGGAGCTTCCTGCACAGGAGTGATTTATTGCTGCCAATGCTGGCCAGAGAGCAGCTTGCATCCCAGGGAGCCCTTCTGGATATTCCTAGCTCCCAGGTAACTGGGAGATCCCGACGTGCAGACCTTGGCTCTGGAGAAGCAGTGAATGGCTCTTTGCCTCCCCTTGCCTGGCTGTCCATCTGTTAAGCTGTGCAAAGCACTTTCCCGGGTCACTTGGCTCCCCTGGCTGCCTCAAGGCTTGAAAAATGATTTCAGTAAGAAATGAGTTGTCTGACTTCACACAAGCTCCAGTACACATGGATTTAACTTCTCTGACTTCTTGGCCATAAAACCTTCAGTTGAAAGGCAAATGGTTAGAAAAAGCTTGGGATATTTTACTATGTAAACCAGTTGTGTCAGATAAGCACTAAATTTAACTTTCTCCTTTTTTCTTTTTTCCAGTCAGGTCAATTCAGCGAAGATATGATTCCTACTGTGGGCTTCAACATGAGGAAAGTCACAAAGGGTAATGTTACAATAAAGGTATGTTGCCGTTGTTGACTGTTTTCTTTAGTTTCTAGTTTAAAATTTACATGTTTGCTCTGTTTTGCTTCCAGCCTTGAGGCAAATATAGAAAACTGAAGAGGCTCAGCTAAATCTGTCAAGTAGCTTAAGAAGACATTTATGTTTATTTATGGAGTTTCTGAAATGAGAATCTGTGTGTGATTCCCAGGTTCATGGACTAGTTGAAGCACTGTTGTGATAATGCTGTCTGGCTTAGATCTGAGTGTTTGAGGCCCAGAGATGCTGCTCTCCTGCTCATCAGTTTGCCTAAGGGAAGGTTTACCTCAAAAGCAAAGCTTTAAGTGAATACATTGTATTTTCTCGTGTACCTCAGTGTGTAACCTTGGTACACAGGATGTTCCTGCCTCTGGTGCAGGGGGCTCCAGTTTGCACCTGCTGCTGTTGGGCCCTGAGCTCTGAGCAGCTGTGCAAGGGATTATTCCTGGTTTAACATAGGAGAGGTCAAGCAGCTGCTAAAGGAGAAAGGAAAAACTGTTGTGATTTCTTGTCTTATCTTTGCCTGACATGTTTAAACACAGTGCATGGCTAAATTGTCTTTCTCCCCTTGCCTTAAGATTTGGGATATAGGAGGGCAGCCCCGATTCCGGAGCATGTGGGAGCGATATTGCAGAGGAGTTAATGCTATTGTGTAAGTGTCCTTCCTTCACATGTGCTTCTCTTCTCTGGCAGCCTTCCTAACACTGCATGCCTCACTCTGTAGTTCTCTTGTGATTCTGAAGCTGCACTGCAACCACACTGCCCTTTTTCACCCCTAGGTTCAGGGCTCAGGATGGGTTATTTTATCAGTGTCTGATCTGGAGTACTAACTCCTCCCTGTCTGAACTGAGTGGCAGTGCTGTTTAACTCAAAGCATCTTCCTTCTACTCTGCTCTTAGAGAATTTTTTTAAAAAAGATCTTAATTCTTTGCTCAGAAGTCCTAGCTTTGTTTAAAGCCTTGTTGAATGTGCTCAAAGCTGGCAGTGTAAAGGAAAGAGTGATGTTTCTGCAGGAGCTCAGTGCCACTGACCTAACCTGAAATTCTCTTTAAAGCTACATGGTAGATGCTGCAGATCGTGACAAAATAGAAGCCTCTCGAAATGAGCTGCACAATCTTCTAGATAAGCCCCAGTTACAAGGAATCCCTGTAAGTAACATCACCTTAAACACCATTCAATGTCTCTGAGGAATGTGCTTCACTTGAGCAACTCTGAAGTCTGCCTTGAACTTTGAATGTAAGGCCCAACCTTACTGGTCAGTATAAGCATGAACAATACCTGCCCTCAGTGCTTTAAACCAATTTTTGACCTTCAGTGGTCTTATTTCATTCAGTGCTCACAAAACATAAATACAATTGAAGCAGTAGTTTAGAGGATTCCACAGTGTGAGTTTGTGCTATTGACTGCAGGTTAACCACAGTGTACAGAAGTGTCGAATAAGTTTGGGGAATCTCAGATGAGTGTGCTGCAGATTTATCAGCTGATGCATTCTCTTACTTGGTCTTTGCACAGAACAGTTTATTTGTAGCCCCTCTTTCCTTGTGACTAGGTCAGTCTTTTTTCTTGATCTGGTTTAACAGTGAATATCTTATTCCATTGGATTTAATAGGCAGATGCAGACTGCTCATGAGATCCTTTGAAGTTTGTTGGTTTTCTGGTTTTGGTTGGGTTTTTTTTTAAGCAAAGCCACAACCATTTCCTTCTCTGGATTTCAGGTTCTAGTACTTGGAAATAAGAGAGACCTTCCTAATGCTTTGGATGAGAAACAGCTAATTGAAAAGATGTAAGTCTAACCCTTGCTAAGAAACATTTCTGTTAGTCAATAAATTCATGTGCATAGGGTTGTTATTAGATCAGGAAGCTCGCATTTATGAGTGGAAAACCCAGCAACAGCAGGTAACTGAATACTGTAGAGAACAAGTTGAGTGGGGAAGGGGAAGAGGAGCAGTTCAGATTGTCAGTAAGAGTCCTTGTGTCAGTGAAATGTGTGCTGAAATGTTCTTTCTTTCCTAGGAACCTTGCTGCTATTCAGGACAGAGAAATCTGCTGCTACTCAATTTCTTGCAAAGAGAAAGATAATATAGGTAACTATTAACCCAGAACACTGAGAATTATGAAGTGCTGTCAGAGGGTGGATTGGGGGAATTGTAATTTCTTAAACACAAACCTCCCATCTTCAGGAACAAATCAGACCAATGTGTGAGTGCAGTGGTTAAATTCAGCATAACTCCTGATGGCAGTGAGGAAGCCTGACTGGTGTTAAAATTTTAGGGGCTGTATTTACCAAAAAATGTCAGTCCCTGTGAAATCTGCTCCTTTCTTCAGTCAGTTTGCAGGAGAGAGCTGACTAGTCCATTAGCTTGGCCTACATGATTTTATATTTCTGTCAGGTGCTCTCACCTCTGCCTCACTTGGTGAGGATGCCAAGTGCTTGCAGCAAGTTTTTCCTCAAGTCATTCCCTTGAAATAGTCACCTTCCCTTGAGTGTTATCAGAGCAGTTGGTGTTGTGGCATCTGCCAGTCCCTGTTCCCTGCAGCCAAACAGTGCCTCTTTCTGACACAGACATCAAATGCTTCAGAACTTGTAGAGTTCAAAGCAGAAACCACGTCCTGTGTCATCTCTGGTGTTTGCCATAAGCTTTGTGAGTAAACTGAGTCATCTCAGCTGAGTGAAAACAGAATTTAACACCACTTTCCATCCTTTTCCTGATGTCTTCCATGGCTGCCACGGGTTAACACTGGTGCATTTCCAGGGTAACAGGAGTTTGCTGATGAGGGAACTTCAGGGTGATGTTCCCAGGAGAAGCTCAAAAGGATACCAGGATGGCTTTATAGGAAAAAAGTTTCTTTCTAGGAAAACTGAATAGTGTGTGGAACAGTTGTGGCTTCCAAGAAGCCCCTGTCACCTTAGCACCAGTTAAAGGTTCAGACATGATGGATGGAAGCACAGACTCCCTTCTCTGGAGATGCACACGAGGCTCCCAGCACAGCTGAGCATCACTGAGGCTGTGGGGAAGGAGCTGCTGGAGGGGAGCCAGGGCCTTTCCCTGCCTTAGGAGAGCCTCTCCCAGGCAGGGAGGAGCATGCTGCCCTGTACCACAGGGCTAAACTGCTTTGTTCTCATCAGGGGAGGAGCTGCAGCCTGGCTGAACAGACCAGTGCTGATCTAAAATGATTTATTGGAGCCATTGTGAAGTGTCTGATGAAGGAATATCTTTTTCCTAGACATGGGCAGAACTTAGGAACCAGGATGTGTGGGACAGTGCCACTGTCATTGTTACCTAAAGGATGCTGGGCAGTTCCAGATGAAAGCATGGACAGGAAGCATCCTGAAAAATCATTCTGTTCATCTGGCCTCCTCTAGAGAAGGGCTTGGATATTCCTGCCCTGTGTTTGGGACACTGGAATACCAAAGCCTTGCCACTTACACCAGTACAGACACTTGAATGTGGAACTTCTCTTCTCTCTCCCTGTAGATATCACGCTTCAGTGGCTTATTCAGCATTCAAAATCTAGAAGAAGCTGAAGTCTTCCTGGAATCTCCAGTACCAGTTGGCCATAATCTCAATTGTCCACTTCCCTCCATAATGAGATACTACCCAAAAATCCTGTATCAAGAATCTGCCTTTTCACGGTTTATCTCTCATGTGCACTGCTGAAGACTTGTATTCCTATTCTGTCACAAAACAACTAGAGTTGTCATGATAAAGTCAGCACAAATATTTATTTTACAACCATCTGTGGTGGGAGGGTTGTGGGGGGGGCTTTTTAAAGAAATATCTCTACCATGTTAACTACGATGGTACACTCTGTTCTGGTTTTTCAGGGCCAGGTTTTTATATGATTTTCAGCAAGTGTTTTATTTCTAGTGTTTAGTGGCTTGAAGATGCTGATGCTTGACAGCATTAAGATTCTGTAAGATGCCACATACAGTAGTTAGAAAACATTTAAGCGTGAGTTGTGGGATACTGATTGATCTCACAAATGCATGTGATGTGTGTATGTAAGCAGAGAAATGGAAACTGTTTGCAGAGGGGAGCACAAGGCATAGATCAGCATCACTATTCTACAGCTGAGATCCTGTCACTTGAAAAAGAAAACTCTTGATGAATTAGGAAAGTCTGTTTAAAATCATTCTGTTGTTTCTGTTTAACATTTATGTGGGGGATGGGAATGGACTGTTCTGTCAAAACTTTCAAAAATTGGAGTATTCCAGCATGAAAACAAATCGCTAGGAACATCAGGCTTTGTC
>JAOTQP010000619.1:19478900-19497278 GCA_026413545.1 Cichladusa arquata
GGTCCCCCCTGGGACTGCCCTGGTCACCTGGGACACTGCCCTGGTCACCTGGGACTTGCCCTGGTCACCCCTGGGCCTGCCGTGGTCACCCTAGGGACCTGCCCTGGTCACCTGGGACACTGCCCTGGTCACCCCTGGGACACTGCCCTGGTCACCCTGGGACCTGCCCTGGTCACCTGGGACACTGCCCTGGTCATCTTGGGACCTGCCCTGCTCACCTGGGACCTGCCCTGCTCACCTGGGACTGCCTTGGTCACCTGGGACACTGCCCTGGTCACCCCTGGGACCTGCCCTGGCCACCCTGGGACTGCCTTGGTCACCCCTGGGACCTGCCCTAGTCACCCAGGGACCTGCCCTGGTCACCTGGGACACTGCCCTGGTCACCCTGGGACTGCCCTGGCTGGGGGTGCTCCCCAGGGCTTGCCCAGGTGCTGCAAACAGCTGGATCACGAGCTAACAGCTGGATCACAGCCTAGCAGTGGCCCATGGGGGTAACAGAATGAGAGTAGTTGGAGATGTCAGCAGAGATTTCCAGATGAGACAGAGGAAATTTTGGAGCTCTTCCCCAAGGTTCAGATGAGATCTCTTTGAGATAATGCCATCACTGGTGCTCAGGGTGGGTGGATTTGAACTGGAACTGCTGGGATTTGCAGGGATGTCCATCAGGAGGAGGGTTCATTGTGTGCACAGCAGCTGCAAGAGCTCTGCTTGTTTCACTTGGCAGAGGGGGCCTGACTGTCACAGGGATCTGTGTGAAGAGTGCTGAAAGGAAGGAGGGGAAAACTTGTAAAGCTGCTTCTCACCTGCATCTGATAAAACTGGAAGATAATGTGAGGAGCAGCTGTTTTGTGCAGCACAGGGTATGGGGTCATGAGGAAGAGCTCCCTGCTTGGGCATTTTCAGAGACCCCAGTAGGTTTTATTATTCTCATCTGTGCAGATTTTGTGCCTTCTAGAGTGTCAGAGCTCACTGATATGCTGGAGCCATGGGGGATGTGGATCTCCTCTGGTGCAGAAGGTGGTTTGGGCTCTTTGGGGTGTAAAACCCTTCCCATTCTACCCTGGGACTGCAGCACTGGTGAGGAGCTGCTTGAGCAGGGCAGCTCTGAGCAGAACTGAAAGCAGAAGTGAGGGAGGTGTTTTACTGAGAGAGAAGTTTGGGATCTGTGCTACGTGGCTGATGACAGTGCCTTCCTGTCCTCCTTCACCAGCAGGCAGTGCTTCACTTTTCTCAAATGTAAATGTTCTGGTTGCTGAAGTCTCTTGTGTTTGTGCATGGGGGAAGCCTGTTCTGCTCCTCATTGCTCAGATCAAGCCCATGATGCTTTCCCAGTGGGTCTGGGCAATGGGGACAGCTGGCACCTGGTCCTCTGGTTAAAAACTTAGGTATGTCCCAGCCTTTTCATGAGCTCAGGCAAGCAGGAACCTGTGTTTTCCTTCCACATTCCTAGGTTAGACCTGTAGGAAGCAGGCACAGGGGAACTCCTGGGTGTGCAGTGTTGGGTCAGGAGCCTGAAAGGTTGGACTGGTCTTTGGTCAAATAAACATTAAATCAAACTTCATTGTTCTGCAAGTTGTGTTATGTTTTAAGCTAAACTTAACTCTTGAACTGATAGTTCAGGCAGTTTGAACACTCAGTGTGCTAAATCTGACTGCTGGCCTAGGATATGACCTTGCCATTCTCTTCCCCAACCCTCTTCTGAAGCAGCAATTGTACAAACTAGCTTTGTTTTTCTCTAAAAGGTAATGGGAAACTCCTCAGAATTCCAGAAGGCAGTGAAGTTGGTGATTGACACAGTTTCATTTGACAAAGACTCAACAGTCCAAGTTTTTGAGGCAACAATCAGGTATGTGGTGCTGAGTTCCTGTCTTTAAAGCAGTAACGAGGTTAAAGACTTGGTGAGTGTAATTCAAAGTGAAATCATTGATTAGGAGGATTTTGGCAGGCTTTATTCCCTAAATTGCTCCTCAAGTAAGCTGTTTCTTAATCTTGTATGAAAATACTGCATCCTTTCATATTGGAAACAATTTTAATCAGTTCTGTGTGACCTGAAGCAGGGAGACAGCAGTGAGGTTGGCTCTGTGCTTGCAGTCTCTGCTTTTTTGGTGTCACTCTTGCAGCAGAGACTCAGATCTGGGCCCAGGAAACAACCCTGGGACAGCTTTTCCCTGGTTTATTTTTGTTTCATGGACTTCTGCTCACTTTCACTTTCATTTCAGATGAAAAAGACTCTTCTGTCTGAGAAATGGGTTTAGATACTGTCTGATTTTAAAGGGTTTCATTTTCTGAGTGTTTCAAGCAGTGGTTATTCCTGCTTCACTTGGCTTGACTTTCTTTTTTCTGAGAACTAAGTTTATGTAACACCCTTCCTGCCACCTGCAGGGACAAGGAGGTCTTCACTCCTAAACAGACTTGTTACAAGAACTCCTGGGTTAGGTACATTTTGCAGAACCAGTTTTTGGGATACTGTGGCTGACAGCAGCATAACTTCTCCATGTATTCACTACTGGTGGGGGAAAACCAGATCATTTTGTGTAGTGCCTGTAAGGGGAACAAAGTAATAATTGTGTCAGACATGACACCAGGAAGGTGTTTAGGTGAAGAATGAGGTTCAGAACAGACTGAAAACCTGAATTTTCCTTTTCCCACAGGGTTTTGGGGAGCCTGCTGTCTGCCCACATCATCATTACAGACTCCAAGCAGCCCTTTGGTGACATGACCATTAAGGATTATGACAATGAGCTGCTGCACTTGGCTCATGACCTGGCAGTGAGGCTGCTGCCAGCCTTTGAGAACACCAAAACTGGCATTCCCTACCCTCGGGTGAGTGACAAACAGCCTCAGAGCAGTGTTCCACCTGTCCTGCAACTTGAATGTTGTGCCCTTTTATGTGCACTTGGGGTATTGAGCCTGCTCTAAGTTATTCTAAAGTGACACAGGGTGAGCTGCCCTAAGTTTTGGTGACGTGGGTAATCCAAGTTACTCCTTCTGTCCAGTAAGTGTTTTCCCTGGGCTGATTTTTCACTGTGTTTGTTGTTCCCTGTGGGTCAGGAGTCATTTGTTTCTGTGCTGTTTGGCTGGAGCATTCCCTGCCCTGTGTCACACAATACTGTCATTAACAAGGAATACTGCAAAGGCAAATAGCTGAGGAAAGTGATTCTATTGCTACTAAAACAATTCTGTTAGAGTAAAACCCTTCTGACATATTTATCATACTGGGCTTGGAATTTATCATTTTCCTGAAGACTGCTCAGTGGGTACTCAATACTCTGGGATTCTTGGATGCTGCAGCCTCTTGTTTTAAGCAGATGCAGTTGGCAAGCAGAAGGATGTCACTACTACTGGAACAATCCTAAACTGCAAAACTACAATTAGCACTTGCCTAGCTGCTCTTAATTTCTGGAGACAGCAGCACTGCTTTTCCTCCAGACCTGCCAGGCTGCAGAAGTGTGAGTTTTCACTTCTGTTCAGGGCCTGGTAAAGCAGCTGAGGGTGGTGTAACTTCCCTTCAGGCTGCCTTCCATGGGGAAGGGGAGGAGCATCCACTGAGGAAGCTCTTGGTTTCAGCAGCACAAACTGAGGGGCAGCAAAGAAGGAAAAGCCTGAATATTTAGTGGAAAGCAAGAAGAAGTGAAGTTTGCAAGGGTCAGCAAGTATAAGAGAAAAATGGGGCTTGCCCACTTTAAGCATGATGCTGTAAAGCTGGAATAATGTCAGGAATTGTACAGGGAAGCTTTCCAAGCAGCAGCAGTGTGCTGGCTTTGTGTCTCTGAGCACTTCCCATGCTCCACATTGTGCAGAAACTACCAGAAAGGCTTGTTCCTTTAGGTGAGGGTGCAGCTGTGAGCACAGCTGGCTGAGTGCAGCCTGCCTGTCCCTGTTCCAGGTGAACCTGAAGAAGGGGGTTCCTCCAGACAGCCACAACGAGACCTGCACAGCAGGAGCTGGGTCCTTGCTGGTGGAGTTTGGGATCCTCAGCAGGCTGCTTGGAGATTCCACCTTCGAGTGGGTGGCCAGGAGAGCTGTGAAGGCCCTGTGGAGCCTCAGGAGCAATAACACTGGACTGCTGGGTAATGTCTGGCTGTTGCACTCAGGCTGTGCCTTCAGGCCACACTTCCTCCACCTGTCCTCACCTTTGTCCTTCTGCTCCCTCTGTAGCTGTTCAGTCACTTTCTCCTTGTGTTCCCTGGGGTTTTGTTGAGATAATGGCACTTTGGGGTTTTCTAAGGAAAATGGAGTCTCTGAAAGACTCCTTAGGGCACAGGTTTTCAAATGGAATTTTTCACAAGACTAGAGAATGGAACTGAAGGCCCTGATTTGTGTCCCCATTAATATAATTCAGATTGGCAGATGACTAAAAGTACTTAAAATAACTGCATGTGTGTGGGTGTTCCTCAGATGAATCCACCACTAACACTTCATCTGATGTTCATCTTTGATCCCTCCTCCTTGGCAATTTCTGAATGTGTAATATTCCCAAGTCTTGACTGGAGTGTTTTTCTCTGATATACTCAGCAGCCTCAGACTAAACTTCTGGTCTGTTCTAAAGGAAATGTTGTGAATATCCAGACTGGTCACTGGGTTGGAAAGCAGAGTGGACTGGGAGCAGGGTCAGATTCCTTCTATGAGTACCTGCTGAAGTCCTACATCCTCTTTGGGGAAAAGGAAGACCTGGAGATGTTCAATGCTGCTTACCAGAACATTCAGAACCACTTGAGGAGAGGGTATGTGATTCATGTCAGCATCAATTCCTTGAGCAGTGACTCCTCTGGAAGATCTGAAACATATCTGTTTATAGTGCTTTGTGTCGTGCTCTAGAAAATCTGTTCTGCTTTTTTCTGTAAGAATCAAAATCTCATTTCCATGTTAGTCTCCTCTTTCCTCAGCAACTGATTGGGTGCAGAGAAGCCAAACTGGTTCCTGTCCCATTTATAAATGTGAAGGCTGAGAAAAGTCTGGCACTGCAAAAGAGATGTATTAAATTGGCTGCTTTGTTCTTCTGAAACAGATCTTGCCTAGCATGGCTCCTTGGTAGAGACTGTGCTGGCAGAGCTGTGGGATAGGATACATCCCTTTGTGAATTCACTTCTCTGAGGGCATGGCTGGTGTGTGGGTTCCTTTCCCCAGCACAGCACACCAGTGCTTGCCTGTGCTGCTGGCAGTGTGCTGTGCTGCCAGCAGAGTTGCCATGCTGCTCCTGTTCCCTGGCAGGCGGGAGGCCTGCAATGAGGGGGAGGGGGACCCTCCCCTGTACGTCAACGTCAACATGTACACGGGCCAGCTGATGAACACCTGGATTGACTCTCTGCAGGCCTTTTTCCCTGGGCTGCAGGTAAGCTTGCCTTCTGCCAAAGGCCCTTCCTAACCCTGGGCTGGGAATGAGTGTGAGTTCTGAGCTGAGCTCCCACCTGAGGCTTTGCATCTGGCTGCTGTGATAAGAGTTCAGTTCACTCTGCATTAACACAGCAGTGTGGGGAGGCTGGCCTGCTCTCTGCTAGATCTGAGAGACTTTGGCTTTTAACCTCAGCATTTGTATTCTGTGCTGTGAGGCTCTGCTGAAGCTTTTACTGCAGAGAATGAATACATTAGTACTTTTTGGATGTTATTTTCTGTGTGTTTTATGGGAGAAGAGTTGTATTAGATGCCACACTCTCATCTTTGCTGGCTTGCACACTAAGTGTGTGTGTGTCTCTGGCTGCTCTCGTGCCCAGGTGTTGATAGGAGATGTGGAAGATGCCATTTGTCTCCATGCCTTCTATTATGCCATTTGGAAACGCTATGGAGCCCTCCCAGAGAGGTACAACTGGCAGCTGCAGGCCCCAGATGTTCCCTTCTACCCCCTGAGGCCGGAGCTGGTGGAGTCCACTTATCTCCTTTACCAGGTATTGGACTTCTCTGAGCTGCACATCATGGCTTGGCCAAAATGCTTCTGTTCAGAAAGTCCCTTTTCCCCCAGAAATTCCCTTTTTTCCCCTGACCTGTGGCCAGCTGAATTTTGGCAGCCCTGGAGCTGCCTCTTGTCATGTGGAGTCTCTGGGCAGGCACTGCAGTGTTGAGCAATGCTGTGGCTCTGCTGTTTGCTTCCAAAGTAGCCTTTTTTATAAGGCAGGCAAAAACAACACTAAACAACCTTTTCTGAAAGCTGCTGGCAAATTTTTACAAGGCAGTGACTTGTGACTGCTCAACCGAAATTGTTGAAGTAAATGTAAAAGCTTTCCTTGCAATAGTGTCCAGGCACAGATACAATAAACTAAAATAACTCTGCCTACAAGGAAGGGATCAGAGAGTTTGGATTTACTGCAGGTTCTCTAGGATTTGCACTGAAGCAAATGTGAGGAGCTTGCATTGGCTAATCCAAGTCATGCTCCCATAAAGATAAGTTTGCTGTGATACACAAGACTCTGGTACCAATAGGCCTTTGTTGTGTTATTTTTACAGGATTTCAAAATTGCTGACTCTAACTCTTGTCTGTCTTCCTTATTTAGGCCACAAAGAACCCATTTTACCTTCATGTGGGAATGGATATTCTGCAGAGTTTGGAAAAATATACAAAAGCAAAGTCAGTCTTCAATGTTCTTTTCTTCTCTCAGTGCTATATATCTATATTTTATTATACAAATATTATATAGAATCCAGTCTGCCACATGTAGGTAAACCAGAAAACCCAGCCCTCCTTGAAAGCCACAAGTGATGATTGATTTATTGAGCACTTCTTTCTTTCCCATCTGAAAATGAAATCATAGTCCAGTCGCAACTTTATACCTTTGGAATTTTATCACTGCCTTTCAAAATGCATTGTTGATGATCAGCTGCTAAAAACTGCTGAAAACAGTAGGGATTTTTCCTAGGGATCCTGCAAGATTATTTCTCTGCTCATGGTGTTTAGCTGAGCTGAGGGGTGGCCCCTGAGGCAGCTGCTGTTGGATATCAGCTTCCAGTTCAAGACAGCAGCAGTGAACCCTGACTTTAACACTGAGCAGCTGAACTTCTTGCAAGGCTCAGGGGGAAGACAATGAATTTTTATTCCTTATTATTAATTGATTCATTTTCTAGACAGATGTGTAACAATTGGCCAGGTCAGACATTGCTGAGTGGGGCTCAGGTGATCACAGACCCCTCAGCACCCCAGAACCAATAAGCAGTGAGTGCTTGCACAGCACAATTGTTCCATTTGAACTTCACCCCTGGCAGTGGGAGTGCTTTGAAATGAAGGAATATCTGTGAAGGAATATCTGGGCAGCACTTAGAGGGCAGGACAGCTGGAACTGACCCCAAACCAATGTCCAATGTTGCAGGTGTGGCTATGCCACGTTGCACCACGTGGTGGAGAAGACCAAGGAGGATCGAATGGAGAGCTTCTTTCTCAGTGAAACCTGTAAATATTTGTACCTGGTACGTGTGTGTTCCACTCTGCACAAAAATGGCACAGGAGGGGGCAGGAGGTTATTAATTATTAATTAATTGGCAGCAGGGCATCATTAATGGCAACCTTCTGGGGTTTGTGTATGGGGGTGATTCAGGCTGAGCAGCTCCTCTTTGATCTCACCCAATCTCTGAGGTGGGGCAGCTGCCCAGGAGTGGATCCTGAGCCTGGAGAGCAGCAGATCTTTGGGAAGAGGCTGGGCAGGAGAGGGAGCAGGGCTGAGGGAGCTGCTGCTCAGCTCTGGGCTGATTGCTGCCTGGAGCAGCCTCTGCTTCCTCCCCGCTGGGCTTTGGCACTCACAGGAGAAAGCATTTGGGCTGACATTGCCTAAGCCCCTGTTCTCAATCTCCTTTAGTGCAGAAAACCAAATAAATCTGTGGCTGAGTGGGTGCCAGCCTAGAAATGCCTCACAGAGCAGCTTAGAAAAATAAGGGCACTTTAAGTTGTGTGAGAAGTTTTTCTTCTGCTCTCCTCTTCTAACTGCTCAGATCAATCCCTTGCATTAAGAATATTTATTGCCATTTGCTCCAGCATTATTTAGCACTCAAAGGCATTTCTGTGTGATCCCTCAAAGTGTGAGTACCTGTTTGCAGCTCCTTGCTGCTGAGAGATGAAGGATGTGGCACACCCACAGTGACTGTCTCTCCATGTCTCCCTCAGTTGTTTGATGAGGAGAATCCAGTGCACAAATCTGGGAATAAGTTCATGTTTACTACTGAGGGCCACGTGGTGTCTGTGGACGAGCGTTTCCGGAGCTCCCTGTGGGAGGACATCCTGCCTGCAGAGGGGGACAGCAGCCACAAAAGCAAAGCCACCGAGCTCAAGGCAGCCAACTTCAGCTCCAATGTAAGGAATGCACGGGCTGCTCCTGCCTGGGGGTGGGGAGGGGCAGGCAGGACACACAGAGCCCTTGGGAAGTGCTACTGCTGCAGGGTGTTTCCTTTAGAAATGCTCAGTGCATGAGGAGCTGCCCTGAAAAGCAGAAATGGGATCATGTGAGGGATTCTGGTGAAGGTGAAACCTGTCCCCTTTCAAGTATTTAGCAGCAATTTTTTTTTGTTCTTTGTTGATTTACTTCCATTTATTTTTCTCTTCCCCTTTTCTTTGCCCTTAAAACTCTCCAGTGTTGCTGTCAGGGGCAGAGGGAGCAGCAGAGGGTCATCTAAACCATCTAAACTAAACCATCTAAACCAGGCTTTGTCTTCCTCAGTGAGTTTTGGGGGTGTAAAGGGGACCTTTCTTAGCAAGGCCTCAGTTGAGAGCTGTGGCTCCAGTGTCCATCAGCAACCAGAACAGATCTGTGTTTAATCAAAGAATCACAGAATGGTTTGAGTTGAAAGGACTTTAAAGAGCATCTCATTCCACCCCCATGGGCAGGGACACCTTCCACTGGAGCAGTTAAGGACAATTTTTAAAATCTCTGCTGGTAGGTTCTGGTGTGGTTCTTTTCCTCCTCCCCACAAAGCTCCAGAAAAAAAGAGCATTATTTTCAACATTCACAGTTGTCATAGTGAAGGAAATCTCAGTTGCACAACAAGCTGTGCTGTGTGTTTGGAAGCTGCAGCCTGCACTGAGGAAACACTTGCTGCTCATTTATGGGATTTGTGCTGGAAGTCTGCAAAGAACAAGGGCAAGTTGGAGTAAAAAGTGTTATTTGGTACAAACTTCTGTATTGGGAGGATCTGAAAGGATTGCAGAGGGGATGGGCTTGCCTGGTTTGGATTAGAGTTTTTAAACATATTTAAATTTTCTCCACAGTGTAACAGAGTCCCTGATGAGAGGAGGTACCTGCTGCCCCTGAAGAGCAACTACATGAGGCAGATCGACAGAATGGTGGGACTGATCTGAGGGACTCTGCAGGGAGACTTGAGAGGAGCTTGGGATTGCTCTGCAGCCATTCCTCCCCCTTCAGCTGCTCCCTGCTCAGCCTGAGTCCCCCAGTGTCCCCTGGGCCTGGGCTCAGCCTTGCTCACAGAGGAGATGGAGCTCAGTGCTCCCAGCTGGGGTAACCTCCTGTGCCACCTCCACAGCTCTTCTTTCAAGACTCTCTATGACAAATGTTCTTGCAAATGAAGGCTGAATTTATTTTAAAAGGAAAAGAAGGCAAATTGGCCTGTGCCACTTAGCTACCTCTTTGTAGCTGTGTTACAAATGTCCCTCTAGCAGGGTCTGGTATTTAATTTGAAATGATCTGGAGGCGTGGGGAAGGAGTGGGGAAGTGCAATTTTTTACACCAAGTTGACTTAATGAATTTTTCAGACTAGCAATACACAACCTTAAGGTCTACTCAGGTAGGAACCCACTGGGTTTGCTGGAACAAAAGTGCTCTGTGTGCTCTTGGAGGGATAGCTGCTGGTGGTGTAAGAGCTGTTGGTGGAGCCTGACATCCCTCCTGCTCCCAGCTGACAGAAGCTGCAGGGCTGGGAGAGCCTGGAGCTGCAGAATCCAGTGATCAAACCAACCCAGGTGCCTTGTTGGGAGGAAAGGGGGGAGGGAAGGGGGAATTGCAAAGCCACTCAGGCAGAAGTTCCCAAAGTTTCCTCGTTTGCCATGTTTTAGTGCCTTTTCAGGAGAGATGCTGCTAAGAACTGGTGTCACAGTACACAAAGAACAAACTATTTCACATTCCTGACAGGATTCATCTGTTAGTGCCTTAAGTTCTTTTCTCTAGCAGAGAAAACTGAACTTCCTTGGGAAGATGGAAAAGTATTTCTGATGAGCTGGTTAAAAAATACAGTGGAACCCAAAGTCACTTAAAAAAAGATGTTTGGGTTTGTTTTTTTTTTAAGATACTGGAAGAATATCTATGAACTTCCAGGAAGAAAGCAGTTAAGGGCTTGAGGGATGGCAACAAACTGAGGCCAAAACAACTATTTCAAATATAACAAGTTGAGTTTTTTCCAGTGGTTCCCCACTGCTTATATACTTCTAATTTTTGACTACAGTTGAAGTAGTAGAATGTTATTTTTGGGTTAATGACTTTTAAATTGAGGTATAAATACAGGGGCAACTTGATCTGCTGTATTTTCACCTTCTTACAACAACATTGGTTTTCATAAACCACGTGTTGCAACTCAAAACATTTCTAATAAATATGAAGTTTGTGCTGGAGAGGTTATTGTTGGAATCTTTTAATGTACAGATGCACCTCAGGGACTTTGTTGTAGAATCTTCTATTCCACAATAGTTGAATCTTGTATTCAGGCAAAAAAAAAAATCATCAAGTCTTCTTAGTCTTATTTATGTGTGTTTGAAGGGGTCAAGGGTTGGAGGGGGGAGAGGGAAATAGGTTAAAATTTCCCAAAATATTGCAATAGAATGAGTTGCCTTGGTGTTTGAGGCAGCTGGTGATTCCAGCTCCTGTAGAATTGGCTTTGCCAAAAGTATTGTTGGAGTGTCTGAGTTGTCTGTTTCAAAGGAAAACAGGAATTCCAGGTGGTGTGATGCAGAGAGGTGTTGGGAGAGGTTTGTGAGAGGGGCAGGAGGATGGACAGATGCTCCAGGGGACTGGGGGCACTTCTGCCCACCCAAGCAGAGGGGTCTGGGCTCTCAAATGCTGCTCCTGGGCCAGCTGGGCTCATCCAGCCCTGGGATGAGAAGTGGTGGGGTGGGAGCCCAGCTCAGCATCCCACAGTGGCTGTACAAACTCACCAAGTGGCAGTGCCAGGGTGGGCAGGATTTGGGGATGGGCAGGATTTGGGGATGGGCAGCACTCCAGGAAGGACAGGACACCAGGACAGACACACCCTCGGTGCAGTGGTGGCTTCTCCTGGCCCAGGTGTGTCCCTGACTCAGTCCAGCTCCCTGAATGTCACACAGGCCACTCTCTCTGTGTTTGTGCCTTCTGAACTCCTGAGCCCAGGGAGCCTCCCAGCCCAGGACTGTGCACAGAATCCATTCCTGAGCTTTCCAGAGAGAATTCCACCACTGTGAGCAAGTTGCACAGCTGTTCTGCCTTTGTGTTTTCCTTGTGATTGCCAGAAATAGTGAAAAGTGGCTGAGAGTGGGAGCAGCCCAGGCAGGAATTGCAGCCTTCCAGCCAAACGTGGTCAGCTTCCCTGGGGAACTGCTTTGGAATTTCTGTTGCCTGGTGATGTGACAATCATCTTTCCATAGAAATGCTCTTTATCCTCACGGAGGCTGGTGGTAAAAGACTCTGTGTTCCTTCAGGAGCCAACTTTTCTTCTCTTTGTTCTAAAATTGTTTGGATACATTTTTATTCTGTAAGGACAGGGCACCTGTTATGCAGTAAATGTGAGCTTTTGTACAAGACAATGGCATCAAAATGGAACTGATAACAGTGCTGGAATCACTTGCTGAAATAGACTCTTGTATTTCTTGGTAACGTGTGCAATATCAGGTTTTCCTACCTAAAAGTGCCATGTATGCTTAATTATTATTTATCCATGAAGTATTTAACTGAGGAAACTTGGAAGAGGACCAAATGTGCTTTCATGAAATGTCCTGAATTTTCAACACTTGGCTTGCATTTTGCAAATCTGCATTAAAAAATAGTGTTTGACTACTTGGATGTGTGTTTGTCTTGTAGGGGGGTCTCCCTGCACCAGTGGGATTTCACCTGGTTAGAGCTGGGAGAATCCCAGTTATTCTTCCTGCAGGAGATAAACCCACCCCAAAACATCAGGGCTCTGTCTTCTCCCCCTGTTCCCCTTTCTCTCCGTGAGGATTTGGGGGCAGCTGAGAGCAGGGATTGATGTGGGGTAAGTGAAGTGTGGCAGTTCCTGGTCTCATGAGAGGTCCTGACCTCCCTGCTGGGATTCCCAATCCTTTGTCCAATCAGTCCATGAAAATCCTGCTCCAGGTGGGAATTCTGCACCAAGAGCCTTGCAGGGCTCTCTGCAGCCCATGGATAACCAGCCTGGGACAGAGCTTGTGCTGGGTTGAGAACAGGAACTGGAAATGAGCTGTCTGACCATCACGGTGATTTATTGGTTCTCTTTTGCTGCTTTTCCCTCCTGGATTTCTTTTCTCTCTGCTTGGCATTATCTCTAGTGTTCTTTCCTGGTTTGTAGTCCTGGTGCAAAGGCTGCTGGAGCTGCCAGGGTGTTTGCTGTGCCTGGATCAAACTCCACGTTCCAGGGAAATGTCTGTTGGACATCGGTGACGGGAATTTTGCAGTGGTTTCAAAGTTCCTCTGGGATTTTGGATAATGAGATCTTTGCCTTTCTCTACTTTTGCTGCACTCAGACTTGTAAGTGTCAATTCTGAAGTGAGTGTAAAGGGGCTGGAATGCTGATTTTGGGGCAAGCACCCCAGCTCTGGTGTTTTCCCTGTGGCTGCACATTTACCACAGGAGTCACTGCCCTGCTGTTTGCTGTCATTCCTTATCACGTCTTGCTGCCTTATCTGCTCCCAGAGGGTTGAGCAGCTCTGGATTGGGACTGAGAGCTTTGACTGCAGCTTTTCCAGCCCACATTTAAGAAATTATCTCAAAAAACCCCATTCTGCCATCGTTGCTTCCCTGGGATATTGGAGTGCAGTAAGATCTCTTATGATACAAGCTTTCAAATCCAAAATTGTGATTGGAAACTCGGTTTTTTAGAGTGAAATGCACGGGCTGAGCTCGGTTTTAGGGCAGCACAGAGGTGTGAGATGCTGTAGCTCCGGTTTGCTTCCAGCAGAGCCCTCCCTTGTGCCGCGGTTCGAGGCTTTGGCTGTGCCTCTGAAACCTCCCTGGCTGCAGGGTGAGCACAGATTTACAGATTCACAGATTCACAGATGATTTACAGGTTTACAGATGGTTTACAGATTTACAGCTTCCCGGGGAAAATGCGGGATTATCACTGCAAAGCATCACCGAGTGGGAAAGGGGACACTTGGAATTCCTAGAGATGTTCCCCTTTGGAGCTGCTTTTAGGGATTTTGTGTCACTGATCACTTCTCGTGTGGTTTATCCACCTCAAAGACACCAATAAATGTTCCTGGGAGCTGCTTTGTGCCCCTCCAGCCTCGTTTGTTCCCACGCTGATGAGAGGCCATTGGTTTGGAACCATTTTACTGAAAAGCACTTTCCCCCCCCCCCCAAAGATCTGTGATTTTTGTTGCCCAGAGCTGGAATTTCCATTTTCCAGGGGGAAAACCCTGGGGAGTTCATTTTTTATTTAGGTAATGCTGATAAGGGGGGAAAGGCACCAGTATGGCCCAGTCCTCAACTGGTGAGGATGCTCTGACCTCCTGCACAAGGCACAGGTGGGAACTGGGAGAACTGGGAGAACTGGGAGCAGCCGCAGTCCAGCCTTGGTGATCAGGGCTGGGTTTACTGGGTTCCAGTAGGAGTTCCAGTCCCCATGGGGAGCAACTGGTGTGACTGGGAGTGCCCCAGAGCCACTGTCCTGGGGAGAGGGGGGAGGGAGAACTCCCTGGAATTGGGATATTGTGGGGGGAATTCTCTGGAACTGGAAAATTGTGGGGGAATTGGCTGGAATTGGGGATATTGTAGGGGAAACTCCCTGAAATTGGGATATTGTGAGGGGAATTACCTGGAACTGGGAGATCATGGGGAGAACTCTCTTGGCTTTTGGAGATTGTGGGGAGAACTCCCAGGAATTTGGAGATCATGGGAAACACTCCCTGGAATTTGGAGATTGTGGGAGGAATTAGCATTGGAATATCAGAAGAACTCCCTTGGCTTTTCCACACTCGAGGCAGGTGCTCTAAAATACAAAAAAACCCCAGACAAATTAAGTGGGGGGTAAAAAAAAAAGAATATTTCAGTTTATTAATACTTTTGAATAATTGAAATTACTCGCTGGGTAAAGCCCAGGGGCTTTCCAATAATGGCAATCTGCATACTGTTAATTATTAATAATGTTCATTTGGGCTGAGCCATTGCTAACATGAATAGCTCTTGGAAAGCTCCATGAATCATCATCCTCCTGCTGTGACTGTCACAGAACTTCATGTGGAATCCAAAACTCTGCCCTGAGAAAACACTGCTCTTCCCCCTCCTCTCTTCCAGAGGGGATGGATTTTTACAGCAGCCTTCAGGAGGAAAAATTAACTCTAGGAGGAGTATTTAAATAAGCATTTTTAATAGATCAAATATCCCCGTGCTCGCAGATGCTGCTTAATGAGAAAACAAATTATGTGGGAGCTACAGGTTCTCTTTTTTTAATATTTATGTGCAAATGATTCCTTTTGCTTCCCTGCCTGCAGCTGAGTGCAAGGATGCACCACAGCAGAGCCAGGAGCTGGGAGAGCTGCTGGAGAGTAGGGTGGATGGTTATCCATAATTTGGTGACAGAAAAATCAGATTTAACAGAGTTTGGGTTGTTTGGGATTATTTCTTCCTTTTTTTCTTTTTTCCTTTGTTTAATTTCCCTCCTTTTTCCTCCCTTCTTTTATTCCCTTCTTTTCTCCCTTCCTTTTCCCTTCTTTTTTGCCCTTTTTTTCTTTTCTTTTTTCCTGGCTGGGAATGTGTGTTTAGGAGAAGGGAAGGAGGTCTGATGTGACATCTGAGATTCCCTGGAATTCAGGCTGTTTGTGAATGGAGGTCACAAAGATTTTGGGATCATCCCCTTTGCCTCAGTCCTGGTTTATCCAGGGCCTGCTCACCCTGGGAATGTGGAAATGGAACATGGGGCAGAGCAAGGAAGGGCTTTAGAAATACATTTAAAACTTTAGAAATGTCATTTAAAATGTTGAACTCTTTATTTTACATTTATTCACCAAAATCACATTTCTGGGGAGAAAACCAAGCTCAGCCCATCATTCCCTTTCCTTTTCCATCTTTCTCTCCACATTTACCCTGGAATGATTTCTCCTCAGTGCAGAGGAATGCTTCAGCTCAGTGATTAATTAGTATTGCTATTAATACAAGATGCAATTCCATTGGACTAATCCATCTTATTGGTCAGGCTTTAATTAATTAGGTAATAAAAGCAACCCTAAAAAAACCCCTTTGAACGCTGGTTAATGAAACCCATGGATCTACTTATTAAGAATTAAAACCTTTCTCTCTTTGATTCTTCTCTGCTTTATTAAACTCTGCTCCACTGCTTTGTGTGGTTTGTCCCATCAATAACGAGGCTCTTTCTCCTGAATTGCTTGGTGTGAGCCAAGAAATCTCATATTATCTAATTAGGGCCAGCTCTGCCTGCATAATGAATACAGCAGCAGCAAAAGCCGTTTGTTCCAGGCATTTGGTGGGGTTATTATTATTAAAAAACACCTGTTTCAATATTCAAAACCAGCTCTGTAGATGAAGAACTGGTTCCAGCCCTGGGCTGAGTGGGACACAACCTGCCTCAGTCCCTTTTGGGGAATCACTCTGGGTGCATCCATCCCCTCCCTGCCTCTGGAATTTTTTGCTCCGTCATTATTTTGGTCCTGGAACCAAAAATCATTATTTGTGTTCCAGAGGGGTGGGATGAAGCAAGGCTCACAGGTTTCCAGGATAAACCAGGCTCCTGCTTTGCTTTCTGCTCTTGCCTTTCCTTCCTCCTGCCCAGGGCTTTCCCTGGGATTCACTGGGATAAAAGTTCAGGGAATTCTCTGCAGGAGCAGCTCAGAGGTTTTAATGCTGGCAGAATCCAGAGGTTCTGGTTTTGTGTTTCACCTTCTGTGTCAAAACATTTCTGGCCATAGCAGGAAGGAGCTGTAATTCCACGATTTCTGGCTGTGTCCTGAGGGATTCACTCCAGCTTTTCCAGCTGATTTAAATCTGTAAATCCATGGTTTTCCAAGGCAGGGGCAAACCCATGCTTTCCCAGTAGGACAGAAGGCAACAGGAGGAGCAGGAAAGGGTTTTTTTGAAAAAAACCAACAAATTTAGAGAAAGCCAAGGAGGCACAAAATGATTCTCAAGATCTAATTATCCCAGGGAATGAAAGCAAGGCAGGCTGCTTGAACTTGCCTGCTCAGGGTTATATTAGTATGAAGCATTTAATCATTAGGGAGATGGAATTAGTTCACCCAGACTGATCTCTAAGCTGAACTGCAAAGTTGGACACAATAATAATTTCATAAACTTCCTCAGAATAATAATTTTCCTGGACAATTATGCTGAAGGACATCACCTTGTGGGGCTCTGATATCCATGTGTGCTTCACCTGGGCAGACAGATGGGAAATGGAGCTGCTGGTTTTGAGAGAATAGAGTGGGGATGTTTTGACTCCCATGCTGAGGCTCAGGCCTGGTGGGAAGGTTTCCTGGATTTTTAATGTGTCTGCTTTATTTTTCTTTTATTAATTGAAGGTTTGGTAGGGGAATATTTAAGGGAAGTGTCTTTCTCCTCTCAGTTTTTAATTTCCAGGCAGGAACTGTGATTTTAGCAGCTCTTCTTCAGTTTCTAATCCCAAGTGTAGTCGGGTTCAACTGCCAGAATTTGTCTGAAGGATGGAAAAAATGGGGATAATAATGGAAGAAAATGGTTGGGAATTGTTACAATGAAATAATGAGACCCAGGGGACTGTGATTAACAAGTGATTATCAAAAGGTCTTTGCAGGTGCTCAGGACCTGCCCTTCCAGCTGCTCCTGGCTTTGAGGGATGTTTTATAAAGGGATAAATTTTGTAAAACTGCCCCTCATCTGCTGCTTGTTCCCATCCATCTGATGCAGGTAGACTTGGCTAGACTCTGATTTTCCCCACCTTAAATTTGGGAATTTTATCTGAGCATGGCAGATTTCAGAGCCTTTTACTGGTGTTGGAAATGGAGAGGAGGGGGAGGTGAAATGGTTTGGGATGGTCAAAGCTGCACTGGTGGTTTTGGAAAACTGAGTTTCCCAAGCTCAGTGGAATGAGGAGTGGTGTCACCCATCAGCCAGACCTGGAGGGGGAGATCCAGGGGGCAGATCCTCACTGGAATTCAGGGCTGGCCTGACCTGCGTGCCCTGTGCATCAGGACAGGATCCCAGTCTGAACTGGGAGCTGCCCAGTGTGCCAGAGATCCATTAAGGGCACAACCTGCTGCTTACCTGAATGATCAAAGTGGTTTTCAGACTCCTCAAATGTGGAGATGTTCTGTTTGTCCTTGAATTTTAGTATAAGGAAAGGAAAAAAAAAGTCATTTATACCCTAAAAATGACTCAGAGTTTTAAAAAATGAATGCAGGAGGATGCAGAGCTGGAGAAGAAGGGATGCTGCAGCTTCCTGGGAGCCCTTGAGGAGAGAACAGCTGTGCCACCTGCAGCAGCAGCTGAAAAATGAACCCCAAGTGATGCTCTGGAGGAGTTCCACTGCCACAGGGAGGGAGTGCAGGGAAAAGGGAATGTTGGAGAAGCAGCCAGGCACCTGTGGCAGGGGACAGCCCCAGAGAGACCCAGGGATGCTCTGTGTGCTCTGTGTGCAGCTTTCTGCAGCAAACAAAGGGAGTCTGGGGCTGCCTATTGCCAGATGACTCACAACAATGACAGTGTGAGCAGTAAACAGTTCTAATTTATACAGGTGACATTTAAAATGCAAATCAGACCTTAAGATAATTGCTGGAAATCAGGGAGCCTCTGTTGGTTTAGGGAATATTTCCAGTTTCTATGGAAATTATTTATAATGCAGCCAGATGAAGGAAGGAGCTGGAGCTGCTCCTCTGTGGAGCCACAGGATCTGTTCAAAGGGGATGCTGGGGACACCAGCTGGGGGACAAGGGGGTTTCTGGGGGAAAAAGTTCTCAAATCTGTTGAAAAACGATAATTTTTTCCCCTCTCTTGACATTGCAAATGCAGATGGACCAGAATGAGGTGATGGCACCATAAATGTGTGTGGTCACTGTAAATGTGTGAGCCTCAAGCTGCTCCTGGAGCCTCACACCTGTCCCAGGGCTGGAGGCAGAGGTTTGGTGGGATTTGGGAAGGAATCTGCCCTTTGAGGGATGCCTGATCAATTCCTGTAGTTCAGGGGATTTTGCATTTTTGGGAGCTCTGCCCTGTGAGGGAACCCTGTTCAGGGGATTTTTTGAGATTTTTGGGAGCTCTGCCCTGTGAAGGAACCCTGTTCAGG
>JAOTQP010000619.1:19499334-19510654 GCA_026413545.1 Cichladusa arquata
AGGGAACCCTGTTCAGGGGATTTTGGGGATTTTTGGGAGCTCTGCCCTGTGAGGGAACCCTGTTCAGGGGATTTTGGGGATTTTTGGGAGCTCTGCCCTGTGAGGGAACCCTGTTCAGGGGATTTTGGTGATTTTTGGGAGCTCTGCCCTGAGCTCCTCCAAAGCAATCATTTCCTCTTTGTGGTCAGTGAAAGCAGCAGAGCAGCTCCTGGGGACCTCAGCACCTTTACCTGATTTACAGCAGATTTCTGCTCTCTTTACAACCCCCAGTCTTGTTTTCTGCTCTGATTCCATCTTCCTCTCCTGGAGCTGGACTTCCAGCCAGAGGCTGTGGGGATTTTGGGGTGGGAATTATCTGAGTGCTCTCTTTCCCCAGTTAACCTCCCGCAAACCCTTTGATTTACCTGCTGCTCATCCTCCTTTGCACTCAGCTCCCAGCTCTGTTTTCCTGGTCCTGCACACTTTACCCAGCTGTGAGATCCAGTCTGAGTGGGTGGGGGTGTGTAACAACAGCTCCCATTCTTAAAATATTATTCATTTTAATGTTATCTTTTAATTCCTTGGATCACTTATCCTGGAACTGGAGCAACAGGCTGTTCTGCTTTCTGTCTCTTTAATTGGCCCTTCCTAGCAGGTTTAAATAGGTTTTCATTTTCAGGTTAATAACCTGCAGTTGCACTTCACTCCTGTGTTTTTATTTGGTGATCAATTGTTGGTGCAGCTTTGAGGACTCAGCCAATCCACAAGTTATTTGTAATAAATCCTGTAACCACCTGATAGCTGTTACAGACTCTTTAAAATTAATGCCACCCTCATTTGCTGCTGTTTGTAACGGCTCCAGTTCCTTAACCACCCATAAATAATGCACAAAAAGTGTAAGGAGCATCTTGGTGTCTTTATCCACCTTTTCTGGGGGCTGTGGGCAGGGCTGGGGCTGCCTGGGAGAAAAGATCTGGGTGTCCCTGTCACCCACCTGGGACAGTGCAGAGCCCCCCTGGCAGCCTCAGGACTGGCACAGCTCACAGGGAAAAGGGTTTAAAATAATTATTAAATTTTATATATATATATATGTATTTAAAATATTTTGAAAACTATTTTATTTCAAATAAGGTATTTTAATTTCATATTATGATGTTAATATAAAAATATACCAATATATTAATATATTTATTATGTAAACATAATATTTCTGTTATAAATATGATAACATTTATAATATAAATTATGTCTTTATAATAATAACTATCTGGGTGCCCAGAGCAGCAGATCCCTGGCAGTGCCTAAGGCCAGGCTGGATGGATTTGGAGCAGCCTCTGGCCCTTCTCTCAGCCCCTCTCATGGGCTGTGTGACCCAGGGCTGGGAAAATCTCAGTTTCCAGAGCTGGGGCAGGGAGTGCAGCTGGTCCAGGCTGGGTTGGTTGGCACAGCTGAGCCCCAGGGCTCTGACACCTCCTCTGAGCACACACACACTGCACAAGTAATTTAATTCAGGCGTGGCAATTAAGGAAACAATTATCTCCCGTGTCTTGGGCTGATCTCTGGGTCATCGGAGCTTTATCCCTTTTGATCTCATTATGAATTTAAAATACCTGATAAATTGGCTCTTCGTTCAGCGGGAAAGGTCAGGCTTGCTTCCTGCAGGAGCCAAGGGTGGGTTTGATGGGAAGAGCTCAAGGACAAGGGAAGCCTTTGCTCAGGACCAGGGGATGAGCAGCAGTGGGAGAGCTGTGCAGGATCCTGCAGCTCCCCATGGGCAAATCCTGCCCCAAGGCACTGCCAGGGCAAAACCTGGCCCGGGGGCAGCTGGGGGTTGGTGCCTCCTCAGAAGCTCCTCTTTGGCTTTGGATCCAGGGCTGGGGAAGCCTGGTTGGGTCCAGGGGGGACTGAGACTCGGGGACCCTCAGCACTTCACCCCTCGGAGGTTTTTGGCAGCCTGCTGGAGAGGGTGGGTGAGGCTCATTTTGTGGTCAGAGTAAATTTACCCAGAGCCTTGGCAGGTGAGGAAAATGCACTGCACCAGCTGAGCTCTGCTGCCTTCCCCACGTTAAATTCTGATTTATGTGGTTTTTGTTTCGACCTTTTTTATAGATTGATACCATTATGTTAAAATCAAAGCATCCACTCAGAAAAGACTCAGTATGAGCAATAAACAACTGTAAAACTTTGCTTTCCTCTCTCAGCTGTGAGAGTGCAGGGCTGGGCAGGAATGTGAGGGCTCTGATGGCATCTCCCCCCCTGGCAGTGTCACCCCTGGGAGTCTCCAGGTGAGACAGAGCTGATTCTGCACCTGGGGCATGCAGGGCACAGCCTGGGGCTGCCCCTGGATCCTGGCAGTGCCCAAGGCCAGCCTGGACGGGGCTGGAACAACCTGGGATGGTGGAAGGTGCAGGGAGGGGGTTGGGGTGGGATCATCCTTTAAGGTTCCCTCCAGCCCAAACCATTGCAGAGCTGCTAGAATGTTCAATCATTTCACCAACTGTGCTTCTCAGGATGGGATGCAGGGAAGGAAATGTTCTGGGCAAAGCTCTGAGCTTGATAAAATCATCTTGGTGGCTGCTGGTTTCCCTGCTCTGCCTCCCAAACAGAAATCATTATTAAAAAAAACACACCAAGAAAGATTCTCTGGTTTATTCCTGCAAATGGAATTAGCTGGATAATAAACCCCACTGATCAAGGCTTTAGGAAAGCACAAAACTCCTATGAAGTGTAAAAGGTGCTGCATTTCTGTAACTGAGGTAAACTTCAATTTGAAAGAAAGAAGATGAGAATTTTTATCTTTCATTGGTTATTCTATTCACTCCCAGTTTTTATGCTTTCCAGGAGGTAAAAAATAATTCAAAACTGGACTTACTGCAGAATTCTCTATTCAAACATTTGAATATACATTGCCTGGCAGTGCAGAGGACAGGTAATTATGCAGGCCTATCTCTTCTGCAGAAATGGGTTCTTTGGGTGCATGGTTTTAAAAGCACAGAGCCCACAAAATCCTGGGGGTGTGAGGGGCTGGCAGCTCCTTCCCTTCCCAGGCCTGGCTGAGCTCAATATTGACAGTGCCAAAGGTGTTCAGACAATTGTTTTAGAGTTAAAAATTAAATTAAACTTTTAACCATTTTTGAAAGGTTCCCTTTTTACCACCTTTTACAGTCAAACCTTGATGCATTTCCCCAAAGATGGGGACAAGCCATTGTTGGCCTTCATGGGGTGGAAGCTGTCACTGCCCCAGACAGAGATATCTGCTCTGTGCCAGGCCCTTTCCATAAATTATTTTAAAACCAAATAATAATAATGAACAAACTTACTCAGGAGATGTTTCACCAAGCTGAAAGCAAAGGGAAGCAGAGATGTGCTCCTACAGTGAGCCAGCCTTGGAACAAAGCCCTGCAGAGACCTGGGATTTTTATTTTTGTTTTATTTTTGAAATCTAGATTCCTAACAAGCTGCAAGGATGAAAAGCCCTCAACCTCCTCATATTTATCTGGAGAAATCTCTGTGAGAGAACTGAACGGAGCAGGCTCATGGACTCATTCAGCATTCTGCTGGCAGTGCCAGAGGACAATGCTGAGGTTTGTAACAACCTGGAACGTTTGAAACATCCCCTCCCAACTTCTCCAGGGCTGGGCCTTGCACCAGGTGTGGCAAATATTAACCCCTTCATCACTGGAGGGTCTTGTCCAGGGCTACTGAGAGCTGAGCTCTCCCATCCTTTCCTTCCAGCTGAGAAATCCACATCTCTGGGGTTTGCATCCTTCTCTTCCAGCTGAGAAATCCACATCTCTGGGGTTTGCATCCTTCTCTTCCAGCTGAGAAATCCACATCTCTGGGGTTTTAGAGAGCTTGAGCTGAGTGTGCTGGGTCCATCTGTGTCCAGCTGTCCTGGCTGCTGTCTCTGCTCTCCTGGGTGTTCTGGACAGCAAAGTCCCAAGGCAATGTCTGGGCTAATGGGGCTTCCTGTTCAAGGAACCCCAAATGGCCTCAAGTAGCCCTGACCAGGGACTCAGTGACCTCAGGTGACACCAAATGACCTCAAGTAACCCCATGACCTAAAGTAACCCCAATGACAACCTTAATGACCCCTGTGACCTTCCTTCCTTCCTTCCTTCCTTCCTTCCTTCCTTCCTTCCTTCCTTCCTTCCCTCCCTCCCTCCCTCCCTCCCCACCTGGATTTAGCTGACACCCAGGATGGAAACCATCTCATCTCTGATACCAATCCAATTTTTAATGCCTAACCCAAAGTTCCCTTCCCTGTCTCTCCCCCGTGTAGCACGACCTGCCCTACATTAAGGCACTAATTAAAACCACTTGTGTCGCAATTTGGCAGAGCAGCGTTGACGGGCATTTATTTAGTGAAGAGCTCCAGTGTTTTATCAACACTAATGAGTGATGGGAGACTCTTTGTGCCCTTTTCACGAAGGTCCTGCTCAAATCACCGCGTGCTCAGCGTTAATTACAGCGAGTTAATTTGCTGTTCCCTGCCTGGCAGATGTTTGGGCAAACATTCCATCGATCGTGGCTGGGGGAGGGAGCACTGCAGCTGCCCAGGGGCAGCCGGGGCTGAGGAATGGTTCTGCAGGTTTTACCAGCCAAATCCATCCGTGATTAGTCAATCTTCATCAATCTTCATGCCCAGCTCTGTCATGGTGGTGTGTCATTCTAGAAAAATACAAATAATAATAACAGTTACAATAATGATAATGATGTACAGGATGTGTTCTTCACCAGTCCTGTGGCACTGATGTGTCTTTGGGGGTTCCTGCCAATGCACAAAGATTTTCCAGCTATTTCTTGGTCCTGTCCAGCTCAACCATTCCCATTCCAGTTCTGCAGAGTGATGTGGCTGTGCAGCATCCACACATTTCCCACTCTTTCATGTCCCTTTCGGGCACTGTGGGAAATCACAGAATCCCAGAATGGTTTGGGTTGAAAGGGACCCTAAATCCCACCCAGTGCCACCCCATCCACGGCAGGGACACCTCCCACTGTCCCAGGGTGTTCCAACCCCAGTGTCCAGCCTGGCCCTGGGCTCTGCCAGGGATCCAGGGGTTCCCCCCATCCCAGGGAACAATTCCATCCCAAAATCCCATCTAAACCAACTCCCTGTCACTTTGAAGCCATTTCCCCTTGTCCTGGCACTCCAGGCCCTTCTCCAAATCCCTCTCCATCAGGAAAATCCCAAGTCCAGTTCACCTTGGGAGGAGGAGACCCCGCTGAGACATTTCTTGTTCTGAGCTGAGTGATGAGTTCCCTCTGGAGTGGGAGCACGTCTCTGCTGGAATCACACCCTGTGTGGGATGGTGACCCTGCCTGGTGCCTCCAGAGCCCTGTTCCCACAGCACAAACAGCCAGGAGGAGCTTCAGGGTTTGTTTTTTGGGGTGGGAGGCAGAGCTCAGCTCTCCAGGCAGAGCATCCCTGCCGAGGGGAGGGAGCAATCCCAGCCCCACATGGAGCAAAGCCCAGGGGAAATCCAGCCCTGCCAAGAGGAGCCAAAAGCACCAAATGCTGCCCTGCCCTGTGCAGTACCTTGTACAGGGAGCTCAGGCTCTCCAAAACCCAATAATTCATTTTACAGTCACATCCATTGAGTACTTGCAAGCCCCAAAGGATCTTTACACTGAATTAATCAGCAGTAAATGGCAGATGAGGCTTGGAGGGGTTTTTCCCCAGGCTCTGGGTGCCAGGCACACAAAGGGTGGCAAGGTGACAACCAGCAATGACAACCAGCAATGACAACCGGCTGCTTTTTCCTTTTCCCCCTGTTCTGGCAAGAAATCCTCCACATCTTGTGAGTATTCCCAGGGGAGAGGATGAATGCTGTAGCCAGATTAAGTCAGCATGAGCAGAATCGCATTTTCTGGGGTTTTTTTGGGAGGCTGTAACTCATTATAATTATCCAGAGGACACAGCCAAATTGTTTAAACACCCTGTGAGTGTCGGAAAATGAGCTGTGAACTCAAAAAATGAAGACATAAATAGTGATAACAGGCTATTCCAGTCTTGCTTTCAGAAATGGAGGATTTTGGAAAAGGAGTTTTAGAAGGGCTTTATAAGCCTTATTTAAAAGCGATTCTTGAAGATGCTTTCAAATCGTTGCTGAGACTCATCCACTGATAATTATTTTTGTGAAAAACAGAATCAGGAGAAACCTGCTGGAGTTTTCCTGTGCTCTGGGGAGGGGGTGGAAGGGATGCTCCCTCTGGAGCCTGACCGGGAACCACAACAAGGTGATAAAAAAACAAAGGGAAAGGGGCTGCAAGCTGTGCCTGCTCTCATCTTCTCCCTTTCAGAAAGAGCAGAGCAGAAAGGTTGCAGGCTTCACTAAATCCTAATTATCCCTTGATTAAGCCCACAGCAGGGATGAAGTTTTTAAAGCGCAGTTTCTGCAGGAATCCCCGAAATTTGGCTCTGCGGCTCCGCGGTCCCGCTGCCATCCCCAGCCCCGGGGCAGGCTCAGGGCTCCGGGGATGTGAAAAACCAGATTGTACCGAAAATCTGCTCCGATTTCTGCCACTCCCCGGGCTGGAGGAAAGCTCCTCCACCTCCCTTTCCTTCCCTGCCCCAGGCAGGAAACCTGTTCAGTTCAGGGGGCGTCAATAATCCTGTTTATTTAGTCTGGGCTTTAAAACTCCTCGTGGTTGCTGGCTTTCCATTTTTTTTTCTTTTTTTTTTTTTCTCTTTCTTTTTTTTTTCCTTTTCTTTCTTTTTAATTTTTTTTTCTTTAATTCTCTTTCTTTAGCATTCAGGAATCTCAAGAGCCATTCAGAATAAACTTTCTGCCAGAGGACTGGAGCTCTGAACTCCTCATCTCTCTCTCCAGGTACCTGGATTCAGTGGGAATAAGCTCCCAGCACCTGTAAAATGGATATTTCACGGGTTTGACGCACCTCTCTCTGTTCAGGGTGGTTCAGCTGCCCCAGGAGCTCTGTGTTCCAGCAATGTGGGTTTTAGGAGAGCAGGGAGATGAGAGATTTGCTGTGCTGGGGCAGGGATGGAATTCCCTGAGTTCTCCCTTCACGGTGCTTATTCCCACTTTTCAGGCTAAAGGCACAGACCCAGCCATGCTCTGCCAGTCCCTTCAAAGAGCAGCTGCTCAGGCACACGAAACATCCTCTCTTTGCATTAAAAAGAATAGAAAAAGCAAGTGGTTGATCCGAATTTGATTTCCCAGGTTGCCCTCAGAACGCAGCTGACTGAGATAAAAGTGCCCACATCCCTCTGCCTGGCCCTGGTAAGGAACACCCCATTAAAATAATGGCATTTTTAAATTTTTCTTTTTTTTTTTTCAAGTAAGAATTGCAGAGAGTGGTGTTTTGGGCTGGCTCCAGGAGCGCTGGATGCTGTTGCCCATCTCCACTGATTTCTTGCTTTGTTAAGCACCAGAATTCCATGTGATTCCTGTGGCAGGAATGGGATCATGGCCAGCCTGGCAGCACCAGCTCCAGCACGGGTGGAAGCAGGGCTCCTAACGAGCTGGGGTTTATTTACAGCTGCTGAAGATGGAAACAAACTGAGAAACCTCCTGGCACTCCCTTCAGAGTTAAATAAATAAATTCACTGCACACTTCAATGCAATAAACACGTACAAATACAGCTAACACATGGAATAAATACAAATTATCTCTGGCCACTGACTCCTCTGATGCCCGGGGAGTGCAGTCAGCTACTCAAGGAGCATCAATGCAAATAAATACAAGCACTAAAATTATTAGAGCAAATAATTGCAAGGGCAGTGCGAGGACAAGGGGGAATGGTCTCAAACCGAGAAAGGGCAGGGCTGGATGGGGCAGTGGGAGGAAATGGGGCTGGGTGGAACAGGCAGCAGCAGTGCCAGCTCCCGGCTGCCTGGAGAGGGAGGCACAGCCTCAGGAACGGCAGAGCCAGCCCAGGCAGAGCCGAGCCCTTTTCCAGACCCCCAGTGAGATCTGTGTGGCCAGAGGTGCCTGCTGTGGGTGCTCACCTGTGTGCAACCCTGCCCATCTCCAGGATCCTCATCACCCAGGCTGGCGCTGGCCAGTTCCCCCCATCCGTGCTGGAATTGAAGGAATTTCTCCCTTTTCTCCACCAGTTCTGGCCACTTTAGGGTTGTTCTGCAGAGCTGAGTGAGGAACATCCTCAGCCACAGCTGCAGCCAGGGGAACGAGATGAGATTGGTGGGCAGCAAGGTGAGGACTGGGAGGGCAGCTTAAAGAAAAACATCAGTGCTCCATGTGTGGCCATGTCCTGCTAGTCCTTTGATAAGAAAAGGATAAAGCAGAGCTTTTACATGGAAAAGGAAAAGGAATGAAATGCAGTCTGAACAGTAAAGATGGCTTTTTAAAATGTAAAAAATGTGATCAAAATATTTTTGCTCAGTAATTAGGAATTTCATTTTTCCTGTAGCTAATGGTGTTTGTGAGGCAGTGCCTTGCTGGGTAATTTTTAATTAGAGCCTAGGACGTGGATTCAAGGTCCAAAACTATCTTCTGTTTATGCTCATCCATTTTCTCAACTCTTTCTGGAGATAATGAATCCTGCTTCCCTTCCTCACTGTCAAATTTGAGTTCGACCTTTTTGCTTGTAAATAGATTAGAAAAAATTAATCCCAGGCTGTAATAAGGTCTTTCATTATGCTGTGGGGAAGGTTATTTATGCTTTTAAGGCTTGTTCCAACCTAATAGGTGTGAAAGGAAGAGCACTTAAGCTCTCCAGTGCTGACAAGGATGTCGTGTCTGAGAAATGAAAGTCACAGTGGGTTCATCTCGCTGCTGGTGTTTAAGATGAATATCAGCACCACGTGCATGAACTGAGGATATATCTTGGAGGAGAAAGGAAGTGGCTTTTCCACTGGTTCAGATGGAATTACAGCTGCACACAGCTGAGGGTGAGGAGAAGTGGGTGTCAGGAAAATGAATCCACAAACACCAGGGGTTTGTGTCCAAAAAGGAGGCAGAGGAGTCCTTTTGCTTTATTCCAATAAAGGGAGAGGCCATAGGGCATTGCCCTGAGATCTCTCCAATTTTTGGAGGACACAGCCTCCTTTTATCCCAATTTCCCTCTCTCTTTCCCCATGGGCTGAGGTGCTTGAGAGGCACAGACTTCCCAAACACCTGATACCTGAGATTCCCCTCTAATGTGCAACCCTCCCTTTTAATTTTTAATTCTTCTAGAATTCAGGGTTTCTCCCCATTGCTTAATGTCTTAACTGACTTGTTTAGGTGTTGCTTAAATGATAATGAGTAAATTGAGGGTGCTGTGTTGATATAATTGATGTCACCAACTGGAATTTATGGTTACTGAAGCAGTAATAAAAAGCAACTCATAATAACCAGATAATACTACATAATCGTTGAGATTATATTGGATAGGCTTTAATGGCCCTCCCAACCCAAGCCATTCCATGATTCTGAAGCCTTTAAATAATTTGCTGACAACCTGTAGGCATCCCACCCTGCAGATAACTGGGAGGGGCATTCCTTGTTGAGGAATAAACCCTGTGGAGGTCGGAGCTCCTGGCACAGCCCTGTGTTTATCACAGCTCACACCAACATTTTGCTGCCTCTGCCCTCCTTTGAGCCAGGGGAAATCAGCCCCAAGCAGGGTTCTACCCCAGGGCAAAGCCTGAGGGGTGCCTGAGCCCAGGCTTGAGCCCAGCTGGGCTTGACCCAAGGTCCAGCCTGTCCTTGCTCCTGCTCTCCTCCCTCCACACTGCAGCTGGGTTCTATTTATACCCACATGACTTGATTCATTACGAAATTTCTTCCCTGGCAGGGCAGGCATCTATCATTAAATCAAAATCTGTCTGGAAGCAGAACAGAGACTCCAACTTCAAAGCCTGCCACTGCTTTCCGTGGAGCTCTCCTTGCTGGTTGCCTGGGAGGCTCGTCTGAAATTATGCACGGAGAGGGGCAGAGAGGAACGAGCTGCAAAGCGTCAGAATGATGCCCTTGAGTGGGCGAGACCTGGAAACGCTCGGGGTGCGGGAGGCAGCGGGGAGGGAGGGGCTCCAAACCCCCAGGGATGCTCCAAACCCCCAGGGATGCTCCAAACCCCCCCAAGGATGCTCCAAACCCCCAGGGATGCTCCAAATCCCCAGGGATGCTCCAAACCCCCAGGGATGCTCCAAATCCCGAGGGATGCTCCAAACCCTCTGGGATGCTCCAAACCCCCCAGGGATGCTCCAAACCCCCAGGGATGCTCCAAACCCCCAGGGATGCTCCAAATCCCCAGGGATGCTCCAAACCCTCTGGGATGCTCCAAATCCCCCAGGGATGCTCCAAAGCCCCAGGGATGCTCCAAACCCCCCAGGGATGTTCCAAATCCCCAGGGATGCTCCAAACCCCCAGGGATGCTCCAAACCCCCAGGGATGCTCCAAACCCTCTGGGATGCTCCAAATTCCCCAGGGATGCTCCAAATTCCCCAGGGATGTTCCAAATCCCCAGGGATGCTCCAAACCCTCTGGATGCTCCAAATCCCCCAGGGATGCTCCAAACCCCCCAGGGACCCTCCAAACCCCCAGGGACCCTTCCCACCCTCTCTGTCTGCAGACCACCCAATGAGTTTTCTATCAGTTTTGTATCAGCTTTCTGCATCATCTCATCCTTTTCACATCACCCTCATCCTTTTCACATCACCCTCATCCTTTTCACATCACCCTCATCCTTCTGGAGAAGCTGGGGGTGCAAAGATAACAAAACTCACTCTGACAGAGAATGCCCTTTACAGCCTTTTGCCAAAAAATTTCCTTGCTTTGTTACTAAAGCCTGGAATCTCAGTCCTGCTGTGCTTAAAAAGTATTATTGAAAGGCCATTTTGCCTTGAGACATTTTCACTTTTATAGCCTTAAACATCCAGGTCTGCGTGTTTCAGTTGGTATAATCACAATGCAAGGAAGTGGAAGGTGATTGAGTGTCAGAGTTTTCCAGTGTCTGGGAGAATTCAGTGCCTGGGTACACACAGCTCAAGCCTCATCAGGTGGGGCTTGGGTCAGGAGGGTTAATTTTGAACATGTTTTAAGGGCTCATTAGTTCAACCAGTGATCCAAAATGTATTTTTTTAATGTACACAAGCCTTTGTGTGTGTTGTTAACTGCCTGGGATAACTGTGTGTGCACAGGTTTCATTTGGTTTCCATGGAATCACAGAATATCCTGAGTCCAGCATCGGGGTCACAAGGTCCAAGGATGCAGTTCCATGGTTTTTCTGGGATGCAGATCCATGGGTTTTTCTGGGATGCAGTTCCATGGCTTTGCTGGGATGTAGTTCCATGGCTTTGCTGGGATGCAGATCCATGGGTTTTTCTGGGATGCAGTTCCATGGTTTTTCTGGGATGCAGTTCCATGGGTTTTC
>JAOTQP010000619.1:19521638-19545100 GCA_026413545.1 Cichladusa arquata
GGGAATTAGGAATAACAGTTCTTTACTAGGAAAATTAAAATAGAAATGCAGTATTACAAAGAACAATCCCAAAACACAGCACAAAACTCAGAGGCTGCACCAGGGCTTCTTCCCTTCCAGGGCCAGGCATTTGTAGCACTGTTTAATTAATAGTGATAATGATAATAGTAATAATAATTATGGTAATAGTAATAATAATAATAATGGTAATGATAATTTTTAAAAATCCTCTCAACCCACCCTGTCTTCCACAGCTTAGCTGAGCATTATCCCCCAGCCAGGCTGGGGCACTGGGGTTAATTAACTTGCTCTGGGCTGGTGCTTGAGCCAGGAGGGATCTTCAGTCAAGAGAAGCCCAGAGTGAACAGCAGGACTTGAGCAGCCCCTGCACAGCCAGGGCACACACAGGAGCAGCAAAAGCACAAATTAATGACAAAGCACCAGCAAATGAGGGGAAAAGGGGGGAAAGCTCTGAGGAGGAAGGTGGGGTTTTGTGGGATTTAACTCCAAGCAAAGTTCAAGTTCAAGTTCAAGTTATCTTTCTTGCTCTTCTCTCCTCAGCTCCATGGTGAGGATGGCTCTGCTGGGCTCCCCCAGCCCTGCTGCCCTGGGTGCAGTGAGATTTGCTGGCAGAAATTGTCACCACTGCTCCCATCCTGGTGAACAGTGACTGTGGCATCTCCAGTGAGATTTGCTGGCAGAAATTGTCACCACTGCTCCCATCCTGGTGAACTGTGACTGTGGGATCTCCAGTGAGATTTGCTGGCAGAAATTGTCACCACTGCTCCCATCCTGGTGAACAGTGACTGTGACATCTCCAGTGAGATTTGCTGGCAGAAATTGTCACCACTGCTCCCAGTCCTGGTGAACTGTGACCTGTGGGATCTCCAGTGAGATTTGCTGGCAGAAATTGTCACCACTGCTCCCATCCTGGTCAACAGTGACTGTGACATCTCCAGTGAGATTTGCTGGCAGAAATTGTCACCACTGCTCCCAGTCCTGGTGAACAGTGACTGTGGCATGTCCAGTGAGATTTGCTGGCAGAAATTGTCACCACTGCTCCCATCCTGGTGAAGAGTGACCTGTGACATCTCCAGTGAGATTTGCTGGCAGAAATTGTCACCACTGCTCCCATCCTGGTGAACTGTGACCTGTGACATCTCCAGTGAGATTTGCTGGCAGAAATTGTCACCACTGCTCCCATCCTGGTGAACAGTGACCTGTGGCATGTCCAGCCCAGCCCCATTCCACCCCCAAACCTCCCACAGCTGCCTCTGGAGTGGATGACATTCCATGGGATGATGATTTCTGTTTCCTCCTCTGAGTTATTATCAAAGTGTAACATTTGTTCAGATTAACATCTCAACCCCCTCTTCTATTCTGGGGGGCTCTGAAAGCCTGGGTGATACATCAATGACCAAATGTAATTGCTTTTCTCTAAAATATGGCTTTCTAAAAGGAAATCTGACTGGGATGCATGTAGTGAAGGATTTAATTTATGTTGAAGCAATGGGTCTGAAAAAGGAGGAGGAGGAAAAGTTGTGATAGGGAGGCTGAATTCATCTTCAGTTATGAATAATAGATGAATCACTTGGGAATATTTTTTGCTGGATTTAAATGAAATCTCATCAAAAACATGATAATTGGATGTATTTATAAACCTGCAAAGCCCACTGGAGGGGGTTTCAGTAATGCTGACAATAGTAGAGGTTAACCCCAAACCAGTCAGAATGTATTGTTGCAAGGAGCTGTGATGGTAATTCCTGTAGTAATCCCTGGAAACTGAGGCTTTAACAGACTCTCTCATTCTCTATTTCTGAATTGTCCCCCAGAAAGGGGGAAGTGCTGACAAGTGAAGTTAGAGGAAGCTGGCCAACAAATTCAAATGTTGGTCATATTTGCCCTCCAGGAAAACCATTGATCTGAAAATGTTTCCCTGTGAGGGTGAGGAGGGGCTGGGATGGAATTCCCAGAGCTGTGGCTGTCCCTGGATCCCTGGAGGTGTCCCAGGCCAAGCTGGATGGGTTTGGGATGGTGGAAGTGTCCCAGGATCAGCTTTAAGGTCCTTCCAGCCCAAACCATTCCAGGCTCTGTGATTTCCTTGTTCTGCTCCTGCCAGGAACGAGCAGCTCTGGTGTCCCAAGGCCAGAGAAGAGAGAACAAAAGATTGATCCCAGCTCTCAGCCTCAAGCACTGATCCTTCCAGTGTTTTGTCTCAGTTTCTTTGGAATTTCTCCCCTGTGCTCCAGGATGTCCCACATCTGTGTTTTCCAGAAGAGAGTGATGGTTATTTCAGCATTGTCCACCAAACTCTGCTTCTCTTAATTTGGCCTCTCTAGGTCATGTTGGCCTCATCTGCATGCAGGGAGGTGCCTCCTCCTTGCTTTAAGGGCTGTAACATTCTCTACTGATGAAAATACTTTGATAGTTTTTTTTTTACCCTCTCACAAATTATCAGGTCATTTAAAAAATGAGCTCATTTTAATCTAATTCTGCATGTGCAACTGTCTGGAGAGTTATTTTCAGCTCCAGTAGTTGCAGCTTGCAATTATTCTGCTTCCTTTAAGAAAAGAAAAGTAACAGCTCTATATTTTATGCAAATTGCTGGTGATCTTTCAGAGCAACTTGTGTTTAGGAGAAGTAATAGGAAAAAATAAGAGGCCCAATGGATGTTAATGTGGATTTGAAACAGCACAGAGGAAGTAGGAAAATATGTAAAGATCACTAAAATATTAACATTTGACCACTTAGGCAGGAGTATTTCAATTAAAATCCATGTAATTCTTGTTGAAGTGAAAAGAACAGTTCCTAACTAACCGTGGCTTCTGATGGTGAAAAAGCAGCTTTTAAATTTCATTTCCTTCATTGCTGTGCTTCAGGTGTGGATCCATCCCTGCAGCTCCCACTGAGGTCAGGGTGCCAGGAGTGCCTCAAGCACCTTCACCATTCCCAGCAGGGCTGTGCAGGTGGGAATTGGCATTTTGGGAATTTCCCTGGATTTACATCCACGTTTTAGCCCTCCCTGGGTACAAGCTGCCAGTCTGTGTGTCCTGCTCAGGTGCTGCCAGCACAGGCACGGCTGGAGGTCGTGTCCAGTCCCAATGTGCTTTAAATTTGATGCTTCTTTTGTGCATTTCCGTGGAACCTGCTCTCATCTGGACATAACTCAGCAGCATTTTGTTGGTTTATTTGCTGGAAAAAAGCTGGTGACTGGAATATGTCCTCAAGGCTGCCTTACACGTCACAGTTATTGCTGTGTAAGGGTATAAATCACCTTTCCTGTCCCTTGCAGAAGAAAGTTCCTCTGATTATATTTCCCTTGGAGCTTTACTCAGATCCATGGATGACCTCAGGCTCTGGCACAGATTCCCACAGCAGCTCTGGCTGCCCCTGGATCCCTGGAATTGCCCAAGACCAGGCTGGATGTTGGGTTTGGAGCAGCCTGGGACAGTGGGAGGTGTCCCTGCCATGGCAGGGGTGGGATGAGATGAAATTTAAGGTCCATTCCCCCCCCCAAATAATTCTGGAATTCCAGGATTCCATGCCAGAAGCCTCATGCACCAGGCAGCAGCGAGTCTCCTGCCAGGCACCAACCTTGCAAAGCTGAGGAATGATGCTCCAAACCACCCCCCAGCCCTGGGAACAGGCAGAGAGGATGAGAACACGAGGAATTACAAGGCTTGGAAAGCAGGGGATGAGACTGGAAAGACTTGGGAGGTTTGAGGGACTGAGTGCTGCAAGCAGAGGCAGTAAATACTTCTGGCTGCTCTGATGAGATTCAAGATTTACCGAGGAGGATTTTTCAAAGTGTTGTCTGTGGTGCTAAGGCAGAGATCTTTGATAGCAAAGAGGCACTTTTGGAAATTTAATGCCCATTCTCAACAATGTGTCTGTGTTTAGCAGAGGGAGAGGGGCAATGCAGGGAGGGTGAGCCAGGCATGTGGGATGGGAATGAGGGAGGGATGCAGAGCAGCTCTGGGAGGCAGAGGAGGCAGGAAAGGCTTTGCTGTGGCTTCTGTGGATTTGCTGAGCCTGGGTAAAGCAGGTGCCTGTTCCCTTGGACCCCTGCAGTGCTTGGAATGTGTGTCCCTGAGCCTCACTCCTGCTCCTGATTCTGCTGTGAAGCAGAACTTGTGCTGTGAAACTCCCCAAAAGCTTGGCTGTGCTCTGCAAACGGCTTTATGGCCACCTCAGCCTGGAAATCATCCCCCCAGCTCAGCAAGAATGAAGTTTATTTTTCCTGCACCCACTTCCCCTGAGTCTGGAGCAGCAGGGTCTGAGAGGAGGCATTTTGGACACCCCCAAAAAGTGAGGACACTCCAGGTGTGCTCCTACACTCCCCTCACTGCAGGTCTCCTCACACACCTCGTGAATCCACAGCACAAAGCAGCTGATGGTTTCTTAATTAGATTTGAGCGTTCTGTCGTTAATTAATTTTCTGGAATGTTTCAGGATGTTTTCCCCCCACATCCCTCTCCCTGGGGAGCAGCCAGCAGCGGTGCCACGCTGCACAAATTAATCCCTGCAACTGTCACATGTCACTTCCCCAGCCGAGGAACAGAAGCCACCATGGAATATTTATTCCCTACAAAATCCAAAGTGATGGAACATCTTCCTTAACAAGTGAATAATTAAGTTTAAATAACAATGTCAAAACACCCTGTTGAAAAATTTCTATTTGCTTGGCTAATGGTTGTAATTTAGTGCTTTAGAGTTTAGTTTTCCTGCTGAGGAACTGGTTTTTGGGAGGTCCTACAAGATCCCAAAGGGCTGGTTTCATTTCTGCAGGGTTTTTTTTTCATTTCTGCATGGCAGGGGTTTGGGATGAGATGTCTTCAAGGTCCCTTCCAACCCAAACCATTCTGGGACTCTGTGATCTAGGAGAGTTTTGTCATCTCTCAGTGGTTACTGGTTACATGAAATGGAGTCCAAAATCATGAATATCTCCCCGTGGGATAAAATACAATGTTAAATTGTTCCTAGGAAGAAATTTCCCAGAGTTTCTGAGAGGATTTTTGGAAAGCCACCGTTCATTGCCCTCATTACTCCAACTCCAGCTGGAAACCAGGGCTGTGCACTCCCATGCAGGAATGGGAAGTGACATCTTGAAAGCCCTTTCTGTGTAAGCTCCTGCTAATTCACCTGCTGGAAATGAGAGGGGTTTAAAAACCTGCTCATTGAAACTCCTGCCCAATTGGTTTGATTTGTGTGTGTTCTTCCAGGCACGTGGCAAAATGAAGGAGTTTTCAGGAAAGCAGCTCATGCTGCTCATAGAGTCAGTAGTTTGTTCTCTTAACCCCTCCAAAGTTCCTGTGACAGGGAGAAATCCCCAGTTTTATCTTTTGGGGAGCTGTTCTGCTTGTGGTAGGGGGTGATGAAGGTGAGGATGAGGAGGGAGGACCCTTGAAGGAGCCCAGTTGTTTCTGGATGGTTGGAACTGCTCCACATGGACTGGAGTGAGAACTGAAGATGAAGGCTCTGGGAGGAAAGTGCAGCCACACTCCTGCGGCTGAGCATTTTCTGGTATTAACTCTCAGATCTGGATCACTCCTTGTGTTCCTGCCTGGCTCTGTGGGAGCCAGGCCATGGACAAGAGGTGATGGATGGATGGATTTCCAGCTGGGCAGGAGGCAGAACTTCCCTGAGCCCTGGGCAGGCTGCCCAGGGCAGCTGTGGAGCCTCTGACTGGGAATATTCCAGAACTACTGCTCACAATCCCTGGGATGAGCACAGGGCTTGGACCAGGTCACCCCCTGTGCTCCCTTCCAACCTGACCCACTCCGGAATTCAGTGAACTTTCCTAATTCTAAATCAGAATTTTAGGATTTCAGTGTTTCCTATTAGGCAGTGTGCTCTGCCTGAGTTTAAAAGACAAGCAGCAGGCTCTGTGGCTACTCAAAAAAAAAAAAAAAAAAAAAAAGAATAATGCTTTTTTTTCTTTTTGTGCATGAAAAATGAGTTGCCCATTGAAAGAAGAGCCTGTTCCACACCACTACATGTGTTTCATGCATATTCACAAAGAAGCAGTTTTGAAAAATGCACTGCTGTGCTCTTGCTGCTGGAGATAGAGCAGAACATTACAAATTCCATTTTTTCCCCACTGCCTCACTCCTGCTGCTGTGTAAACACCGAGTGTTTGTTGTGCTGCTGGGATTAACTGCTGCTTGTTTAAGGTGGGAGAGGTGTTTTTAGAAAACAGATGGATTTGGACTGTTTGTTTCCCCCAGGAACTGGAGGAATGGAAGCTCATTTAGAATTGCTCTCTGTAATTTTTGCTGCTGGCTCTGAGGAGATGCTGAGAGTCTGCATTTACCTCTGTCCTCCCCTGCCTCAGCTGCTCTCTGCTCGTGGGGCTCTGGAGAGTGAGAAATACCCTGGAAATGTGCTCAGAGCTCAGCACATCCACAGCTTTGGGGGGATTTTTGATCTTTTATTCCGGGCTCTGCTGGGGAGAGCAGCATTGCCTTGGCACACACAGGGTGGGTGTGCAGGTAAATGCAGCCACCTGCACTCCAGAGTCATGTGTGAGGGCATCAGAGCTGGTGAGAGGCTTAGAACATTTGTATTTCTGTCATCAAACAGCAATCTAATTTTAGAAGCAGGAGGTGGAAGGAGTTTGTCCCTGTTTGGCTTAGGGACAGTACATTAGACAGATATAATTATGTTCCTCTCATTGAGACATGACAGCAGTGCTGCTCTCACACTGCTAAAGAAACTTTTTTATTTAAGTGGAAGAACTAAAACCTTTTCTTTCCCAATTTTTTTTTTTTTTTGCTTGGAGAAAACAATAATTCTAAATCTATCCTGATATTCAGCCAAGTTTCTCCTCCTTCTCTCCCATTTCAGCAGAGCTGGGGACTACAAAGCTCACAGAGAGACACTTCTTTGATCACAAATATGAAGATGGTGCATGAGAGTAATTAAATTTTTCCTCTCAACTAATTTAATTTGTTAGTCAAAGAGGGGGAAAGGCATTATTGCAAACGGGAAGAGGCAGCTTCTTCCACTTGACTTTACTTGTACTTGACTAACTACTTCATTAGAACCCAGGCAAGTCCAGTGACAGATCATTAATTTCCAGGGCTGTAATCTGGGAAGAGAAGAATTAGGAGGGGGCTGCTCTGCCAAACCCAGCCTAACTGCATTAATGCTGATTAAAGCTAAGCCTTAAGTCTGTCCTCATGCTGCCTCTGTCATGTTATGGATTAACTGAATGTATGAAACTGTGGGTTTATCAGAAGGAAGTGGTTTCCTGCTGGAAGAGCTAAAAAGTGGGGCCACAGCTGATGGGGGTCTGGGCAAAACAATTTTATTTTGTTTATTTGGCCTCTATATTTTTAAGCCTTTGCACCCAAGTTCCCATCCCTGGAGGGATTTAAATGCCACGTGGATGTGGCTTTGGGGACATGGACTGGTGACGTTGGTGAGTTTGGAGGGTGAACCTTCAACCCAAACTCCTGCAGGACCTGTGAGACCTCACTGATGTTACAGAAACCTGTGCAGGAACCAACAACTGTATTTAAAACTCAATAAACTCATTTAAGACTGTACATAACATTTTTTTCTCCTCGGCCATCAGCTCATTAGAGCCTCTGCCTGTTTGTTTTATTGCACATCTATTATTGCAAGCTGAGGAAATTGGTGCTGGCACAACCTTTCTCTGCAGTTACCTGTTGCTAAACTCCTTTTATTTCGGTCATAACTGGCTTTTTTCTCTGCCTTTATTGCACCTGCAAGGATCCACTGCAGCTGCCAATAAACCCCTGTTGGTAGGACTGGAAGGTTGTTTGCACAGAGAACACTCAGCCCAAACATGCTGTAAAATCAGGACAGAGGCTTTGTTTTCTGAAACAAACCCACATGAAATTTGATGGCAGCACTTCCAGCTTCATTAAGCTCTTTCCAGGGTCTGATAAAAGTGGCATTCACGGGAAAGGCTTTTGGAGAAGTTTTGTTGTTTGTTTCTGTGGGAAGGGGTGGAAACAGCAAGAAGAAAATAACATTATTTCATGCACAGGCAATGGGTGAAGCTCTCTAATGTGAGGCACAAGAAATAGGGAGCATTTTACAGGATTTTTGCATCTCACAGCTTTGCCACACAAACATTCAAAACCTAAAAAGCTTTACAGATTTTTGATGTTCATTGATTTAGGCAAAGTTACAAAGGCCAGGAGAGAAAAAAGTGAATCACTGGGGATTCAGAGAGCTTCTATTATTTCCACAGTCATGGAAACCATAAACTCAGGGGAATCTGACAGGTTTTGAGGCCTCTCACCAGTGGGAGGGTGGTTTAAGTGCTTTACAAGATTGCTCTCTAAGTTGGTATTTGATTATGTGTGATAGAAGCAAATGTGGTGCCCCAAAGAATGGGGGTAGTAAACATAATTATGTTTAGTGTTCTGCAGCTTCACAAAAGGATTTGTGGATTCCCACTGTGGTCCCATTGATTTTATACCTTTCTGAGCACACAAAATAGCAATTAGTCAATGCTGCACATTGCATTTCTGACAGTATAAAATTATAGTGCCAATTATGTTGCACAAGTTGATGAACAACAGTAGAGGTTTCTGAACAGTCTCTAAGACAGTGCTGGCAGAGAAATCTGTCACTTCAATGTTTGGGAGGTGTGACTGTAATTTCCAATAAAACTGAATAAAAACCTTTGTGGTGTGTGCATGCTGTACAGTTTTTATCATAATGGTGGCCTCTGCTTTAGCTGACACATAATCACATTTGGTAAATCCTAACCACTGCAGAGTAATTTACTAATATCTGAGGTCTCTCTGACTTTACCCTACCCAGAGGAATAATGTAAGGAGTTCTGAGCTTCCACTTTAAAGGAAATAAATCTCTATCACCTGACCACAGAAAATCTTTACCCACTTGTGGCACTTATTTCACTTCCAGGCAGCTGAAACAGAACATTTTGCTCCAGGGCAAGTGGAATTCCACACCTCCAAAAAGGTGGGGTTTGCATAGAGATTCAGTTTAATTTTAATCTTTATTTAATTTGAATTATTTCATCTCTTTGTCAAAGGAGTAAATGACAAACCCAACAAGCTCTGCCACTGGCTTGGGTGGCTGAAAGCTCACGAGTTGTCTCTGTCCTCCAAGGGAAAGGGGCATTTTCCAAGCAGGAACGCACTGCATGGGAAGCTGCTGAACTCACACACCTCTCACTGTGAAATCCCAGCAAAGACAGCAATTTTGGGAATTGTCCATTTCAGAGATTGCCCTCTGAGAGCAGGAACACCGAGTTCTGCTCCTGAGAATATTCTGCAAGCAGCACACACCTGTTAAAATGGGAAATTTCCCAGAGCATGTGGGGACTCCATTGCTGCTGAGGGGTGGCTGTGATGCCAGGACAGCCCTGCACAAAGCTCCCCTCATCTCCCTGCTGGGGGGAGAAAATTCCTGAAAATCCCCTGCCCTGGAATTGCCAGCTCTGGAGGACTCCGGTCAAGCAGGGCTTGCTAATTAAGGCATCATCAAGGCTAATGAGGGGGAGGTGAAGGCAGTTTAACAACAGCCTCGGGAGGAGCTGGGAATAGGGAAAATTCCTGCCTGGCCTCTGGCAGATCCCATGGGACATCCCAAGCTCTCCCAGGTGTTTCTCATGGCATGGTCCCTCCCAGGGATGAGGCAGAGCCAATTTAAGGCTCCCCATTTCCTCCTGCCATTATTTTTTCTGAGCTGGGATTTTGTTTGCTCCTTCCATCCAGCCAAGGACCTCATCCAGCTTCTTCCAAAGGTAATTTTTTAGGTTGTGTCAGCCAACCTAAGTGCCAGGGGTGAATTTATTTAACCCAGACTGAACGACAATATTTAATTTCTGTGCCCTCAAAATCCATTTTTATAGCCTGAGCTTTGCCTGCTCTGCCACCCTGCAGGCAGCTCTGTGGTGTAGGTCATCCCCTAGAGAAAAGGGAAAGAAGTCCCAAAACATTCTTCTTTCTTTGATAAAGACTTATTAGGTGGGAATTTGGGCTGAAAACACAGATGTCTCCTAAATGAAAACTTTTTATAAATGTGTTTAAAAACCTGAACTACACCCAGCCATTGCCCTTTGGTTGAGGGGAAAGTTTTCCTTGTGCAAGTAAAAATAAATTCTCTTAATTCCTTTCACCTTCACACTCCTTAATTTAGGAGCTGTATTTAGCAGCTGTATGAGTCTGTTGTGTTTTCCTGAAATCATTATTTTATCATTCCTTCTCCTTTGGGAAAGTTGGAATTTTTGGGAAAAATAACTTTGTGCTTTTGGCCTCAAGTGGCTGAATCAGGTCCCGTGGCTGGCTGAGGTTGTGCAGTGCCTGTTTGTTTTTAGGATGGGCTAAATTCGACCCTTTTTGTCCATTCCCAGCTGGGGACTCTGGAGATGCTCCATGGGGAGGGATGGGATGGGATGTTCCCCTTCCCTGCTTGGGGGCACTGCTGGCATTGGGCTGCTGAGATGGGCATTTGAAATTCAGTATAAATCGATGTAAAAAATAAATCCCTACAAAGGTGATGATCACTTTGAGATAAACAATATTCTGATTTTTGCTGTTGTTTTCCTGCTGCATTGATGGCATGTAGCTTGATCCAATGCAAGCCCCACCTATTGTTCTTCAGCTCAACTTTTGATTTTAATGAAGTGGAATAAATGGCTTTGAATTGGTTATCATGCCAAGGGAAGAAAGGACATGGAAGTGTTGAGTTGATTTGACGGGTCAGGTGAAATATTTCACAAATTGGCAGCACATTTAGCTCTGAGGAGAGATGATGAGTGAAATTTCCCTGTGTGATTTTGCCTGCTGGAAGGGAGCTGCACCAGCAGCACTTGGCAGAAGCTGCAGCCTGAAGTTCTTGTAGGAGCAGAACAGGAAAGCCAGGTGCAGAAGGAGATTTTGTGAATTAAAAATGAACCTGCTCAGTCTGGGGGATCTTAGCACATCTGGCTGTGGAATAATTTGGAGCTGCAGCTGAGCGTGGTGAGGGCAAATGTCTGTGATTCCTTTTGTGGTACTCGGGACAGAAATGGAGGAATTTGGGACGTGTGAAGGGTTTTGTTAACTGAGCAGTTTGTGAGTGCAGCCATCAGGGCCCTCTGTGGCTTCTGTGTGCAGTCTTAGTACTTGATTGGTTTTCTACATTAGCTGCAAAGAACTTTCTCACTGAACTTTGTTCTCACAATATCTTTTGCCAAAAAAAAAAAAAAAAAGAAATTGGTAGGGAATTGCTCAGTGGGGCTCTTTTTACCACTTGATGCATTTTATTTGTGTATAACAACCCATGGCAGCACCTGTGCTTTGTCCTTGTAGCAGCAAAGCAAGAATTGAATAGATTCTGCTCCCTTCAACCCTGCCAGAAATGCAAAGTGTGCTGGGCACTGCTCTGCAGCCACCACACTCACCCTGGGCATGGATGTTCCTCAGCCTCATTAGTTGTATAATTCATTTAGAAAGTTCTCCTTTAGGGAACTGCTGCTTTATTGCTGGAAGAGCATTTGTTTGTTTAGATGGTCAGAAATTGTGGAAGGATTGTAGTTGTCCTTCTCCTCTGTAGGGAATCTGGAGTCTGGGTTTGCAATTCACTTGAGATATTGGGGTGGGTGTGGAGAGAAACAGACCCAGGGGAAAGCAGGTGTTGGATCCCACAAACCTGGGGTTTTTGAGCTTTCTGTGCTTTCTGGCACTGACCCCCAGGAGAACACTGCTCTGGACCTGAGGCCTTGGAGAAGCTTCCAAATTTGAGTGATGGAGTTAAAATCACAGGTGTGTAGTGAAATACAAGTGTGTGATTTCACATGGTGAAGGGTTTAAATTTGAGGTTTTATAATATAGTAATAGGTATGGGACAAGATGGATATACTTGGGTTTGTCTCATTCTGTCTTCTTCCTTCTTCATTTCAGGAAGTTTCTGGTTGGACAGTTGGTGCTGCACTGTGGGTCACAAGAGTTTGGTTATTGGGTCAAAAGTATAAACAATACAGGTGTGAGTTCTTTATTGGACTGTTTAGATTTAAAACACCTTATAACCAGCTACATTCACCTCCATTTTGCTCTCTTTTAGCTGGTAGCCAGAAGTGTTGTAGAACTGTCTGTACTTTAGATAAGATTTAATAAACAACCAAAATTTGTCTCCTTCATGTTTTTAATCCTGACTCTGGGTGAAGACAGAAGAAAATGAAAACAAGTCATTAATTAAGAGGTGCAGTTACCACATTTAGAGGCAGGAGAGTCTCTGATTCCAGCCCCACATTCCCAGTGAGGAGGCTTTGTTCCCTTTGGGGTGGGAAGGTCGGGAGAGGGATTTTTTGGGATGTGGATATTTGTGCTGGCTTCCATCAGAACTCTGCTCTTACTGCATCAGGAGGAATTTCTTCCCTTTTGTTTGCCGGGTCCCAGCAGTTAAATGTAAACAGCCTGTTCTTATTTTCTTAACAAAAACAATTTGAGGCACTTCCCAGAAGTTAGGGATCGTGAATAATGAAAGATTTTATTTTTAATTTCCAGAACAAAATAGAACTATGAAATGGTTAGGCAAAACACTTGAATCCAATTAGGAAACAACTCTGAAGAAGAAAACCTTGACACTTATTTTGAGTATTTGATTCCCTACAATATCAATTTAAATGTAAATTGTGCTTTGGAGAAGAATGCTTCCATCAGAGGCTAAAAGCATGTGGTTTATGCTCAGTGTTTTACAACTGGATTATCTCAGACCTGGGTTTATAGTTATTGCCTGTGGGCAGAATTCCACCTTAGCACTTAGAGCACAGGCAGTAATGCCCTTGTGCATCTATTTTTCAGCAGATTGGTGATAGAATTGTGTGATTAAATAAGAAATTTTATGATTTCTTTTCCCGTGGTAGATTGCAATCGGTATTTTTAGGTTTGATTTTGGCTATAAAATGTGCAGGCTGCGAGTAAGTGGGATAAGAAGTTACAGGCTGAATTGTTACTGGCAGAATTGAAGTGCTGAGATCTCAAATATTTAAAGATGAAAGGTCTCAGGGGGAGCCTTGAGCTGTGCTGAGTGCCAGGTGATGAGGTGTGTTCATGGCTGTGTTTAATGATCTGGGAGCTGGGCTCTGTTCAGCTTGGCCCTTGCAGAAAATTCAGTGTCCACTGTTCCTCAGGGCAGCTCAGATCCCTCTCAGGTGCTTCAACAACAGCCCCAGAACTGCTGCAGCTGCTGCCTGGAGATGAGAGCAGCCCCAGGTAACTTGTGCTGTGAGAAGGGTCAGGGTGACTGGGATAATCCCAGGAGCACGTGGTGCAGCTGGAGATGGAAGAAACGTCAAATAAAATGACACTGACTGTTGTTCCCAGAACCTAACGAGGGTTTTGAAAGCATTTTGAGCGTTTGAATGCATTTCAGACAAGCTGTTAGTGCAGGGCTTGGATCTCCTCAAATGCAGGTCTCATGAGCTGCCTGTTTCAGCCCTGCCTGTTGTTTCAGCTGCTCCATCCAAATATTAAAGGTTAGTAGATGCTCCTCTATAGCTACACTTTAAAATATTCCTTTAAAGCTGTGAAAATTTGAAGGCTTAATGGTTCATATTTTGCATTTCTCGTGTGAAATATGAGGAGTGCCATGGCAGGAAAGGGTGGTGACCTCTGCCATGAGCTGGGGAGCACCAGCCTGGCAATCTCCTCACCATGGACATGTCCTGTGGAATCAGGTTTGTTTGGTTTTTTTTTTTTTAAGAAGATTTAGTTCTTCGTATTTCCTTCCTTTTTTGAATCAGTGCTTCAAGCCTCGTTTTTCCTTGTGTTTTCCTTAAGGACCCTGTGGCTGTTGCATGTGGAGCTGAACAGGGGCTGCTTTAGAGCTTTTCTTCAATCCTGGAGTTGCCTTGCACTGCCCTGCAGACAGGGATTTGTCCATTCTTATTTCCAGCACGTGTTTGTTATGCCTTGCATTGATGTGTCAGGATTTATTTTTCCCCCTTTCCTTCAGAAACTTTTCTCTATCTTGGCGTTTGGCAACTTCGTACTCCAGCCTTGTTGTTCTGCTCTGTTCATATTTTTAAAATGTGTGCTGTACAGGCAGAAAATAAATTCTGAGGTGCAGGGCACCCGTGTGGAACAGCCCCGTGTCAAAGGCAGATATTTTATCTCCCACTCACCGACAGCATCTGATTTTTGTCACCCCGTTAATGCTGGCTCCATATCACTCAGGAGGAGAAACACTTTGCTTCTTGATTTATGGGCCCTGACAGGGAAGTGTCCAGGATGATTAATTACAGCCCTAAATGACAGTGCCCTCATTCACACCTCCCTGGCCTGGATGATTGAAATTAATACATATATCCGCATGGCTGTGGAATTTGCCATTGCCTGTTCAAATATTGATACACTTGACATGCTGGGAAGGGATTTAGCAGAGGCAAAGCCTTGCAATCAGTACCTTGCTACATTTAATAGCAGTTTGTAGGGAGGGAAAGAAGCAGAAGATTCTGGAACTGATTGGAAGGTTGTGAATAATTTTCAGAGAAAATGTTATGACATTTCTTTGGCAGTTTAAAGCCTTCCTTTCTGCAAGTGTTTTGATGGTTTTGTCTTTATATTTGTCATTTATTTTGGAAAACATTGGCTTTGAAAGTCCATAAATTACCTTGAGGACTGTATTTTTGGGGACTGTCTGACACATTGGGACCCTCACGAAGCTCTGCCTTGCCAAGAGGAGAGCACAGTCCCTGGAGCATCCAGAATTATCTGTTCCTTGTCTAGACACCTCCTTTCAGCCCTTGTTTGGGTTGAGATTCACGTGTTCCCATGAATTTGGGTGTGAGCAGGCTCTCAGTGTGTGAAGGAGGAACAGAATCACATCTGGTGCCAGAGCTGGGGGTTTGTAATGGCACTCACAGCTGGAAAGAAGTGCAGCCCCTTAATTACCTGAACCTGGAGAGTGATGTTTGCTGCTTTATCAGCACTGAAACCTTGCATTTAGATCCCTTCGTGCTGCTTTTTTGGGGCTGCTTCTCTTCAGACTCCATCCTTCCACGTGCATGGCAAGCCCAGCATGGAACATCCAACGTGTGCCTGGTTTTGCCTGCTCCAAACCAAACTTCAGAGTATTAAACAGAGTATAAAACAGAATTTTAAACAAAAAATGGAAATTTTCAGTGTTCAGACTGTGTTTTCTGCATTCACCTGAAACCTGTGCTTGTCTGGGTCCTCCTCCTGTGCCCTCACGGAAAGGCAATGCTGCCTCTTGGAGCTTGTTCCAACCACGATATTTTTGTGGGATTTATGGCCAGTTTTCCTTGTAACTTGAACTCTCTGCCTCAGCCCCCTGTGTGTGAAGTGGAGATAATTTTGCTGCCTTACCTTGTCAGTTTAATTAATGTTGTGGAGCATTCAGATAGCGACAAACAGCCGAGAAAAGCCCAAAGGAAATGAAAAATTCTTTCTCTGGAGCAGTGTTTGGACAGTCGGCAGGAGATAAGGCTCAGACACACACTGAAAAATGAGGCAACCCCAAAATATTAAATCCAGGCTCATTTAGGAGGAAGGGCTGAACTCTGTGTGCTCAGGGAGCAGGCACACGTGGGGAAGGGCTGATGGTGTAATTAAAGACTTGTAAATGAAGGAGGTGCACAGCAGGTGGGGCTGGGAATGGAAAGACAAAGTTATGCCATGTCACTAATTTCTGTAATTATTGAGGGCCTTAAACGAGATGTTCTGGCTGGTTTTGCCCTGAGCTTGTACTAAAACCACTAAAAACACAAACACTTATTTAAAAAAAATGAACCACTTAAACTTCAATTAGGAAAAATATTTCCCTGTGAAACTCAATCTATTTTCTTATTTCTGGGTGGCTTCTGATAGGAAAATCTGTTATGGATTACAGGGCCAGATGTTCTATGGGAGAAAATACATGGTTTATTCTCACTTGAACCTTTAAAGAGAAAAAGAAATGTAGACAGGCACTAAACCTGATTTTTTGATAGGGTTTTCTTTTTATTAATATTGGAATATCCCCTGATGTGCCTGAAAACCCACCTGCTTCAGGATGGATTAATCTGGCCGTGATTTTGTGCTGGTGGCATCAGGGGAATGATGCTCAGAGCTCTGAGGATTCCAGGGGGATCCCAGCAGCTGGGAGGTGATGGGATGAGTGGCTACCACGAGTGCTAATTCCTGCCTTTTACTGGCTGCTGGGGCTTCCAGGAGCAGCTGACAGCTCCATTTCCATGGCAGGGAGGGGGAATTGCAGCATCATTAGGTACAGGGCATCTGAGGGTAAAACTGAACATCCAAATCCATGTCAGGAGCCCTTGGTGTGGTGAAATGCACACCCAGAGCAGTCCTTGTCCTTCATCTGTCTGCTGGAGGGCCCCCCAATGCACAAGGCTCCTCCTGGAGAGGGAAAAATGCCTGAGATTAATTGCAGATTCCAACCACATCGTTCCCCAAATGATTTTTAATTTTCTTTGAATGACAAGCAATTATGGCCTTTTTTTCAGGGGCTGCATCGGGAGATAAAATGTCTCTCAAATTCTTTCAGGTATGTCGTTAAACCGTGCTCATAATTGAGGGCTGCAGGAATTAGTGTGAAGTCTAATTGTGAGTAAAGAATGAAATGAAAGATTCTGTTAAGCATCAGAGCTATTGTGGAGTTGTGCAGGTTTAAATGGTGTGTGGCACTTTCCCTAAAGAATTGTGGAAAATAATCTGGGATATAAACTGTGGAGGAATGGAGTGAGTTTGTGTGGAGTGATTTACATTTGTCTTATGGGTCTTGGAAAAGCCAAAATTTTTATAAAAATCTCCTCTTTCTTCTGAGAGCCTCCCTGCTGCTCCTGCCTGCACCAGCTTTAATTCCAAGCAGAGGCTGGCTCAGCGTTTTTATGGGACAGCATAAAGCAGTTTGCCATCCCCAAGATCTCCAGGATTTGGGGCTGGAGGGCCCTGTGGCCATAAAATCACTTTTTTCCTAACAGCAGCAAATGCCTCTGAACCTCTGTGTCCTCACTCCTCATTTGCACCCAGATATGGAAGGTGATAAATGCCAGGAGCCCCGTGTGGAGCTGCTGTCACAGCAGAAGGAGCTGCTCTGTTTGGAGAACTGAAACGTTGGGGAAAAATCCCTATAAATCTGTACCTGTTCAAATGCAGAGTGGCAGATGGCAGGGAGGATAATTTAAATACTGGATATGTGCATGTGAATGGGCTCATTTGCATAGCGTTCCAAAGTCATAAATTGGTACAGAGCTCCCAGCCTGGCTGCCTTTGTACAGCAGATCTAAGGGAAGGAGCCCAGCAGCCTCTGGATTAGGGAATGTGAGAATTAAACAAACTTTTATGGGATTGATGCAGAGATCATCCAGGAGGGGCTAATGAAGGAGTTAATAGTGGCTCCAGTCTGTGGTGAAGCTCTTGGTGAACATTCTGGTGCTCACTGAATGGATTTTAGTGTCTCTAGGTGATCAGTGAGATCTATTCCAGTGTGATTTGTGAGCTGCCTGAGCCAGTGGAGATGTTCTCCTTTGGCAGAAATACAACCAGAAGGAATCTTCTGAGGCAGTGGGAGTTATTCTCATTTATCCTCACGTGGGACCATCCCATCAGCAGGGCTGGGGTTCCACTGTGAGTTCTGGATTCCTCAGGGACACTGGGGTGGGTCTGTGCTGTCTGCACACGGTTCTGCCCCACTGAGGGGATGGGCTCCCTCCCAAAATGCTTCACCTTGGCCTGAGCAGAGCCCTGTGCTCAGCCCAGCCCCATCCCTCTGCAGCACAGGCAGCTGGCTCCTGCATTTCCTGCTCTGCTCTGTCCAAAACTCGGGTTTCCCTGCTCCTGGAATGAGCCCCAAACCCTCCTGGCCCAGAGGAGTCCCTGTGCAGGGACTGCCTTCCTGCAGTTCCTGGGATTTTGGGGAATTTCTAAGAGCTGAAGGGAAGCAGGGCTGTGAGCCACTGCCCTTACCCTGTGCTTGGGCAGTGCTGCTGGGATGAGCAGGAGTTCTGGCTGCTGCCTGGCTGGAGGGAGTAGGGGAGGCATTTTCTGTGACTTGTGGTGCAAGGGAGCCTGGAGAGCACCTGGAGGAGGGAAAACTGAGGTTGTGTACAAAAGGAATTGTGCAGCTGTGGCTGCCCCTGGATCCCTGGCAGAGCCCAAAACCAGGTTTGAGCATCCTGGGACAGTGGGAGGTGTCCCTGCCCATGGCACTGGATGGGCTTTAACTTCCCTTCCAACCTCAGCTATTTATGATTCTAAATAGAATTTCTTGCTTTCCCTGTCAGTGCTTTCACCTGTTTGACAAACAGCTCAGCACCCTAATTCTTATTTTTACAGTTCACTGCTGTTTCATATTGACAGTATCCATCTCTTCCTCCCTTTATAGTGAACCTTTCATTGATTTATTGTGATGGTTCTTTAAATCCCTGGTGAAAGAGCAAATAATCTCTTGGCATTTCGCACACCTTTTAATTGTAAATAAGTTAAAGAATGGAAAATCCCTCAGAAGCAAAAAAAAGAAAAAGGAAAAAAAAAAAAAACCTGAACAGAACCTGTAGTTACATCTTTTAGAAGAGAAAAGGTAATTGAAAAGAAGGGGAAGAGTCTGTGGGATCATAAAGGAGCTAACTCTGAGTTGTTTATTCCCCCTGTGCCTGCTGAGATGTGCCAGTGGAGCTGAACTCAGCTTTTTATGGATCTGCTCCCTGGATTGTGAGAGACACGTGTCCATAAAACCCTGCTGTGCTGTAGCAGTCTGAGGAACATCACTCCTGCTGTCCTGGGACTTCTGAATTCCCTGATTTCTCTGCACAGAGCTGGGTGGGTTGTGCCCTGGCTGGAGGTGGGGATCTGGAGCCAGGCCCTTGCTGGGATGGAGCTGAGCCCAGGACTGGGGAATGTGGAATATCCTGAGCTGGAAGGAGCAGCTGAGAGAGGTCAGGCACAGTAATACCAACAATAACTGCCCCTTATTTAGCTCTGAGCTGATAAACAGGGAGCTGGCAAACAAACTCAATTATAAATTCGGTTTGCCCATAATTAAAGTCCAGCTCAATGCTGCTCACGTTGCTCAGACCAGCTTTGCTGCAGATGGATGAGGCTCTCACCCACCAAGACAACATTTGAGCCTCTTAATTGTCCTTCTAGAAACAAATTTTCCTGTTGTTACCCCCCAGTTATCCAGTGCAGACTCCTGAATGGGTGGGAATTCTGGCTCATGGGGTGCCTGCTGTACATCAGCACCTGCTCTCTCTTCAGGCAAATCACAGGGACTCTGTCTCTGGTGATTTGGTATTTTCCTGAAAAATCTGCACTTGAGGAGAGAGAAAAGAGCCCTGCCATAACTGGGTAACAGATGACTCACAAAATAATTCCCAGAACTTTGTTTTTCCCCATCAGGAAATCGTTCTCAAGGAAGTTTTCAGCGGGGCAAACTGCTCTTGCTGCTTGCATGGGGCTGAGCATGTCCCAGGAGCTCTGGCTGGAGGGGGTGAGCTGGGCCTGCAGAAGGAATTAGAGCAGAAAGGATGGAGAATTTTGGGAATGGGCCTTTTTTTTTTTTTTTTTTTTTTTTTTTTTTTTCCCCCCCAGGTGGAGGTGGCAGGGGATGTGATGGGAGGGTGAGTGGGGTGAGCAGAAGGAGGGATCCCCCAGGAATTTCAGAGCTGTCCCTTCAGTGCTGGATTAACCCCTGCCTGCCCAGCTCTAGGGCAGTTTGATGAGAAATGTGCCCCACACTGGTGCTGAGATGCTGCATTTCACAGCCTGGCCCAAGCTGGCATTTAGCAAAGCAATTTAAAAGGATGTAAGTGAGAATGACCCCATCCCTGGAGCTGGGGGATGGGATCAGAGAACAACCAGCCAGGATCTCTGCCAGCTGAGCTTTCCCCCCTCTGCTGAACAGGTATTATCCCATAAACGACCCAGGCTTGAGCTCTCCTGAGTGTTGGTGGAGCTTTCCTTAGGATTTGGGCTGATCTTTAGGCTCTGTTACATCCCTGCCCTTCTGCAGAGCTGAAATGGACAAATAATTCCTTCCAAACTTGTTTAGATATCTGATCTCTGCTGTTTCTGGCTGCACAGGGTCACTCTGCACGTGAGGCTCTCCAGCATTTCCTGTGAGTTGGAGTCCAGCTGGAATTTAGGAGCTTGTGCTGTTGCCTTGGATGAGTTCCCTAAACTGCAGGTTTTAATCCCAGCCCTGCAGAGACAGGCACAGTTTTGCTGTGTAAATAAATTCGTGGCAAATCCCAAAAGTCCAAGTCCTGTCTGTGTGGAGAGCCCAAACCCTGGATCACAAATCCCTCCTGTGCCTCAGTTTCCTCCAGCACATTCCCCACCCCTGTGGCTGTGAGGTGAAGCTCAGCACAGTCTCCAAATGGTTTGAGACTCATTCACTGAGATAAATGAGCTCCCATAAAAATAACCCTGGTAAAATGAATCATGCCTGGGAGGTCCACAGAAATCTTTATAGACACACAAGGTAATTAATTAGAAATAGTCCATTACTGGGGAATTGGTTTAGAATTCAATTTTTAATTTAGTATTAAATTGCTTAGGGACTATTTTCTTTTACATTTTCTTATATCCTTAACTTACTCAGTAATACTTGATACTCTGCTCTCCTGCCTTTGGAGAGCAGTCCAAACCCTTGGATTCCCAAAATGGGAGCAAATAGGACCCCCCAAAGGCCAAACCTTACCAGCAGAGTTTGTATATAACTGTTGTTGGCAGGGCTGGAGTTGACAGAGCAGTTTTAAACTCAGATGTTTTATTTAATAGAAAAATTATATTGAAATCAGCAGCAAAACCACAAGCAGAACAACTCAGCATTCCTAAGGAATCCTATTTCTAACAAAACTCTGAAACTTTGGGAGGAGGCAGACACAGCTCTGTGCGTGTAGGCAAATTCTTCTCTTTGCCATTAGGAGCCAGTTGCTGATTATTTGGGGTTGTTGCTATTTCTGTCCTGTTGTTCCACGATCAGTTAACTGACAGCAAATTGCCAGCTCTGTCTTCATCTTTTCATAATTTTTAATGCTTGGATGAAGCTGATTCCAACTCTTTTTATCAAGGCTTTTCCTTCAGTTCTTGGGAAAGACTAAACCCCAGACACTGCTTTGAGCCAGCAACTTCATCCTAAATTGCACTTCTAGATGGGGATGGAAATAAGATGAACAAGCCACCAAAGAGGCAAACCCAAAATTCAGCATTTTTTCTGTACCCTGGACTTATACTTTGCACATAATGTAATTTAGAGTGTAGCTCATTTAAACTGTAGAATGCACATGGGAGCTGCTTAACACTTGATTGGGTTTTGAGATAACTGAAGGAGTAAAATGGAAAAAAAAAAGTTGCATTTTGGGTCAGGAGAGTGGCAGGGTGACATGGACTGTGCTGCTGAAGGATGCAGAACTTTGGCATTAATAACAGAGCAGGAGCTCTAGGAATAAATCCCTTTTTGCTGCTCAGTTCAGTGGCTGCTCAGGCTGAGCAGATTAGCTGTGTGAAGGTGTTCTGTGAAAGTGGGGTGGAAATGATGTCCTGGGGAGTGCAGCCCATTTACTGGGAGCGCTGGGCAGGGCTGGCAGCACAGGACACCTTGTCCAAAATGGTCCCAGATTGCAGAGGAGCCCATTAGTGTAATGGAGCAATCCCTGCTCCCGGCAGATTGGGCAATAACAGCACAAAGCAGCTCGTTCCTTGCTCTGCTTCACGCTCATCTGAGCGCTGCAGACGGGCTGGATTGGCACTCATTGCTGGGATATTGATACAAGCTGCTCAAACCTTTCCTTTGTGCTGCGTGAAAGGAGTCTCAGCACGTTTGGGGAGGGGTTTGTGTGAAGGGGTCTCTTAATGAATCCCTCCTGAGGGGATGATCAATCACTGCTCAGAGCTCAGGGGATGGAGCTGCAGCCTCTCCCAGGCACTAATCAATCACCAGCAGAGCTCCTAATGAACCTGGCTGGGCTTGGAGGGGTCCCCTTGGATGGGCTCAATCCTCTGCTGGCATCCTGGGGGGACCGTGGTGGGGTCATGGGGGATGAGGCTCCTGGGGGGATGGAAGTGTGGAGTCTGTTATGGAATTGGTGAGGTGCTCACAGGGAATGAGGCTCCAGGGAATGCTGGAAAGATGGATTCTATTCCTTGTGGGAGTGGTGAGATGGTTCTGGGGGGATGGAAGGATGGATTCTGTTCCTTGTGGAAGTGGTGAGGTGGCTCCAGGAGGGATGGAAGGAAGGATTCTGTTCATTATGGAAGTGGTGAGATGGTCACAGGGAATGATGGAAGGGTGGATTCTGTTGTGGAATTGGCGAAGTGCTCACAGGGAATGAGGCTCCAGGGAATGCTGGTAGGATGGATTCTGTTCCTTGTGGGAGTGGTGAGATGGTTCTGGGGGGATGGAAGGATGGATTCTGTTCATTATGGAAGTTGTGAGATGGTTGTGGGGGAATGGAAGGATGGATTCTGTTCATTATGAGAGTGATGAGGTGCTCACAAGGAATGAGGCTCCAGGGAATGATGGAAGGATGGATTCTGCTATGGGATTGGTGAGGGGCTCACAAGGAATGAGGCTCCAGGGGGGATGGAAGGATGGATTCTGTTCCTTATGGAAGTGGTGAGAAGGTCACAGAGAATGAGGCTCCAGGGGATGATGGAAGGATGGATTCTGCTATGGGGATTGGTGAGGGGCTCACAGGGAATGAGGCTCCAGGGGGGATGGAAGGATGGATTCTGCTATGGGATTGGTGAGGTGGTCACAGGGAATGAGGCTCCAGGGGATGATGGTAGTGTGGATTATTCTCCTTGTGGGAGTTGTGAAATGCCCACAGGGAATGAGGCTCCAGAGAACGCTGGAAGGATGGATTCTGTATCTTATGGAAGTTATGAGCTGGCTCCAGGGGGTGATAAAAGTAAGGATTCTGTGGGCTGAAGTGCCAAACATCCTTAAAAATACAACCTCTGAGCTCCCTGTGCCAAAGAATTCCTACCATGATGTCCTGTACAACCTGCAGATGCCAGGGGCACTGAAAGGCCCTTCTGGAAGGGTCAGGCAGGGTAGAGCCCAAGTGCAGGAAAATGATTTGGGAAGAGTGCTGCAAAACACAACAATCTGATTTATGAATCAGCAGAAATGCAAGTGATAGGGCATATTTTCACTGAGAAATATCATAAGTGTCAGAGAACAAAATTGTCTTTTGATTGTAGCAATATGCATTGAAATCACTGCTACGCAAGTTAATCTCCTCAAGGTTATGAAATATTTTTTTTTTTGGCTGAGGATACACTTCCTAAAGTTGTGTTTTTGTTTGGTTTGGTTTTTTTTTCCTCCATCTGAATTATTTAAGAGTGAAACAGAAGGACAGAGACCCATGTGCCCTGGTGAGGTGTTCCTGCAGGAGAGGGGCAGGCTGGGGAACAACCCCTCTGCCTGCAAATCCTTGATCTGGAAACCTGTTTCTATCATATTTATATCCAGTTTATATCCTACCTGTGTCCTGTTTATATCCT
>JAOTQP010000619.1:19545200-19571394 GCA_026413545.1 Cichladusa arquata
ATATCCAGTTTATATCCTTTTTATGTCCAGTTTGTATCCTGGTATGGCTGCTGTTGGACAGACTCACCTGTGCAGGTTCTCCTGCAGGATTCTCTGGAGGGGTTTAAAAACCTTAAATTGGATGTGGCACCTGGGGACATGGGCAGTGCTGGGGTGGTTGGAATTGATGGACTTTAACTTGCTGGGGAGCTTATTTGTGATAGAAATAACTTATTTATAGGCTTAGTTTATCACTCTGTATTTTAGGAGACTGTTACCCCTGAGCTGCCTCTTAACCAGCTGAACTCCAAGCAATTCTTGTTCCCTGGACTGGGAGGGCTTTTCCAGCTTTGGTGATTATTCCATGAGCAGGAGCAATCCCCTTCAGGGCTGAGGGGGAAGTCCTGCAGCATTTTGTCTTACAGGGTTTGTATTTTGGAGGCCCAGGGTGTCCCAGCCCATGGGATTTGTCCCCTCCCAGCCCCGGCCTGGGGCACAGGGAGAGGTTCCAAAATTCCATTTTGTGCATCACTGCCCGAGTCAGAACTGGCTGATTGATATTCAACATGGAAATTGGATTTCTAAGTACCTTCAGGAGAGCTGCAAGGAAAGCTGGGCTGATGGGGAGATTATTCTGTGATATCAGTGCATGATGGAGCTAATGAATTAGATCCAACCACCTACGGTGAAATCTGTTTGCTGTGTACAAAAATGAACAGGAAAATGAGGTTTTTATTAAAAATATCATAACACTTTTTTTTTTCCTTCAGCCAGAATATGTAGTACATCAATATATCACCCATACAGTTGTAAGGGTAATGCTGTTACACCGCAGACATTTCATCTAAATAACAAAGTTAATATTGAAATATTATTTTCACCAATGGCAGGGTGTTTTTTAACAGTCCATTGACATCGAATCACATGAACAATATCCACTCCAGCTCCATTTTTCACCTCTTCAGGCAGGTGGGGAATTGTCAGCCTTCCCTTCAGGTGCCACCTCTGCTCCCCAGACAGGGATGGGCCACCAGGTCCCCTCTCCTCCCTGCTGGGACCCTGGCAGTGTCATTAACCCTCTCACCCCCTGCTGCCTTCCAGAAGTGGAAATTCAAGGTTTGAAAGCAACTGAGGCCTTTGTGTGCTGCTGGTGAGGCAGGAGCTGGGCTTGGCTGGGTGCAGGGGGCTGAAGTGATGCTGGGAAGTGGAATCCACACATCTGGGTGAAACTGGGGGAAGCAAACAGGGCTGGGATGAGATTTATCCAGTAACCATCCACAATTATACTCCCATTCCTGAAATATCCCCTGGAATGAAGTGCTGCTGCAGGCACTGATGGCTGGGGGTAGCCAGAAATCCCAAATGGATTTCAGAGCTGGAGTTCACACTGGCAATACCAGAAATGTTTCCTTTGGAATCAGCAGTGTTGGAGGAATTGAAGATTGAGAGAGCAAAACAAGCAATGGAGTTAATTTTTTTATAACAGGGAATGCAAGGTGAAAGAATTCTTCTGTTAACAGCATCTCAGTAACATCTCATTTGCTTATAGGATATTTTGCTGGAATAATCACTGTGGGTTCCTGCTTTTTAGCAGGAATGTTTACTCTCCTCAGCCTCCAGTGACCCAAAACATCTGGATGCAAACAATTGTTTTCCTGAACAGCTCTCCTGTGAGCTTTTAGGGTGTGATCAGAGTTATTTGTGTTGTGTTTTTATTTATAAACAGCTGTGTGGGACACTTGGTTTCTGTGTTCAGTTGTGCCATGAGGAGAAAAAGAATTGTTTTGCTGTCAAGGGCTTATTTCCTGGGCAGATTTTCTATTAATATGACAATACCAACAAACATTGTCAGCTCCCAGCTGGCTCTTTTGGCAATTGTGTTCAAGGGGGGTATTGGTGGGGATTTGGGTGCTTGTCCCCAGATGTGCTGGGCAGTGTGTTTTTAATAGAAATAGCACATTTATATGTTTGTTGTTTATCACTCTGTATTTTAGGGGATTGTCACCCTTAAGTTGCCTCTTAACCAGCTGAACTGTGAGAAATTCCTGTTCACCTGGGCTCCAGGCAGGTGAGAATTCTCCTGTCTCACATTATCCTCCTCAGAATCATCTCCTGACAGCTTCTCCAGGTCTCCCTTGGTGTGCTGGCATGGAGGTGACAAATGGGCTTGGCTGGACCAGGGCTGGGGCCAAACCCCAAACTCTCCCTCTGAGAAGGTGTCCTGTCCTCACAGAGGTTTTCTCATCACTGCCCAGCTCAAAGTGCAGATGGAAAGAGCCTCCAGAAGGTTTTATTTTATTCCCTTCAGCAGTGCAGTTGGTTTCATGGGATGGTTGATTGTTAAATAGCAGCAGCACCAGGGTTTCCTCTCAGTTAATCTGGAGATTTGCCTTTGTCTCTCCCCAGGTGCTGAGTCCCCCAGCTCCTCTGTGTGCAAGGGGGATGCAGAATAGCCAGACAAGCCTCAGACTTATTAAAATTCCAGGAGAGGCCTGGGTGGAAGAGCTTTGGACCAGATACCATCTATTCTCAAGCTCAGTCTAATATCCCTGCATGGCAGCTTTTTCTTAAATCTCTCTGGGTTTTTTTTTCCCCTCTTATTTTATCAGGCAGTTTTCTCATAAACTTTCTCCTTTCTCCCTGCAGGACCTTGAATGTGGAGAGGGGTTTTTTTACAAGGATGATCTTAAATAGGGATCTGGGGGAGCAGCTGTGCCAGGTGAGGCTTTTTTGGGTGCCAGAGGAGGAATTTTAACCCATCCTGGAGCTCAGCCTGTAGCAGCCCTGTCCCTGCTGCCTCTCATGGGTGCACTGGATATTCTGGAGCTGCAAAACCTTTCCACCTCCCAGAGGTCTCCAAACCTTTGCTCTGTACCTGTGCAGCTTTACCACAGCCAGCTGAAGTTCAGTCTCAAAGGCAGGATGTGATTTTGCCCAATATTTGAGTTTTATCCACCATCCCTGGCTGGTGGTGCTCCATCAAATTGCTCCAGAGGTGCTGGAGCATCCACAGGGACAGAGTGGGCACATGGACAAGGCAAGTGTGTGGCTGCCATGGAAACAGCCTGAAATTAGGAAATCAATTAAAGCTGGGGAAAAGTGCTATCACTTCAGCACACTAAATGCTTTCCTGTATCTTTTCAGTCTCTGTAGCTTCTCCATTTTGACTTGCAGGTAATTGAAGTTTTAATTTGTAACTGGGTATCAGGTTAATGAAAGAAGTTCTAAATGAACTGAATTCCCTGGTGTTGCCCCCAGTGTGTGTGTGCAGCAATGGGGAGCTGCAGCTGCTTTGGGAGGAGCTGCTCCTGCACAATCCCCTTGCTGATGCCTGAATCCCTGCAAAATTCAGCCTTGAGGGCTGACTTTTGAAATGAACCTGGGAAAAATGCTCATTATCGGGCAGGGAAAGGGACACCCAGGGCCTGTTAATGGCTCAGTCAGTCTGCAGAACAATTTGGGATTAAAAAAAAAAAAAAGAGTATTTTTTATTTCTGCTGGTTTCAGAAGAGGCAGAATGTGCCCAGCAATGGCAATAATTGGCTGCAAGCAGGCAGTGTTTGCTTTATGAACTGTCTGGGTGTGGAACACGGGGAGCCCAGGCTGGGATTACTCTGGAGCAGCTCCCTGGTTATCCTTTTCCAGGTTAATAAACCCACTGGCACATATTCCTGTTTCAAAGAGCACTTTTAAATTACTCCAGGAGCTCCAATGCCTGAAGGCCCTGCAGGTACTGGAGGGCACATCCAGGGGCAACTGTGGCATTCAAATCTTAGCCAAAAGTTGCTCCTTGCTGCCTCCTTTATTTGGCATTCAGAACGGGCTTTTCACCTGCCCAGGGAGATCAAGTTCCACTGAAAATCAATGGGAATTTACACTTCTAATGACCCTCAGAAATCCCATCTTCAGGGCTCTAAATGACTCCCTGATTTTCAGAAGTACTCAGTGGCTGTCACTGGCTTTTCCAGCTCCTCACTTTTACCTGGACCTTTCTCTGCTCCCTGAAAGGTGAGGAGGGTTCTGGGAGCTGTGCTTGGGGGGGGTTAAATTACATTTTTAAACCCCTTGATAAAAACCTAGAGCATAGAGATGAAGCTTTGTATTATTCCCTCATCCCTCTTTGTCAAGGCTTCAATTCCCTGTTTGATTTGCAGGATCTAAATAAATCAGCATGTTTGCCTGCCTTGCCCAATGTCTAATTAAATATGGAGATTGCAGATATGCTTGAACTGAACAATGAATGCTTGATATATTTTGCTTGAGATCTGGGGTTATAATGAAATTATTTATCACTCCCAAATTAGAGGCATTAGGAAGAGTCCCAGTGTTTGTGCTTGCTACAAAATGCAATCATTGCATCTCTTTTTTTTTTATGCCAACACCTTCCCTCTTTGGTCAGCCACTGCTCTGGGAAGATGACGTTGCCCATGTGAGACTTTCCTTTTCTGACTGAACCTTTTTCAGGGAGAGCAATGCCTCAGGGAGTGGCTGAGCTTTTAATCTCCCACATTTCTGGTTCCAGTAGCTGAACTCAATCTGAGGCTTGAAATGCCACACTAAAAATAACATTTGAGGCTGCTATAGCTCTTCTCTTGCCTATAGTCTTAACTTTGGCTGAGTTCCACAAACTTAATTTAACATCAGATATTTTTTCAGGAATTTTTTTCAGTTGTTCCACAGGTTTAGAAAGTGTGTGGAGGTCATAAATGAAGCTCTTGCTGAGGTGTGATTATGGTGACATGATAAACTTGGTCATAAATTCCAATTTATCCTCATGGCAATGAGATCCCCAGGGCAGAGGGTTGAATCCAGAGGCTCTTTAAAGTCCTTTCCATCCCAAGCCATTCTGTGGTTCTGAGAAGAAAAAATACATCTAAACACTGATGGGAAAAGTGTTTAGATAATATTTGTATTTGCAATATTTACTGGACAGTTGACAAATGAGATTAAGAAAAATGCCTTTTTAAATTTAATTAAAATCCATGTAAATGGTGGAATTTATTAGTGAAAAACAACCCTTGTCATCTTTGCTTTGGGTTTCCCATGATCTGGCATAGAAATAATGTGTAATGTAAATGTTTATACCTTGGTGGATCTCGTTAAGCCATTTAAAGTTAAGTAATGTTTGCCTGTTTCAAAACTTCAATTAGCATTTAACAAGAAAGCAACAGTCTAGGCAATTAGAGTTTTAAGCAATAACACACACTCACTTCCATTTTCTAGCAATTAATTGATAAGTAGTTTACTATGGGCTAATAATTAAAAGAGAAAACATTCTGAGCAAATTGAAAGCATTGATGCAAATGAGTTCTGCATTTCTTCTTTTCAAACTCACTGACCACAGTATCTAATCTGCCGTGAACAGAGGCTGAATTATCCCAAACACAGACTTGGGCTGCCTAGCTGAGCCTTAAAAAGACATCAGCTCTGGGGGAGCTTTAATTGCTTTGCTGGGGGAGGAGCTGGGAATGGGCTCCTCTCCTTGTGTTTGGGATCAGGGCAGGGGAAGAAATTGTGGTGCTGCTCTCACCTGTCTCATTCCCAAGGGAAATCTCAGCTGTGCCTGAATCCAGGCACTCATGGTTCTGGTGAGCAGCAGAGCTGGAGAGGGAATGGGGCAGTGTGGGATGGGAATGGGCTCATCTCATGTTTGGGATCAGGGCAGGGCACACACTGTGGTGCTGCTGGGGCTCTGCTCTCACCTGTCTCATTCCCAAGGGAAATCTCCCCTGTGCCCCAATCCAGGTGCTCACAGTTCTGGTGAGCAGCAGAGCTGGTTCTCACTGCTCTGCCAACAGCAAGAGCAATGGAATGTTTAACAAAGAAGGATCTGAGCTGGCAGAATCACTTGGTGCATTCTGGCCGTGGAAATTGGAGGCATTTTTCTCTGGAATGCGGCGCTGATCTCTGGGAATAGCTCCTTACAGGCAGGAAATGTCCCTGGCTCCTGCACTCGACGTGCAGCAATCTCCCTGGATGGAGGCAAAGGTCTCATTTTGTCTCAGAGGTCACCCATTTATGAGCTCTTCCTCATCTGGATGGGCAGCGAGGTGAAATTGCCTGAGCTCTATTAAGCTTTAAACACAAACCATCCATCCCAAATAAACACTCCTCAAGAGATTGTGCTGCTCAATTCTGCTCCTGCCCGTTCCTTGTGCAGGGAATGAACCCAGACTGTTCCCACTGCTTTTCCTGCATGATGGAGCTGTGAACTGGGAGGTGACACCAGCAGTTTATGCACTCCCCCTGTGAGATTCCTGTTTATCCTCTCTAAATTAAGAGCTGCAGGTTTTCCAGTGGGAACTCAGTGTATGGGAACTCCTGGCAGTACTTGGAATAATTTGCATTAGGAAAGACCTTTGATCTGAACAAGAATCGCCCAAAATACTCATTTGTGTTTGGATTTTAATGCACTGTGTTTAATATATTGTGTTTTCTCCTCTAGACTGGAGATGATGGAGAAGTGAGGATGTGGAATTCCAGATTTAAGGCTTGAAGCTTCTGCTTTCCCTGGGGAGGAGCAGCCCTGGAGGTGCCCATGGGAGATGCTGACCTGAAGGTTTCCTGTGAGTGACCCTCCCCTGGGGATGGGCTCCCTTTCCTGGCTGCTTCATTCCCAGAGAATCCTTCCCCTGCTCTTCTCCCCAGTGCTGGAAATGCAATTTCTCCAAAGGCTGCTGAAGCCAGACAAGCTGAGGGATGAGCTGTCCCTTCCCAGTTATTTAATAACCAGCATTTATTGGGATCCCCAGTAAGGCTCTGCCTCTCCCTGAAATGCTGTCTGAGCTAAAAACCAGATAATATTGGGAGTAACTTGGACATTTTGGGATATTTCATGTCAAAGAAATATGGTAGAATTACACAATAAGTATTGCTTCCCATTTATCTCTGCTTCATAATACTTTTTTATTAAACTTTATTTAATCCTTGCTTTCCAACTCATTCCATTGTCTCTGGCTGTGCCAGACTTTGATGATTTATTATGTCCTGTTAATAGATACACATTTGGAGCTCCAGAGGGGAGAGCCATATTAGTTCCTTCAATCTTTTCGAGTGCCCAGAGAGGATTACTTTGGGAAAAGCTTGCCTGCAAACCCTTCCTGAAGCTCATTTCCAGTTGGAAGTAACTCCAGTGATGGGTTCAAAACAACTTGAGCCAGAGTTTGAAGAAAAGGTTCTTATTTGGGAGTCTGGATAAGTGGAGATTTTAGAATAATTTGGTTTTTCTTCCTCCAGAATGTCACATCCCTTAGGATCTGGGGTTATGGGGTTGTTTTGCATGGAAATGAGGGCAAAGCAAACCTCATCCTTACAGTTCTCCCCTCCTCCCCAGCAGCTGTTGGGAACACAAATATTATCCTGCTGTATATGCACAGCTATAATTTGAAATTATAAATAGTGCCTAATTTTACTGGTATTTACTCCACAGACATAAATAGAGCTCAAACGAACTGGAAAATAAAAATAAAAGAATGCTTCTATCTCATGGAGATGTCAGAGCTAGCTTGAATTTATTTTGATCTGATTAAGTATCGTGTATAATTTTTCATCACACTGTGTATTTAACAAAATCAGTCTGTGATTTAATATTTAGAAGAAAAATAGTGACAAATATAAATGCTATTTATTAAGCAGTAAAGCATGGCCAGTCACCAAAAGGGTTGATTTTTATAGTGAGTGAGTGTCAAAGTAATATAAATAGTATGGATATATCAGGTAGAAATGTTTTGTTTTTTTTTTTTTTTTTTATGGGCAGGTTGAAAATTCTGGAATTTAGCAAAATAATTATTAGCCATAGTGCTCAGGAAACAATTTATTCAAGAAGTAGAGCAGTGGAGTTTTGAGACACTTCTTGCATTTATTCCCATGTTATAACTTATTTATGATTTATTCAGGTGTCCCTTCAGGAGGAGTAAAAGGATGTTGTGCCACTGCCATGAGCAGTGGGGAGCCCCTCCAAAAACCACCTGTGTTGGGGTCATTTACTGGTGTGATAGCCCCTGAATGCTTTTTTCTCTTTTATTTGAAACTTGCTGGTTTCTCCTGGAGACACGACTGAGGTTTGTGATTGTCATCACCCGGAGTGCAGCGTTTTCAAACCCAAACCACGTCCTCCAAATCATTCCAGGGAGAGACTGAGACAATTTGTTAATGAGCTGGTGTCTGGAGTGGCTCCTCATATTGAGTAGCACCCTAGAGCATGGAAATTTTCTTTATCCCCGGCTGTTAATAAGTTATTATTCCCCCATTATCATCACTATTATTTATTAATGGCTGTTCCAGTGCTTTGGTCATGCTCATCATCCCCATTTCCAGCAGCAATTCCGGGATGGTGACGCTGTCCCGCTTTCCCTCCTGCAAAGACACACAGAGGTTACTCAGGAGAAAATCCTGACTTTGCTCCTGGGAACTTCTGGGGGGTGGAATTTCCTGGAGGCGCCGCTGGTAAGTTGGAGTTGCTCCCTGAATTCCGGAGAGCTGCTGAAAGCTCGGAATGAATCCCCAGCGCCGGGTTGGAGCTCCCGGAGCTGTCCCTGGTCCTGCTGCAAGAAATGGCACAAGGCTTTGAAAGGCTCCTGCAGGGAGGGGGACACGGAAATGTAGAGAGATGGAGCTTTTTTTGTGCTTTTGAACCTCTTTTTTTTTGTTTTTAACTCAGGAAATGTTTGATCAGCTCCTGCCCTGTCTGTGTTGGTTAAGGTGTGTCCTGTCTCAGGTTTTTGGGAATGCTTTAGGAAGGCAGCACTAGGAGCTGAAAGGATGGAGGGGCTTTGCTCCAGCCGGGGCTCAGACCAGGGGGAGTTGCTCCACTGGCATCACTTCCTTGGTGCCTCCAGGATTTCTCCTCTCCTTCCAGCAGAGTGCATTGCAGCAGTGCTGTTCAGCTCTTCTCCCTCTGCTCTCCTTGTTTTGCTCAGTGTGCTGTTGTTGGCTTTATTTTTATTTTTTTTATTTTCAGTGGATTGCTTTCAGGGAAATATTCACCAGAATATTCACAGAAAGAGCAGTGGGACTGTCCTGCCCATGAGAGATGCAAACTCCAGCTGAGATGTGATGAGCAGGAGCTGCTGCTGCCCCAGACAGAAAGAGCCTCTTTCATTCCAGCTGTGGGAATCGTTTCTCACAGTGCATTTTACAGGGCTGTGGGAAGAGGGATGGGGAAAAGGGGGCAGGATGTGGGGGCTGCTCCCAGGAACCCCCCTGCTTCCAGCTGAGTGCTGATGGACAGCTGGCAAATCAATCCCATCCCAAACGTGGTGAGTTCTTATTTACATTTATGAAAACTCCCTACTCTTGTGTCTTCTGCTGGAAATTTGCTCAGTAACTCAAAGCAGTTGGTGAAACTCTTGAGTTTCCACATCAGCAGAGCTCTGGGGGGGCTATCCCCTCCTGCCCAGCCTTGGATGCCATCACTCTGCCTTTCCAACCAGAAATATTTGTTTAAAGAGTCTGATTTGTCTCTGCTGACTCACAGCTTAATGGGATTTTAAATCTGTTTGTCTCAGTGCCTGGTTCCAGTCTCTGGGTGCTCCCTGGGACAAACCCCAGCATCTCCCAGGGCACCCAGCCCAAGGGGCAGGGCAGGAACTCAGCCTGCAGAGGGGAGCAAGGCCATGGATGGGGAAGAGAGCACAGGTGGTTCATGCTCTGCAGGAACCTTGGCAAGGCAGGAGATCTCCCAGTTCTTTTTTTCCACTTGACTGCACTGGTTTTTTATGGAGGGGAGAAAACCCAAGTACTTTTTAATGTACTCTGTTATTTTTTTAATAGTTCAACACTCGCTGGATCTTTGCAGTGCTCAAGACCTCATGAATTTTTTAAAAAGCCCAACTGAAAACAGAATTAGAACGTGTTTGTACCTGGGAGGATCTTTCATCTCCTCGGGGTCACAGCTCCTCCTGCAAGGCTGGAGTGCTCCCTGCAGATCCCTGGGGCTTACCCTTGGTGGTTGGAGCTGTCACAGGCCTGTGGCACCTCTGGCTGTGACCTTATTGATGTGAAAATCCAATGTAGAGTGCTCAGGATTTGTGTTGGCCACTGAGGGACACCCTGAGGCTGTGACCCATAGGAGCCCAGCTGGGCCAGCACTGCCAAGCAAACAGGAACAAGGATTGTTTCTTCATTAACCACTCCTGGCTCCAGTGACAATGGTGCTGGTTTCCTACAAGGAAACTTGGGTTCAAAGGAGCCACTGATCTGCTCAAAGCATTTTATGTTGTGTGAGGTTCTGGCACAGGTGCCCAGAGCTGCCCCTGGATCCTGGCAGTGCCCAAGGCCAGGCTGGGCATGGGGGTTTGGAGCAGCCTGGGACAGTGGGAGGAAGTTTAAAGCTTTTGCTTTAGGATTCAAAACTCCAAGGCCTCTCCTTTCCCTGAAACTGTTCCCAATATTTCTGCCTAATATTAGCATTCTTCAGTGGAGAACATTTTCTCTTTTCAGCAGTCTTTCTGATTTTTTTTTTCCCCTTCATTCCCTTCTGGTCCATTTTGTGAGAAAATTGAAGCACATTTCAGGACAGGTTGTTTTGACAGAAGGGAAATAACCCTTTTCTTCCCTGGTGGAAGCAGCACTGTCCAAATTGGTGAGATTCTTTCCCTCCCAGACATTTCTACTCTCCTGGAAGAGAAGCTGGGCAGTCATTCTCTTGCCACATGGAAAATGAGAGTTCTGGTGTTGGATTTGAAAGTGAGAACAGGATGCAGATGCCCACACGTTATGGGAAAACAGTATTGCAAAATCTGCTGCAAACAGCTCACTGGGAAAAACTGCCCATGACAAGGGACAGGCACTTTTAATCTCATTTTCAGAGTTTATAGGAAATCTGTCTGCCTTGAGGGGCTCCTTGGAATACATTCCCTTGTGCCAGAGGGAGGGTGGAGGCAGGAGGAGGGACTGAGTGAGAGGTGCTTTGGAATGAAGCATTCCAGCTTCTGCTTGGGGCTCTGGATCTTCAGAGATGATCATCCTGAGGTGGAATTGAGAGGGTGCTGGCACTGCCCAGGCTCCCAGGGAATGGGCACAGAGCCAGAGCTCCAGGAGCCTCTGGACCATTGGGGCTGTTGGGGTGTCTGTGCAGGGCCAGGGCTGGGACTGGGTGATCCCTGTGGCTCCCTTCCAGCTCAGGACAGTCTGTGATTCCAAACCTTTTCCAGTTCTCCCTCCATTAGTGATTTTCTACAGGAAAGAGTCAAGTAAAGCACTGATTTTAGGAGAGGTGATTTTATTTTCCTTTAAATACCCCCCAGTCTCGTGCCAGGCACGGTGCAAACCCTGTCCCTGGTGCAGCAGCAAGCCCTGCCTCTCGTGGGGTGTGCCTGTGCCTCACTCCTGTCCCTGGGCTGTGCCAGCTGGGACCCAGAGCTGCTCCTGCTCCATCCAGGGAGCCCTGCACACCTGCTGTCCCTCACCCTGAGACTGCCCAGCCCCTGGAGCCACGTGCCAAGAGCAGCAGGTAGCACTGGAGAGTTCTCATTCTTAAGCAATTTAATCCTACAGGCTAGAAACTCCTTGGTACAGCAAAATCCAGGAAAAAAATACAGCTTTTTATGGCCTTTAAATCAAAGATTCCTGACAAGCTAATAATGGGCTCCTGTGCTCTTGGTGACAAGGATTTTGCAGTGGCAGCGTTAGGAATTGCCTCTCATTGCTCCTGGCTGGACACAGACTCTGAAGAGATGGATCCTTCCCAGGCTGGTGCAGGGCAGGAGGAGCAGGAATGCTGTGAATAAATCCAACCTGCAGCTGCACTGGAGCCTTGCACAGGGAAATTACAGGCAGAACATTGCAGGAGTGTTGAGTAGCAGCTCATTACCTCAAGGGTTTTATCTCTGTGATGATGTGACTGAGCTTTTCCTCCTTGCCACGACTAATTGTTGAATATTTGGATAAACATTTGCTCTGCAGAAGGAGGGGGTCAGGATCAGCTCTCCAGGGAGATGTTCTGTGAGGAGGCTGCTTTAATGTATTTTTGAGGCTTCATAAGGAAAGGCTGTGGATATTCTAGCCTTGATCTCACAAATTCCTCTTTAGTGCTGTTTGCAGTGACATTATTTGTGTGCAGGAAATTATCTGTGTGCTGAAGGGCTCTGCTGGACTGAGGCAATGGGTCCTTGATGGGGAGAAGGTTCCCTTTTCCCAGCACCTTTTAATTTATTTTTATCAGCTTTCAAAGAGAACCTTGCTGAAAATCTCTTGACTCTTCCCTGGCTGGGAAACAAACAAACATATTTAGAAGAGAAGATGCTGAAGAGGGTGAAAGGAGAGGGTGCCAGGTTTGCATTTTGGCCCAGGCTCTGTGTGTGGGAAGGGCCATGTGTGGATGGGGAGGAGTGAGAAGGTTCCTGAGCCAGGTGTGTTTTCCAGGCCAACTTTGGAAAGTCTCCCAAGCAAACTTGTTTACCCCATCCCATTGTATTTCTATTTCAGTGTGCACTGGAGGTGACGTCAGGTATACATCAAGTAAATGGCTCAGGAGAAGGAAACTGTCAGGCAGCCATAAATTACAGAGAGTTATGGTCGAGTTTATGGGTTCTTCAACTCCTAATACACCTTGCAGCTTTAGCATAGCACTTGAGCTCACACTGAGACAACAGCTGACAGGATTATATTTTATTTTAAGAAGTTTATATTTTAAGAAGCCCATTTGCTGCTTTCTTCCTCTCCTACTTCAGTTTTTGTCTTGGAAACAAATGGTTATGGAGCTTGGGCTTCCTTGTCACTGTCTGAAGTGCCCCCTCAGGTCAGTTTTTTTGTCTTTCCCTGCACATTTAGGAGAACCTGGTCCAGAAGATGAAGTGTGGGGTTTTGTGTGGGATGCTGGGCTTGGCTTTGCCTCTCCCATGTACCTGCAGGGTCGGGGTGTGGAAGGAAGGCATGGAACAGCTCAGAGCTGAGTTAAATGTGTGTCCTGTGGGATAAATATAAATAATATAAATATCTGAATGGCTTCATGACATCTTCAAAAACAGATGTCTATAAATACCTTCCTTTTTATGTATGCATAGATTGAGGGAGGTGCTCTGCCCCTCTGCTGCACTCCAGGGACTGCAGCACCTTCCCATCTGTCCTGGGGAGCAGGACAGAGCCTGCTCCCAGGTGATCCCTGCTGTGCTGGAGCCTGGGGCAGGGATGGCTCCCAGCCCAGCACTGTCTCCTGACAGGCAGAGATTTGGCACTCTGCTCTCATGGCAAGCTCCAGCTTCATTTTCCTCTGCTTTCAGCCACTTCTGACTCATTGGAACATCCTGAACAGCAGCAAAAGTGGCTGGAAAAAGGACAAAACCCAAGGTTTTGTGTGGTTATTTACCCCAGTTTGTGCTGGGGGCCCTGAAGAAATTCAGCTTTCCTTGTTTTCCTTCAGCCAGGCCAGCTCCTTGTCCCTGGCAGAGGTGAGAGGGGGCAGACCTGGGGTGAAGCTGTGCTGGGCACTGGGTGACCCCTGGGGACACAGTTCAGCAGCTGATGTGAGCAGGTCTGCCCGTGGCTCCTGACAGATGTGCCAGAGCCAGCAAAGCCTCTTTGCTGCTGCCTTTCTGTTCTGTGCAGCTCTGCTCCTCACTGCCAAGAAATGCAGACCATTTTTACAGAAACAGTTTTGAGCCAGAACAATATCCTGTAGAACAGCAGGCTCTTGGGGGTTTAGAGAAAACAGCATTTAAAATTTAAAAAGAAATTGTATTCAAATAAAACAGTTTATGGTTTTCACATTCATTTTTAACAGAGCAAAAGAAGAACCCCATGAATTCACCTTTCTGTTTATTCCTGTAAATTAGAACTCCCTGTGCCTTGTTTGTTTGCAATTCTCCCCACATTTTTGCAGGGTACATCAGCTTGGATGAAACAAGAACCAACCTCGTTCCTGCCAAACCCTCAGGGACCTGGGGACAGTGAAGCTGAGCTGGATCCTGCAGGATGGGCACAACTCAGAGGCAGAATTTGGTCCTGCTGTGCAGCCCAGCCCAGGGTAAGTCAGATGTTGATGTGGCCCAGCTCCCACAACCAATCTGCAACCAATTACCCAGAAATATTTTCATTATATAAAATACAATAATATTTCTGCAGTGGATTGGTACAAATATTCATCAGTCTCGTGGCTGCTCTGGTTTGCTAGACCTGGTGCCATGGTTATAGCACAGCATGTGTAGCCCCAGTGCTGGAAAATGTGTCAGGAATGGGATGTCCCAAATCAGAGATGGTTTGGCTTGCTTTGTCTTTGAAGAAGAAGTGGCCAAGGTGTGATTGCACCTTGCTGCTGTGGGTTACACACGGGGACTGAAGCTCCCTGCTCCCAGTTCAGGTTTCTGAGCAGTGCAGGAGCAGAGAGTTCCTGATTTTTATTGTCAGGTTGGCTGGTGACCTTTGTCTGCTCCAAAGGCACGAGTGAGGGGTGCTGCCAGTTCCCAAATGCAGGGTTCACAGGTGATTTGTAGTCAGGAACAGGGAATGTGCTAGAGGTGGTTTCTGCACAGAAAGCACCAGGTCATGTGTTAATTACCCCATTTTTATCTTGTGTGGCTAATGCCATTTGAAAAAATAAAACCCTGTGAGGGGAAAAGAGGCTGAGGAGAGCAGTGTCCATTTAATGATGGCACAGCAGATCAGAGGGAATGTTCTGCTGTGGTAGCTGGCCATGATAATGGTGATTACCTGGGTGAGAGAGGCAGGAGCTGCTCCTTTACCTCGTGTTTGCTGCCAGCCCTGAATTTCAGGGAGGAGCTGAGCCCTTCCCAGCATTGCTTTGCTGTTGGGTACAAAAAAACCTGAATTAATAGCAGAGCCTTCCCCAGCAGCTCCCATTTGTGAGGATGCCTTTGGAAACTCCACGGTAAATCAGTAATTGTGTGTTGGGAAATGGCAGAGACAAGTTCATATTTGTTATGTAGAGACCTCTCCAGGTGCTCCTGTGCTCTGCCATTACTGTAATACATGGTTTATTTTACCAGCTTGTGTATCTCACTGAGAAATGGATCTATCAATTTATGTAGGCATTGTAGTCTTCTTTCCATTCCTGTAATAGCTGCTGTATTTCAGCCATTTATGTACTGCACTAAACTGCTTATTTTTGGTCAGAAAATATTTTTGCCTTAAAACACAAGTTGCAGCTGATACAGTTATAGAAATGCTCCATTCTCTGGGAACTTGCCTGGAGTAAAAAGCTCATTTTAACATAGGTTTTTGGAGATGTCTCTAAAAGCAATTAAAAAAGCAAACCCTAAAATTCTGTGGAGTTCTGAGTGCCCACAGTGGGGGTTAAAATGATTTTTAGCTGTTCCTGGTGTTTTTCTGCTCTAGGGATATAACTGGCTGATTTTCCTGTCTGCTCAGGTCTGATACTGGGGGGTCTGAAGTACCCAAGACCTTTTGGGATGTTCAGCCCTGGTGCCCCTTAGATTGACTACATTTCTCTCCTTGAATTTTTCCATTTAAAATGTTTCCAGGCCCATCCCAGCACACTTCTGGGACTGGTCTCTTTCCTGAGACAGGCACAGTTGTAGAAAAGTCTGCAGAAACTGAGCTAAAGATGTACAAAACTAAGGACAAAAGGATTTTGGTGGAAAAGTGGGATGTTTGAGAGAAAAGATGGTCTGCCCAAACTTGGTTTGTTGTCTGTCTAGACTTTGCAGCCCTCAGGATGTTTTTGTTTCTGCAGCTCTGAATTATGAATGGCCTTCACTTTTCCTACCTTACAGTTCAACAGAAGACAGGAGGAACAAAGCAGAAGGAATGATCCCGTGGGAATGGGTACAATTGTGGCACGGTGTGTGTGACAATCCACCAGGACATTTCATTTCATTGCTGGGTGATTTCTCAGGAGACAAAGTGCAGGCAGTGAATCCAGGCTGTCCTGATCCCTCCAGCACCCCCCAGCTCAGAGTCTGGGACACCTGGACAGGGTGTCCCAGTCCCACTGCCTGTGTCACACAGAGCCAATCCCAGGGAACATCCCTGCTCACCCTGCATGGACAGGGAGCTCCTGGAGCAGAGAGTTCCTTATCCCTGAGCTGTCCCCCCACCAAATCCAGTCTCTCAGAACATTCTGGAGACAGGGATGCTCTGTGGGCAGCACCAGTGCTCTGCCCATGCCCAGGTACTGATGCCCCTGGCTCCTCCCTCCTCCACCAACGCTGGGACTCCATCCCAGAACACCTCCAAATTTGTCAGGCCTGATTAACCTCCTGTCTCCTTCTTTAATCTCCCCTGGACAGTTTTGGGATAAAAGATGTACTTAAGATCAAAGGAAGAGCTCCACCACACAAAGGCATTAAAGCTCACAGAGCTCAGCAAGAGAGTGGAATCTTTTATCCCAGCTGGAGCATTTCTCCATTTCTCTAGGTGAAAACGTGACCAGCTGGTGACTCTTCTCCTCCAGCCCCATCCCTGAGGGGCTGGCCAGGCTGCCTGGGGCATCACCAGCCAGTCACTGGGGTCCCTTTGGCTTTGGCTGCCCCGTGAAGTGCAGTGGCAATGAAGGGGTTACTGCAGGAACCCAGGTGCAGCTCCCAGGTGAGCAGGGCTGTGCTGGCAGAGCCCTTCCCTCCACCAGCACTCCTGCCTTGCCCTGCTGCAGTTCTCTCTCTGCAGTGGCTGCTGCTTCTTCCCTGTTGGACAAACCCAGAGTTTCTGGGATGCTCCACTCACCACAGTCGTTGGTTTGAGGTTTTCCTCCTTTCCCAGTAAATCCCTGCTGTACCAGGGATCATCTCTGTCTCATTAGCTGTTCAAAAAAGAATTGTGGCCCTTGGGAAAGGTGTCAGAACTGGAGTTGTTGGTGTCAGAACTGGGCCTGGAGATGGATCCCAGTGTCCCCATGAGCCAGGAGCTGTATCCAGCACAGCTGTCCAAAAAAACCCCTGGAGTGCAGGAGATAGGGAGAGGTTTGGAACAGTCACTGTGGAACCAGCCTGGGCTCAGGATTCACCTGGAATTCAAGGTGTGTCAAAGGCAGGGAAATGGAGCAGTCTCACACCAATATTTATTAGAGAATTAGATTCCTTCAGGAACGTGTGCAACTCGGAGCTGAGGGTTTCAAAAGCTTCAAAACCTGTTCATAAATAGTGGGAATTTTTTCTGTATATTTAACAGTTTATTTTTTCTATGAAATTAGGGGATGTTCACGAGGCCATGCACAAAATAAGTATGAAAGTTGTGGATATTTCAGATGAAAATCATGGAGCTATTTTCTCAGAGTGGAAGTGGTGCCCTGAACACTGTTTTGGAAAGTTTCTGCTCACTCTCCATGGAGGATTTTGGCTGCTGTGCTTAAGAGTAAGTGGAGCTGCTTTGCCAGTTCATCCCAAGTTTTAATATGGCAATGAAAAATGTTTTGAGTGATAACATTCTCTGATGGGTCTTTACTTCATTTGTGTTGTTAACCAAAATTAAAATCTGCATTTTTTACGCCAGCAAAGTCTCCGCAGGTAAAACTTTAATGCACAACATATGGAATATATATTTGAATAATTCAGTGTAATTGTGATGGAAAAGAAATCATTGGTGCTGGTATTTGAGCCTTAATGAATATTGTGGTGCCTTTAATCACCTTGATCTCATTGGCATTTCAGCAGAGCTGGGTCTGGAAGAGGTGATTGTAATATTTTAATATTACCATCAAATATTCATGAAGCAACAGCAGCAGTTAGTTCTTCGTATTACAACTTTGATATTGTTTTAGTACTTACTCCATTGTTCTGGAGATGGTTGGACTCATCATCTTAAAGGTCTTTTCCAATCTTGATAATTCCATGGTTGATGACCTTCCAAATCATTGCCCTGATCCCTTCACTCAGTTCTAATGGTCCCAGTGGCATCTGTGAATAAAGTGAGTTTATATTTGAATGTGGGGTCAAAGAGCAATCAAACAGATCCTAAATGGTGAACAATTACTCAATACTCATGGGTAAATATAATAATTCAATTAAATATCTGTTTGTTTTATTGTCAGATAGAAAGCAGGTGTTTATGGCTCATGAAACAAATGTGACTCAAAAAAACCTCAAACACTTGTTATAAAAATAAATATATTTCACTGGTTAAGCAAAAATTAAATTATGATTTGGTTCTTTTGGACTTTTAATGCTGTATTACAGGTGTAAAACTAGGAGCTCCTCAGTTTACATTCATACCTCTCCCATTGTGTCTTGGCTTCTGAGAGGATTTTGTTATTCAGAAGGGCTCCAATCAGTTCCTGATTTTACTGTCAGCCTGAAAAGAGCATATCTGAACTTCAAAAAAGAGTAGAGGGTGGAGAAAGAAGAAATAGATTCAAAAATAGATTCCTGCAGAGAGGATAATCAGGAGTGATTTTCTTTTTGCAGAAATACTGCAAAACAAACTCTGCTTGTTCCAAAGCAAGGGAAATATTGGAAGATCACTCTCTAGTGGTAGCAGCCAAATAGGTTTTTGAAAGTGCAGCGAGTCCACAGCAATTCCACATCGAATTCTGTGTTTTCCTCATAACAATTTACTGTTTGTTTTCCCCATATTTTCAGCCTGGCTTGCAGGGCTGGGTGCAGCAATTTTCCCTTGCACAGCAGTGGGGTTGAGGTGTGTGTCAGAGGGGAGGGGGAGTGCAGGGCAGGTTTGGGTCTGCAGAGCCAGCTCAGCTCCTGGAGAGGGATCTGAGCCCTGGGGCAGGAGCTCCCCAGGGGGAGCAGCTCTCAGAACAGCAAGGAGATGCTCTGAGCCTTTGCTTTGAAGCCATGGCTCTGAGATTTCATTTTATTCATTCATTGTATTATTAATAATGAGATCTTCCCTTGGGAGGTGGGTGGGAGATGCTTGTTGTGGGTGAGGGATCCTGAGCTGTGTTGTGTTTGCTGTCACTTGGGGGGTCAACACTCCATCCCCTCCAAAGTGACATTTGGGGGGTCCTGACAGGAACCAGTAATGCTCAGCCCAATGTGATTTTAGCCATGTTTGCTGTGCCAGGCTGTCCTTGCTGGGTTTTAATTCCAGGCTGGAATTCTGCCTGGTGGAGAATGGGAACCAGTGTTGGTCACTGGGAGTGAGGCTGAGAAAAGAACTTTTCTGGCACAGCCCAGCTCGTACCTAACACTGCTCATGGAATTTTACAGGAAATCATCAAGAATTCCCAGTGCAAGGAGGCATCTGCAGGAAACTCTGGCCACAATCAGGCTGAGATGCCACAAGAGTTGGAGCTAGAAGAGAAAACTTGTTTCCTAAGCATGGAGGGATTTTTTTTCCCAGGTATAAATTCTGAATTTAAATTGTTATATTTAAACCAGCTTAGTCCTGGTGAGGAGCAATTTCGTCTGGGAGGAGATTTAGATTGAACTAAAAGTTATTGCATTCATCAAACCAGCTCCAGCAGACTTGTTCTTAAAGGCACCAAATACAATTTTCAGAAGTGATTATCTAATCACATCAACAGGACAAATGCTTGGGCACTTCTCAAAATACCACTGGGAACTTCAGGAAACAGTTAAAGTGTCTGGAGCATGGATAGCTGTCTTTTTATCATCATTAATACTGCATTTCATATCTCAGGAGCTGCTGGCATTGCTAATCTGTCACAATGTCACATTCCTGTTGTACCCAGAATATTTAAGATTGGTGCCAGTGTCATTGTGGGCACGTCAGTTTGCAACCTCATTTCAGATTCCCTTTGTCCAGTGAAACATCTGCTGCTCATATGAAATGATTTAGTCACTTAATCACCCTGCAGCATTGATCTGTCCATAACCTTTTTTAGAGTAAAGATTTCATGTCAGTCTCTGAGGCTGTAGCAGATACCTCCAGTCTGGGCTGGCTGCAGTTTAGCTAAGCTGTTAACACTTTTTTATCTTTTGAGAGTACTTTTTGAATAAGAAAGGCAAGCAAAGAAATCTTTAATCTCAGTTGTCTTAACCAGTGTTTAACTTCCTGTTGAATATTTCAATAAAAAGGAGTCAAATATTATATTGAGGACACAGGTCTGCTTTTAATACTTAAAAATGAGTAAAGCAAGATGGTCAAACACCCAGTGAGGAGGTGAAGGAACAACGTTCCCATTCCCCTCCTTTCCCCTGGAGCTGCTGCAGGTGTGGGATCAGGGCAGTGCCCAGCACTGCAATAAAAGGGTTTTGTGGAAGGCTCCAGTTCATCCCTGGGATCTAGGGCACACTCCTCAAGGCTCTGCAGCCTGGGAGAAACACCTGCATCCATCTCTGTCTCTGAATAAGGTTTGGATGGCAGAATTGCTCTGCTGCCCTGGAATTGAGTTAACTTGACAGCCAGAGTTGCATTGTTATTGGCTGAATGCCATTAATTTTGATGTGACATATTTCTTGCTAATGGGAACATTCATATTATCAGTATTTTCAAAAGGCAGCAGGAAGGCAAAAAGCTCTCCCACAACACTATCAATATTTCCAGGGCAGGCAGTGCAGGAGGGAACACTTTGCCTTCTGGAGCCTTGCCTTTATTGATTGCTAGAGGTCTTACAAACATTTTCACCTTTTTTCTGCAACTTTTTCCCTTCAGAGGCTGCAAATGCATGTGAAGGGGAAAATTAACATAAACAGGTAAAAAAAGAAATGGAAAAGCACTGTATTTCTGTGAGGAATCCTGAAATACCAGCTCAGTTTGGGCAAAGGGAGCACTGGGTGATAGGCACAGCTCGATGGGGAAATGGAGTTTAAAGCAGATTAAGGAATGCCTGATGGACACAGGAGTTATTTGGATTTATAATGGGTTGAAATCCTGCTTTTCCTTGATCCTTGTGTGCTGGGAAGAGCTGGGCTGGTTTCTGTGGGGTGCCAGGGGCTGCTGTGGGGATGGATATAACTGGGAATTTAAACCCCAGAGCTGCACAGGAAATGGGGATCCATGAAAAGCCCACAGCAAACCTTTCCTGGTGCTGCAGGCAGGGGCTGGATGGGGTCTGATGCTCATTCAGACCATCCCAGCAGGGATTCTCCTTTGGGATATCCTGGCAGGTTTATGAGCTGATCGTGTGTCCTTCCCCCAAAAACTCCTCCATTAGCTGGGCAATGGGTTTGCTCTTTGTCTCTCCTAAATCAGAGTGGAAACAGGAGAGTCCCAGCAAGGGAAATGGGAACAGAGCTGGTGTGTGGGGCTGGGAGGTTCAAGGGAGCAGCTCAGTGAGGTTACAACTTGTGCTCTCCACCCTTAAATAGAAGGGAAAGGAAAAATTAACACGGATAAAGAAAGCAAATTGGCTGGAAATGGGAAAGAAGAAAAAGTTGTGCTAGGAAATAGTCCAAGGAGTGAGTCTGTGGTGTCCTCTGGTGGTGGGGAGGGCAGAGGCTTTGGTGGGGGACAGGTAAGGGGGGCACTGGGATGGGGGTGATTTTTAAGGAATTGGTGCAGCTGCCCCCACATCAACTGGATCTGATTTCCCAGCTCTGGGTTTGCTCTGTTTAAAATCAAACAATAACGAAGTAGGAAGCTTTGAGTAAGAAGAGTAGTAAAGTAGTAAACAGGTGAAGTGAAGGAGCAAGGTGACTGAGGCAGTGTGAGAACAGCTCTTTCTTTGCTTCCCTCAAAGGAAGTGCTGTGTGTTGGTGAAAGAAGGTTATGAGAAGAAAACAGCTGTAAAAGACACCCAGAAATCCTAAGAGGCTAGGACACTGATTTTTATTGTTTTTGTTTATTTATAAAATTGGTGGTAGCTGATTTCTGGGTTCACAATGATATTAGAAAATCAATGAACAGACTTTCTCTGCCCAGCACATTTTAATTTTGCAAGTACTGCCAAAGTTCCAAATTTAGGCTGACTTGAGACCCAAGTTCCCTGAAATAAGCCATGACAAAAAGTTAACACGATCCAGCCAATCTCATAGGAAATGCCTCACCTGGGCTGATTTCACAGAGCTGAAGGAGGGAATAATTCAGTCCTGTGGCTGAGTTTGGTCAGAGATCTCAGTGTTATTTCTACCTCAGCTTTTCAGATTTGCAATTACTTGGTCTCAGTGTGAGAGAGGCACATTTATTGCAGTGGGCAGCCCCTGACTCTGCTGTGTCCCTGGGCATGCTGAGCTCCAGCTCCCAATCTGCTCAGAGCAGCGTGGGAGCTCTCCCTGCCCTGGGAGTGAAAGGCTTTGGCAGGGCCACGGGAACCAGAGCACTTCCTGTCATGCTGGAGGAGAGGATTGGTGTTTTGTGAAAGGAAAACCCATTTCTCAGCAGAATTGAAGCTAATGTGTGACACCAGAAAAGCCACGGTGAAGTTCTGCGTTGTAATTTGCTTTAGAATGAGATTTTCTAGTAAACACCAGCTGATGTTGAAGGTGTAGAACTAAAGGCCCTTCAGATGGGCACCTCCATATGTGTCAGGAACCATCAGCAGCTCTAGAAAATTCTGGAGAAACTCCCAGCCCTGCAGCCCCCACAGGCTGAGGGTCTGTGCCCTCACTGCCTCTGCTCAGGCTGTGCCTTGAGCTAAGGATCTTTAAATGCTTTATCAAATTTAGTTCCACACAGATGATGATATTGTGTGGCTTTTGAAGCTCCTTTATGAGATAAGAAAATACTGGAATATCCAGGGATGACCTTCAGCAGTTCAGCCACAAATGTATTTAAAGTGGCCAAACCCCACTGCAGAAGGGGCAGCACTTTTCCAAAATCATCTGATTATTCCCTAACCTCTGGCAGCCCCTGCATTGCTCTGGTATGAAAACATTTGATATATTCAGCTTTTCATCATGCACTGCCTTAGCTGGCCAGGAGAGAACTGGGACCTGTTCCCTACAAATCTGGGTGTTGGGAAAGCCTTGGAAGGATTATAATTTACCCTTTGATTTTTAATCCAGTGGCACCTTAGCTAACTTTGTTTTCATTAAATAGCATGATTCTGTGAAGTGCCTGAGAATATTCTTTTTGAGAGACTGCAGGTTAATGATTGAAAATTTTGAAAAGGAAATATTGAGCTAATTATTAAATTAGAGTTGATTATTAGTCCCAGAGAGATAATTACCAAGGCCTGAGGCAATTTGTCTTCTGTTTGAAATAGATTTTCCCTTGATTAAGTTGTATTTGTCACTTAGTCCCATGGTTGTTACTGCAAAGGACTTTATTATCCTGCAAAGTAAAAAACACTTCTCTGAAGTCGACCCCAAATATTTGGGCAACTTTTGAGCTGAATTCTGTGCAAGGGCACACCAGCAGTGGGGAATAATCTGTCCTTGCTCCCCTCAAAGGCAAACTGCTTCTGAGTGAGTAGGATTTCTACTCACAGCAACAAAAAAGAGCAATTTATAGATGTAAAAATGCATAAAATGTGATTTTGTTTCAGGAACCCACAGGTAATGCTGAGCATTAAATGCACATCTTGTAGTGCAATCAAATGATTGTAGTGAGACTTAAAAACTGCAATAGCAAAGGACAAGATAAGTGATGTTTGCTCTGAGGCAGCATTAAATTCTGTGCTTGAGCAAAGCAAAGGCTGAAGATGTTTTAACCCTTCAACTCACAAACTGAGAATCTCAATCCATTAAATGGAATTGACTGCATCATTCTGGATTTTGTGTTGGTTAGACTGTGGCTAAATACAAGGGCTCTGGGAATGTTCCAAATGTTTGTGCTTAAACCCGAGTTTAAATCACTTGTGAAACAGCTTTGCTGGGTATTGGAGTCATAAATCTCCATTTAATTGCTGTGGAAATGATGGAGGAGCACTTGAGATGAAGTGGTTCCAGGAGGGCAGAGCCTGGGGGTACCTGGCAGATTTTCTGAGCTGTGGCAGCCCTTGGGTTTTTGAGGAGGACTACAGAGGACAGGGAAGGTGTTTTCTCTTTACTATTTCTCTAGCAAGGTGAAAATGTACCCATGTTTTCCTCAAAGATGAGTTTTTCAGTGCATCCAGCACAGAGAGGATGAATGTTCTCTGCTTCCTTTCCTGAAAGAATCAGCTTGACAGAAGAATCCTGATTCTTGTGCTCAGTCACTTTTCATCCTGGAATTCAAAGAGCATTATTCATAACCCCCTTCTGGAAATTCACCAAAAAAACGCTTCATTTTCTCCTCAGCTTAATTTATCTTGCTGTATGTAGAGAAAGAGTGAGGATGCTCAGTGTTCATTGTGTCCTGTCCCCCCCACCCCTCCCCAAACATTCCCTCTGGGATCTGTAACAAATGCTGTTCGTTAGCTCACATTGAGCAGGCCCAGGTTTCTCTCCATGGACAGCATTTGTGAGGAAGTGCTGCAGTGGAGAAATGCCGTGCCAAGAAGGCTTAGATGGACAGGTTAGAGAAAAAATGGAAAATATTTTACCAAAGAAGGCAGAATGCTGATTCTAAGGATTCTGGTCTGACTTTAGCTTCCTGTGTTGGCAGGGAGCAGCATTCCTGCCACCAGGAGCAAGAGGAAAAGGCTTCAGGCTGTGCCAGGGGAGGGTCAGGTTGGACACCAGCAGGAATTTCCCCATGGAAAGGGTGCTCAGGCTTTGGAACTGCCCAGGGAGGTTTGGAGGTGCCCAAGGAATTCCTGGATGTGGCACTCAGTTCCAGGGACAAGGTGGGGATTGGGCACAATGGGACTCGATGGGCTGGGAGGGCTTTTCCAACCTCAATAATTCTGGGATGCTGTGATTTCTAAATTTTAAAAACCCTAACATAGAGCTCACTTTCCATTCAAGGAGGTTTGGCACTCAGGGCAGCGTGCCCTTGACTCCTTTGTGTGTCTGTACTGTGGTAAATTCACCTTTTTTCTGTGTGTGATGACAACACCAAACCCCTTTTCCATGATTTACCAGTCATGGATCAGGGACCCTCTCAGCTCATGTGGAGCAGAGTTTACCTGACCTTTGCATTTACTGCTCCTCCACTCCAAGGCAATTCCACACTTGGCATTCCCACAGACAGCGAGCAGGCTTGAGCTTATTAAACCTCCCCCAGCTGTGGGAGGGAGGCAAATATTTATTGTCTCATTTCATGGCTAAGGCAACACGAGCTCAGACAACATAATGATAAATGATGAGCAAACCTGCCATGGTGCCTGGCCAAAATCTGGCCAAGCCAAGGAACTGGCCAGGCTCCCACTGAGCCCGAGCTGTCCAGAATCAGAGCTCTGCAAAGAGCTGCTTCTCCTCAGGAGATTCTCTTCAGGTGTCTTAAGTCCTCCCTGCGTGGCTCCCAAACAAGATTTGTCGAACAAAATAGCTATTTTTTTGTAATTTACAGGCTTTGAAAACCTGGTATTGATGTTTTGCCCTTGGCTACTTCATTCTGCTTTCATAAGGGTTTAATATCTTGGATGTTCCTAGCTGTAAGTACACCTGATACAGTCTGAATCCATCCCTAGAGGAGGGATTTTAGGCTGGGCACGGCAGGAGCTGTTTGTCCCTGGTGCCAGCAACCTCGAGGCACCCATGGGAGCAGGGGGCAGCTTTTCCCTCTCGGGATGAATGGCAGTGATGCTGTTGGTAATAAAGCTGCTCTGGAGGAAGAGCAGAGCTTTGTTGAGGAGCAGTTCTCGCCCCAGGCAGTGCTGTGTCCCCAGGGACACTTTGTGCTTTCCTGGGGAGGGCACAGAGCCCAAATTGCTGCGAGCTCCCGTGGGACGGAGCTCTGTGCTCCGGCTGCTCTCGGCTGCCAGCTCCTGAAAAACAACAACACAAGCAGCCAGGCTGGGGAAACAAATAGGATATTAGAGAGTTTATTCCTGCGTGCTGCTTCCACCCCATTTGTCAGCATTTCATCCCACCTGCTGCTGGAAAGGATTCTGCTGCTCCGAGATGCCTGCGAGGCGTTGTTGGCATCTCGTACTACACGAGAATATCAATATCTGCTTTGAATAACCTCGATGTATTTTAAACAAGACATTTCCAAATGGTTGCTCTGTAGCTGTGCATGAGCTCTGTGGAGCTCCAATTAAGAGTCTGTCAGCATTTGCAATGTGATCCATTGTGAAAATTTATTCTGGGTAGAAATTTGGCATGTAATAACCCAGACCTGGAATTCTCTTTTCTCCTTTCTTTCCTGTTTCACTGGTTTTTGTTCTCTTCTGTGTTGGAAAACAACATCTGATGCTGTAAGTGCTAAATAATGGAGATAAAAAAATTGCTCTGCATGAGAGGCCAGAGCAAGGCGAAGGAATGGCTGTTCCAGGGGTGATCACAGCTCTGACTCCGTGCAGCAAGGCAGAATGGAAAGGAGGTGTTTGAATAGGAAAAGTTTCTTGAAGTGACAAATAATGGCTTTAAGCTGAAGGAGGGTAGATTTAGGTGGGATATTGGGAAGAATTTCTTCCCTGGGA
>JAOTQP010000619.1:19588113-19599224 GCA_026413545.1 Cichladusa arquata
GTATACTGCATGGGATTCAGATTACCTTGTTCTAGTGGAACATTTCCTGATCATGGAATGGGGCTGGAACTAAATGGTCTTTAAGGTGCCTTCCAATCCAACCCTTTCTGTGATCCCATGAGTTTCTCTGGACCAGACTCAGGGGTGTATCCCCACACCCACCCCTCTCCTCTCCACTTAATTACCTCTATTTTCACTCACCCCTCGAAACTGCCACACACAGCACTGAACACAGAATTAACTTCTTTTAGTGCCTATAACAGAATTAAACCCCAGCTTAAGCAGGGCAGGCTTCAGTTATTAATCCACCCATGAGCAACTATAATTATTTTTGCCAGCACTAATTTCATTTGCATATGTATTGTTAAGTTGCAGATCCCAGGGAAGCAAGGGGGGCTCAGGGGCTTTGCTGAATGAAGCAGCGCTGCCAAAGCAGAGAGATTGAGGGGAGCAAATTCAGGTTTTGGGAGGGAAAAAGCAGCAATGCACTGCCATAAAAAGGCAAATTTAACATTCTGAGTGTTGCTGATGACTCTGTTTGTGAGAGGATTCCTGGGAGAGGTGGTTGTCCTCCATCTGTCAGGAGTGGCTGGATTTGACAGAGGTGACAGGGTGCTGGGGCTGAGCAAACACAGCTCAGTGGCTGCTCCCAAACCAGCCAAAAGAACCACAGAGAGCTGCAGTCAAAGAAGGGAAATGAGTTTTATTGGGCTTTGCCTCCCATCGTGTGTGCTCAGAGCCCTGAGGTGATGCAAACACCTGATTGTTGGGCAGCAGCAAAATTTCATTCGGGCACAGTGGATGTGCCACAATTTTTTCCTTCACGAATTTTTTTTTTAGGAAACTTCAATCTGTGTCACTGTGCTTTGTTTTGCAGGTTGTTGTGGCCTTGGCTGGCAGAGTGTGGGGGTTTGTTGGTGATAATTCCTGTTCCAAGCCAAAAAAAGCACTCACGTAAAGCTCAGATGGTTCTTCCTTTCCCTCCTTTTTCACAACTTATTTTTGGGTGCTAAAGTTGTCACTACCAGTTGGATGGGACAACACAGGCTTTGCATTTCGTGCTGTGGTGGGAGAAGCAATTTCCATAATTTTTGCTGGGATGTGCCTGGAAAATGATTCAGTGACAGCTGGTGAAGGGAAGGTTTGGGAAGGACATGGGCTGGATGCTGTGTGCCCACCTTTGCCCCTGTGTACAGTACATAAATTACAGTAAATAACCAAACCCTGCTGTCCCTGGAGCCCTGGGATCCATGGATGTCCCTCCAGTTCTTGCTGATATTTATTTTTGGCAAACAATCTCAGCACTGAGCTCAGCTTTCCGTGCTCAGGGATGACCTCGAGCAGCTCTGAGGATCAAAAATGTGAGAAAAAAAGCTACAAATGCAACAGTGCTCACCCAACCTCTGCAGGGCACCCAGTGAGCACTGTGACACCATAAAAATATCATAAAAATAGCACAAAAATATTATAAAAATAGGCATGTTAATAAGGGAGAAGTTGCCAAGAACTGGGGAGCAGCAGTATCTCAAAGCCACAGCTGGGAGTTGCACAAAGCTTTTTTCTGGTTTAACAGGCAGAGTGAAATAAATTTATTTTATTAATGGAAATCTGTTTTTCCAATAAGAGAGCTCAGAGGGCAGAGGGCAAGAAAAGGGAATGGTCAACTCAAGTTCTTAATGCATAACATTTTAAACTCCTTCCTTTTTACAAATGTTTAATTCTTCACTAAATATTCCTTCATTTAGTGCTGCTGAAACTGAGTCAGAAATAAGAAATCCTCCAAGAGCTCGGTCCTTGCAGTCATAAATGTTCCACGGGATTTGTGTTTAAATCTTCAGTGCTGGACAGCTCTGTACATTTAATATTGAACTCTTGATTTTCCAGGTTGTTCCCTGAACTGCACAGTGGGTGTATGTGTCAGTCCAGTTCTCCCACACTGGGTCTAAGTTTATCCAGTTTATTTTCTCAAATTAAAATGTTTAATGTCTAGAGAAGCCTTATTTAATTAAATACCTCCCCTCTATATTGCTGCTCATAAAGTGAATTTAACATCAGAATATGGACCACCTTATTTTTGTCCCCAGAGTTTCTAGAGCTTCTCTGCAGTCTGCTGTCACTGTGGAGCCAATTAAAGCACAATGAACCCATTTGTGTGAGGGTTCAAACACAGACCTGCTGTGGGACCCACGTGTTGGGGTGGCAGCAGCTGGTGATGTGAAGGGAAAAGGGGAGAGGAGGGCTGGGCAAGGGGAATAAATGAAAATAATATTGTGCAGTAAGATGTTAATGAATTCCAGGTGATGTTTGCCATGTTTGGCTCTGGGTTGGGTTTCCATCTTCCAAGCAAACATCCAGCTGTTCTGCTGGCCCATCCTTTGTGGGTGCTTGCTGTGAAACTGCTGTCCCAGGTCTAACACCCCAAATTTGCTAAGTGCAGAATTGTTCTCAGGCTGAGGAATTAATAGCAAAGTTCCCCTGACAGAAAGAGCCAGGCATTCATCCCACAGCAATTGTTCCCAGAACTGGCAAATACAAATTAAAGCACTTTGCTGCTGCATTTCTTTTTTTTCTGTGAAGGTCTTTATTTATAACATTTGCTGTTTAGGTTGGAGATCTCAGCCCTGTATACAGTCACACACAAATTCCACATGGAAACAAAATGTGACTGGAGACAGGAATGAACATTGTCACCACGAGAAACGATTGTTTTCAGAAATATAACCAAACCCACCCTGTTTTCTTGTATTAAAACTGATTTTTGCTCCCCAGGACCTTTGTCAGACTAAGCAAAAAGATGTTCTGGCATTAACTCTTTTGTGCTGAGGTTTTTTTCCTGTGCTTCAGGGAAGGAAGAGGCTGCACCCTGAACATCTCCAGAGAGCCAGGGGCCAGTGCTGTGTGTGAAGCACCATCCTCAGTGTCTGAAGAGGGCACAGGGACACTCTCACCACTAATAAAGGGCTCTCTGGAAGCCTCTCCAGCACAGCTGAAGTGCAAAAATTACTTTAAGTGCTCACAAACTCCTCTGATGGGGCTCAGCTGAGACCAAGAGCTCCCAGTTTCTCCACAGTGGGTGAGGGTTGTTCACCCTCACCACTTTTAATGACTTCAGAGTAAAAGGAAAGTTGTTTCAAAGTAAGTAGAACATTTTCACCAGTGAAAAACTTCCTCCCAAGGTCTAATTCTAGTTTGAATGAGCTCTCTAGCCCAGAGCTCGTTGAGGTGTCTGTGGGGAGAGGGGAACAGCTTTGACTGGAAATAGCTGAGCTTTGGTAGCAAATCTGTTTTTGCTGTTGCCTGCTGTTTAACTTCAGTGTGTGCTGGTATGTCATGGAAATAGAAAAATACATCTGAAAGCAGCAAATATGAAAGGTAACAATGGAATAAAATAATGCCAGATAAACACTGCAGGAGGAGGAGATCCCTGAGCCAGGGACTGAGTTTAAAACAGCAACTGAAAGGAGTTCAGCATTTTCATTTTTATTCTTCAGTGGCAGAGGGATTTGTTTCATTTTGGACCTGAAGTAACAATTAAATAAGCTTTTCTGGTTTTTGCAGGAGTTATTTTTTCAGGCTATTTTAATGAATGTGTATTTGTCTAAAACTGCCGAACCCTGGCAAGGATCTGGTGGTGCTGAACCACCTTTTTTATCTCCCTGACTCGGTGTAGAGGCAGCAGAGAGACCCTGTGTGCCCTGGTTAGGCTGCTCTGAGCAGGAACCTGAATTTAGCTGGCACACAGACGACTCCCACACCCAGCCCTTCCCCTCCTCAGTGTCATCCCCATCTGCTTCTGAGGAGAGGAAAAGCAAATCAGGTGCTGGGTGGGTTTTGTTGCTGTTTTGTTCAGGAGAGAGCAGGCTCTGCTTCCTCCAGGCACAACACTCATCTACCAAAGCAGATTTATTTTCTTTTTTAACGTTCAGAATTTGATGTGGGGTTAGAGGGGTTTCATCCCTGCAGTGCTGGAGGTGTGGGAGCAGGAGCTGCACAGGGGTTTCAGCATCCCCTGCTGGAAATTCTTTATGGATCTCCAGGCTCAGGCACACAGGGATGGTGGCTTGGCCACATCTGGATGTGTCACCTCCACCTGCTCAGGACTGAGGGGCATGGCTTTAAAAAAACACAAAATAGCCCCAAATCAAGGGAATTCCAGGGGCCAGGGTGGTCCTGCAGCACCAGCTCCCCCTGCCCAACCTCAATGTGAGCGTGGGCAGAGCAAATCTCAGAGAAATTCTCTCAAAGTCCTCTCTGCTGATGCCCAAATTTGCAGCACAGGGAAAATCGCAGCCTTAATGCAGCAGCGAAGAAAATAAGCAAAACTTTATATTCCTAAACTGTTAAAGTAAGAGCTGAAAATCCTGGAAATGCTCCATATGCTCAGAGAATCCAGGATTTCATTTCTATATTTCTCTGATTGTTGCTGCACTTTCAGATGCTCTCATTTCACACGTGGAAATTGGTGATGAGCAGATTAAGGGATTTCCTACCACCTGTGGAGTTATTAGAAAGAGCAGATGCTGCTAATGCTGGAAAGAGAATTCTGGCTTGGAATTCAGACTTCTTTTATTTGCACATTTCTGAGAAATGGAAGATATGTGACTCCTAATGATCTAAGTTATTAGGAAAAGAAAGCTTTAAGGGATCTGGCCCCAAGACTGTGTCCTATTAATTCTAAATGTAAAATAATTTCTCTGATGACAATGGAAAACTGCACAGTAATTACAGTGGCCCAAGAGAAGAAATTACTGTGCAGTCTCAAGTTATCAAACAGCTCCAACCTTTTTTTAATATCACATAAATGCTTAGGCTGCATGCAAGAAAAGCAAAATACCCCAAGGTAGTCTAATTTCATCTCCCAGCAAACAGAAATCTTTTTTTCTGTGGATGCAAATCACATTTTTATTACAGCAAAGAGCAATGTGTACTTTATGTTTTTTTTTTTTTTTCCTTTTAGCTCATTGGAAACACAGCTGATGTAATTGGACAATTGATGTAATTGCAAATGCAATTGCAGTAATTGCACATGCAAATAAGGGATTGTTCTCAGGGCTATAAAACTTCTGGGAGCAGGTACAATGTACTCCTGGCTCATAATTGTATGGGTATTTTGCACCAAGGCTTTTATGCAGCTCCTTATTTATTTGGGAACAGGTCCGTTGCCTAAATATGAAATATCCTTTACACAGCAAGCAATAAAAATAATGGGTTCCCCATAATATTCAGGGCTGGGAATGCATTATTTCTAAACTGTGCTGCCTTTTACTTTATGGAGAGTGAAATAAGCACTTACAGGAGATAAAACCTCATTTAAGCTCCACAGCCACTGGGACCATCAGGAATATTTGCTAGTTCCCAGGGCAGGGGGAGGGGAACGTGGCAGGCAACAGTTCATGATGGTTTTTTAAACCTGTTGTTGCTAATGATAACGTTTTAAATGTAATAACCTTTCCTCTCACTCCTTATCTTCCCAGTTTCCTTGGCATCAGGAGGTGCTCTGTGGTAAAATCCTGGTTTGTGTGGGAGGAAAAGCAGGAGTTTGTGAGCCCAGGTGTTCCACAGCTCTGTGTTCCATGCTGAGTTCAGCCTGGAGCTGTGCACACTCAGGTCACTCCCTGGGCTTGGACATTGCCTCTTTTCCTTGTTTTCCCCTCCTTTCTTACCCCCTGGCTGCAGTGGAGGCATCAGCAGAGTGTTCCAGCAGCACCAGGCTTTAAGGGAACTGCAAGAACCAGATCCAGGTGAGCTGAATACATTGAATTTATTACTTTTATTGTCTTCTGTTCCAGAGTAGAACTGCACACAAGCTCCACATCTGCTAGGAAAGGAAACTTTGAATTTATGAGACAAATAAAACCTCAGGTTGGGATATCATTGTTGGTAAAATCCAGTGGCACTGTGGGAATACAATAAAAATCCAAGTGGCCTTTGAGAGGGCCAGGCAGGTTTCTGCTGTGGACAGAAACATCCAGGTGTGTGTGGCAGGAAGGGAAAAGGACCTGAGGGAGAACAGGGCCATGTTCTCATCTGTGGGGATCAATAGAGATCAATTACAGTGTACAGGAAATGCTGTTCCATGCAATCACAGAAATATCTCCTCCAGAATTAATTTAGAGCTAGAGGGATCTCCAGGAAGAGCTACAACACTTTATTTCCAAGAGTTTGCTGGGCCAAGAAAGGGGCAGGAAAAAATTCCTTCCCATTCATATAATTAAGGCCCAAGGAATGAATTTTTCAGATTAAGCCATCATGTTTATCCTGGTGTGGTCACTGCATCCAGAATAGCCCCAGGACTGACCCAGGGGTGATGTGAGCCCACTTTTCCCTCACTGTGAGGCCAATTCCTGTATTTTTCCATGCTCCTCATCACTCTGAGCACTGGAATGACTCTGCTGGGAGAATTGGAAAGGAGAGAGAATTGGATTCCCAAAGGCTCTGCTTCCTCAAATCCCTCCCTATACAGGGTGGTGCCTGTATGGAAAAATTGATGGATTCTTGCTGTGCACAAGAATTGCTGGTCTGACACTGCAGAGTCTGGGCTCCTCACACTTTTGCTGAATGCACTCTGGCAATTCTTGTTCCAAAGTCGGGCTCTGCAAACCCAGAGCCCCCAGGTTTGCCCTGCACAGCACAGGGCTGTGATCTGCAGGGAAAATGATCCTGGAAATAAATGATCCTGGAAATGACCTGGCTCAGGTGGCAGCTCCAGCTCTGGGCTTCTGCAATGCTCTGGGCTTGGCTGCCAAGGAAAGGGTTGTGGCACTGCCCTGTCTGCAGGAAGAATTAAATTTGAGAGCAGGATTATTTGCAGGTTCTTGCTCTGTTTAATCTCCCTGGGAAGGCCCTGCAGTGCTTTGTTGAACAAACACTTATGTGAGATGGGAACTTGATCTTCACATGACATTTATAGCTTGATAGAAGAATCTCTGGCTTGATCTGTTCCACTGAGACATGGGCATTTATTTTATTTATCAAATTCAAGTACTATTTTGGGGATAGTTCTTCAGCTGATGTGCTCCAGTGTGGAATGGAGTCAGATCTGGTGGAGTAATTCTAATGAAACAAAAGGCTTTATGCTTCCCTCATTTCACCTGCTCTCATTTTCTTAATTCCCACAGACAGATGTTGTGTTTTACCCTGGATCATGTTTATTCTCAGAGTAAGAGTTTCAGTGCTCACCCAGTGCTGTCCATGGATTGGGAATGCCATTCCTCTGCATCCAGGGTATCCTCACACTCCTGGTGGGCAGGTGAGCTCATTTTCCCATGGGATAACTGAGTGGCACAAGGGTTTGGGTTGGAAGAGACCTTAAAGCTGATCTGGATCCAGCCCTGCCATGGGCAGGTGACAGGATGAGGGAGCAGAGCAGTGCCAAGGATCCTTCACCTGGGGCAGAGCTGGAACAGTGCAGTTCCAAATCCACAGAGCTGTGTGCCACAAATGGATGAACTGTGAGTGAAAACAAGGCAGTGCTGAGCAGCAAGTGCAGATTTTTCAAGGGGAAGGCAACCCCAGCCCTCTGTGGGACACAATTCCCAGGGTTGTTCCCCTCCTGGAACCTCCTGAGGCTGCAGCAAGCTCTACCTGCACAACCCCACAGTCAGCCTTGTATTAAAACCAATCCCCCATATGGTGGCAGCCTTTTGAAGGAGATGGGGAAAAACTCCCTCCACTGAGTGTTTGTTTGAATGCAGTCAGAAAGAAAAACACAGCGTGTGGAATGGCTCTTCTCAAATCCATGGGGAAAAATGGGCATCCCTGAAGCACTTCCACAGAAACCTGGGAGAGGGAGAGCTTTTCTGATTCCTTGCTAACAGGATTATTTCAATTCTTGACCTTATATCAGGACAGCAGGGGTTTTAATCATTCCCATCACTTCTGAAGTGCTTATAACAGTCATAGTCTCAGATAAATATAATTTTTACCTTTGTATAATATTCTTTTATATTTTCATAGAGTAAAACTGCATTTTAGGCTAAAAGAGGTGAAATTTCAAATGGGCAGTGCAAACATGCAGTTTTAATGTACTGAGAGATGGAAGGACACAAACCCATAAACACATAACCAAAATCAACCAAATGTGTCTGCATGCACAGGTATAAAAAATACCTTCATTAGCAAGGTGAAGATTTTGTGTGATTCCCTCTGGAGAGCTGCCAATAGAACAAAATATAATCAATATTATAAATATGTAATAAATCCAGGTCCCAATTCTGTTATCTGTGTTAATGCCTCAGCAGAGGCTTCTTGGTGATTTTGGAGAGTTTGTTCCTCTTCCTTGAGCTGTTTCTGCTGGTGTTCAGCAAATTCCAAAATGAGGTGTTCAGCAGTGTCCTCCTTGTTCCCAGCAGCTTTCCAGGAGCAAGGAGCCCTGTGCTGGCAGCTCCTCTGCTCTCTGCTGCTCCGGGCAGGGAAAGAAATCTGTGCCCTGAGGGGAGCAGGGAACATCTCTGTGCTGGGGAGTTCAATCCTGTAAATCAGGGCCATGAGCTGGGAAAATGGGGCTGATTCCCTTAACTGCCCATTGGGCTTTGCTCCTTCCTCCTCCAAGGCTCCATTGCTGAGGAGATTTTCCTGGGAAGTGCTGGAACCCTGGAAATTGAGAATTTTAGACTTTCTGTGCTGACAGGCACTGACCCCCAGGAGAACACTGCTTTTGACCTGGGGCCATGGAGAAGGCTTCCAAAATTGAGTGATAGAACTGGGATTGTGGGTGTGTAGTGTGAATAGAAGTGTGTAATATCACATGGTGGAAAACTTAGGATGTAAGGTTTTAGAATATAATAATATATATAAAGCAAGATGGAGGTTTTAGGATGGAAGTTTCTTTCTTTTTCACCTTCTTCTTCATGGGTACAGGTGGTACTTCTGTGATTGGATAGAAAATTGCACATTGCAGGTCATGGGTGGTTGGTTGTTGAGTTAAAAGTAAAAATAATTTAGGTGTCATTTCTTAATTGGACAGTTTGCCCTTAAAAGACCTTGTAGAGAGAAAGATTGGCCTCCATTTTCAGCTTGTTAGCTTGAGGTGCTGTAGAACTCAGTTTGTGAGACTAACATAGATAAGAATTAATAAACATCTGAGTCTGAACAAGAAATATCATTTCATGCATTAATCCTCACCCTGGCAAAAAGAAGATAAAACGTGCTACAGAAGTTCTGCCACCACTGGAGGCTTGGGGCTTTCCAGAGGCCTATTTGGCACTGCTCTGATGGAGGAAACTCTTCCATTTGCTTTGAGCTGACTCAGTGCAAGGACGATTTTATTTTTTCCCTTTTCCCTTCGTTCAGTGTCTGCTGCCCAGCAGAATCACTCAGCTCAGAGGAGCAGAGATGTTGGGAGGCAGGAAAAGTCCCAACACCAGGGCAGAGTGACACTGTGTGCCCCCGAGCTGTGGCAGGGAGGAGCAGCCAGGAAAAACACCAGGAGAGCTTTTGGGAGGTGAGTTTAGAGCTGGCTGACAGTGTTTTGTCTTTCTCACTGCTGCCCTGGAATGACCTGCTCCTGCAAGCTTTTGTCCCCAGTGGAAATAAAAAAGGAGGGAGAGAGGAAAGTGCTGGTGACCACAGGTGTGAGGAGCTCCTGCAGCAGCTGCTTCCCAGGAGTGGCTCTGAAGGCAGGGCAGGATATAAAATATGATTCAAGAAAGAATGGAGAAATGCAGGAAGGATGGAGAGGGGCTTCTTAGGAAAGTGTGGAGGGACAGGAAAAGGGGAATGGTTTAAAGCTGAGAGTGGTAGGTTTAGATGAAATGTTGGGATGAAATCCTTCCCTGTCAGGGTGGGCAGCCCTGGCACAGGTGCCCAGAGCAGCTGTGGCTGCCCCTGGATCCTGGCAGGGTCCAAGGCCAGGCTGGACACTGGGGCTGGGACACTGGAAGTGTCCCTGTCATGGCAGAGGGTGGAACAAATGATCTTTACTGTCCCTTCCAGCCCAGAGCAGTGTGAGATTTGAGGAATACCTTGAGTTGGAAGGAACTCCCAGGGATCACCAAGTCCAGCTCCTGGCCTTGCACAGCCCAGCAGTGATGGGCTCCCCACCCAGGGAATGATTCTTGTCCTGGACCCCTGTGCCCCTCTCTGTGCTCAGCCCAAAGCCCCCTCTGTGCCCAGGGGAAGGGATTTTTGGCCTCTCCCATGGAAATGCAGTGTCTGTGCTGACTGGGAGTCCCAGGCTGCTTATTGCCTTAGAAATAAAGATATTAGCATGCAAATGACTCTGGGAGGTGTTTCTTCTCATTAGAGAAGGGAGATCATTTGATAAAAGCTGCAGCATGCTGCATCTGTGAAAGGGTTCAGCAGATTTGTCTTGTCTGCTGGCTCTCTCACCAGCAGAGCTCGGGAGAGCAGCAGGCAGAGCTCAGGAGACAAATGGTTTGTGACACTCGGGTTACCTTTACTGTGCGAGGTGGGCGTGAAATGTTTTATGGGGAGACAAAAAAGATGATGGGCAATTAACTACAAACTCATGCAGCAGGTTTATCATATGCTCAGCTCATCCATCTGTGTCTCAGTCTCCAGCAGACTCATGAGTTTCATCAAGAAAACCATTTTCAAACTGGCAGAGCAAAACAGATCGGTTTTGCCTCCGAGCTCCACCGAGGTTTGCAGTGCTTTTATCATGTGTTTATGGTTTACAGATGCAAAATACACATGTAGGAGAAAAGAGGGGGGCAGATGCTTCTCCCCTTGCAGGGGGCACGTTTTGAAATATTTCTCACCCCGGGAGCAGTTCTGCAGATGCTCGTGTGCATGTGAATGGCTTTACTCAGATAAATCCTCTGGGGTGAGGGGAGTAACTGCACTGGAATTCCAGCCCCTGGCCTGGGAGACTGAAGGAATGGCTCAGGGGATGGGGAGAGGAAGGATGAGTTGGTGGTTAGAGACTGAACTGGTCTGGAAAATGCTGGTGCTGGTTTTGCCTCTGCTGCAGGTGCTCTGTGTGACCCTGGGTCAATCACTTGGTCTGGCTGTAACTCGGTTTTGGTCTGTAAAGTCACAGAATCATGGAATGCTTTGGGTTGGAAGGACCTGAAATCCCACCCAGTGCCACCCCTGCCATGGCAGGGACACCTCCCACAAACCCAATGTCCAGCCTGGCCTGGGGCACT
>JAOTQP010000619.1:19607182-19623933 GCA_026413545.1 Cichladusa arquata
CTCTCTGACACTGACCAGTGTCCCCTGTCCCCAGGTGTCCCTCTCTGACACTGACCATTGTCCCCTGTCCCCAGGTGTCCCTCTCTGACCATTGTCCCCCTGTCCCCAGGTGTCCCCTCACTGACCATTGTCCCCTGTCCCCAGGTGTCCCTCCCTGACACTGACCATTGTCCCCTGTCCCCAGGTGTCCCCTCACTGACCATTGTCCCCTGTCCCCAGGTGTCCCTCACTGACCCTGACCATTGTCCCCTGTCCCCAGGTGTCCCTCACTGACCCTGACCATTGTCCCCCTGTCCCCAGGTGTCCCTCACTGACCATTGTCCCCCTGTCCCCAGGTGTCCCTCTCTGACACTGACCATTGTCCCCTGTCCCCAGGTGTCCCTCCCTGACCCTGACCATTGTCCCCCTGTCCCCAGGTGTCCCCTGCCTGGCCTCGGTGCGGTCCCTGCTGCAGGCAGCGCTGCTCTGGCTCTCTCCCTGCCCCCCAGGCTCTCTCTATGCCCAGCTGTGCCAGCTGCTGGCCCTGGCTCTGGGGGACAGTGACCCGCTGGCCACCGCGGGGCTGCTGGCCGAGTCGCTGGGCGTCACCGCGCGCCACCAGCTGCTGGCCATCGTCCACGCCCGGGCACGGTGGGTGTGGCTGGTGTCCTTGTCACCTCCAGTGTCCTTGTCACCTCCCAGTGTCCCTGTCCAGTGTCCTTGTCACCTCCCAGTGTCCCCTTCCCTGTCCAGTGTCCTTGTCACCTCCCAGTGTCCCTGTCCAGTGTCCTTGTCACCTCCCAGTGTCCCCATCCCTGTCTAGTGTCCCCGTCCTGTGTCCCCGTCCCTGTCCAGTGTCCCCTTCCAATATCCCTGTTACTGTCCAGTGTCCCTGTCCAGTGTCCCATGCCAATGTCCCTGTCCCTTTCCCAGTGTCCCCATCCAGTGGCCCCGTCCTTCAGCCCTGGGGTGTCCAATCCAGTGTTCCCATCCCAAATCCCCATCCCCAAATCCCCCAATCCCCATCCCAAATCCCCATCTCCCAATTCCCCGTTCTCAAACCCTCATCCCAAATTCCAGATCCAGATCCCCATTCCCAAATCCCCAAATTCCCCTATCCCCAAATCCTCGTTCCCAAATCCCCTAATCCCCACCCTCTCCCCCAGCCCCACCTGAAGGGATTTTGGGGTGACCCCACAGGAAGAAGAGGAAAGCAGCAGCAGCAGCAGCCGGAGGGGACATCGGGGGTGACATCAGGGGTGACATCTCGGATCAGCTGCGGGGCCTCTCCCTGCGGGATGGGGACAGCAGAGACCCTTCCCAGGATTCCCAGAATTCCCAGGATGATTCCCAGGATGATTCCCAGGACTCCCAGTCCCACCTGGCCCAGCTGCAGGAGCTGTTCCAGTTCAGCTCCTCGGGGCTGGGGCCGGCGCAGCGCCAGCGATTCCGGGAGCAGCTCCAGAGGATTCCCAGCGGTCAGTGCTGGGATTCTGGGCTGGGGATCCCAAATTCCCAGTCCTGGGAGTGGGAAATCCCAAATTCACAGTCTGGGGAGTGGGAAATCCCAAATTCCCAGTCTGGGGAGTGGGAAATCCCAAATTCCCAGTCTGGGGAGTGGGAAATCCCAAATTCACAGGGAGGGAAATCCCAAATTCCTGGGCTGGGGAGTGGGAAATCCCAAATTCACAGTGAGAGAAATCCCAAATTCCTGGGCTGGGGAGTGGAAAATCCCAAATTCGCAGGGAGGGAAATCCCAAATTCCCGGTCCTGGGAGTGGAAAATCCCAAATTCCCAATTTGGGCATTTGGTGGCCTCGGATGGAGTGGGGGTGGTTGGAGCTTGATTTGGGGTGATGCAATTTGGGGTGATGGAGTTTGGGGTGATGGAATTTGGGGTGTCCCACAGGTGTCACTGTGGTTTGGGATGGATTTGGGGTGATAATCTGGGTGTCCCCAGGTGTGACGGTGTGCCAGCTGTCCCTGGTCAGTGCCACCCCCGGTGTCCCCGGGGACGCGCTGCTGCTGACGCGGCTGGAGCGCGGCGCGGAGCCGCTGAGCGTGCGCATCGACAGCGGCCACGGGCAGGTCAGCACGGGCCTTCATCTTCATCATCCTCATCTTCATCCTCGTCCTCATCCTCGTCCTCATCCTCGTCCTCATCCTCGTCTTCATCCTCGTCTTCATCCTCATCTTCATCTTCATCCTCATCCTCATCATCCTCATCCTCATCATCATCCTTGTCTTCATCCTTATCCTCCTCGTCATCCTTGTCTTCATGCTCATCCTCATCCCTGTCCTCATCTTCATCCTCATCCTCGTCTTCATCCTCATCCCTGTCCTTATCTTCCTTCTCATCCTCCTCATCTTCATCCTCATCCTTCATCCTCTTCATCCCTGTCCTCGTCTTTCTTCTCCTCTTCCTCTTCATCTTCATCCTTCTCCCGGGATGGGGGCACTGAGCATTCCAAGGATGAGATCCTGGCCTCTCCCTCCTCTTCTCCCCCTTCCTCCCCTTCCTCCTCTTCTTCCTCCCCTTCCTTTTCTTCCTCCCCTTCCTCCTCTTCCTGAGGTGGAGGACACCTGCAATTTTAGGGGTTGGGATCAGAGAAAAGGGGTCACCCCAAATTCCAGGGGCCAAAATTCCTGATTCCTTCCTGCTGTTCCCATTCCTGAGCAGAGTTCTCCGGGAATTCGAGCAGATCCAGCGGGAGCACTGGGGTTACCCCAAATTCCAGGGGTTGGGATCAAGGAAAAGGGGTCACCCCAAATCCCAGGGATTGGGATCTCAAATCCATCCTCATCCTTCTCTCCCCTGAGTGAGGTTCTCCAGGAATTCGATCAGATCCAGCGGGAGCACTGAGGTCACCCCAAATTCCCAGGGTTGGGATCAGGGAAAAGGGGTCACCCCAAATCCCAGGGCCCAGAATTCCTGATCCCATCCCTGTTTTTCCCCCCCCAGGCCCCCCTGAGCAGGATTCTCCAGGAATTCGAGCAGATCCAGCGGGAGCAGCGCGAGGCCAACGCCTGCACCGAGCGCCGGCAGTGGTGGGAGCGCAGATCCCGCCTGGACCTGCGCATGCAGGTGGGACAGGGACCCCAAAACCCGGGAAAAACCGCAAAAACATCCTGGGGTTAGCTGGAAATCCCTCCTGGGATTCCTGTGGGATTTCCTTGAGATTCCTGTGGGATTTCCTTGGGATTCCTATGGGATTTTCCCTGAGATTCCTGTGGGATTTTCCCTGAGATTCCTGTGGGATTTTCTTGGGATTTTCCCTGGGATTCCTGTGGGATTTCCCTGAGATTCCTGTGGGATTTCCTTGGGATTCCTGTGGGATTTCCTTGGGATTCCTATGGGATTTCCCTGAGATTCCTGTGGGATTTTTTGTGGGATTCCTGTGGGATTTTCCCTGGGATTCCATGTGGGATTTTCCGTGAGATTCCTGTGGGATTTTCCGTGAGATTCCTGTGGGATTTTTTGTGGGATTCCTGTGGGATTTTTTGTGGGATTCCTGTGGGATTTTCCTTGGGATTCCATGTGGGATTTTCCGTGAGATTCCTGTAGGATTTCCTTGAGATTCCTGTGGGATTTCCTTGATGTTCCCCTGGGATTTTCCCTGGGATTTTCCCTGGGATTCCTTCAGGATTTTCCCTGATTCCTTGTGGGATTTCCCTGGGATTTTCCCTGGGATTCCTGTGGGATTTCCCTGATTCCCTGTGGGATTTCTCTGGGATTCCTGCTGGGATTTCCCCTTTGGGATTTTCCCTGGGATTCCTTTTGGGGATTCCTTTTTGAGGATTCCTTTTTGGAGTTTCCTTTTGGGGTTTCGTTTTGGGGTTTCCTTTGGAAATTCATTTTGGGGACTCCTTTTAGGATTCCTTTTGGGATTTCCCATGGCATTCCCAGAGTTTTTGGGGTCAGGATCCCGTTCCCACTGGGTGTCTCTCCCCAGAGCCTGATCCAGAGCCTGGACTCGGAGGTTTTGGGGTGCTGGAGGGGGCTGCTGCTGCCCCGGGATCCCGGGAATCCCCCCCTGGATGAGCAGGAATTGTCCCAGCTGCTGCAGGAGCTGCAGGAGTGTGGCTGGGAGAGCCCCAGCCCCGCCCTGCTCCAGGTCCGGGCTGGGAGTGGGGCTTGGGGTTTGGGATTTGGGATTTGGGGCTGAGGATTTGGTGGGATTTGAGGTTTGGGGTTTGGGATTTGGGGCTGGGGATTTGGTGGGATTTGAGGTTTGGGGTTTGGGATTTGGGGCTGGGGATTTGGTGGGATTTGAGGTTTGGGTTTTCAGTTTTGGGGTTTGAGATTTTAGACTTGGGTGTTGGGATTTGTGGGTTCAGATTTAGGGTTTGGGATTTGGGGTTTGAGGTTTGAGATTTGGGATTTGAAGTTTGAGAATTCAGACTTGGAGTTTGGGACATGGGGTTTGGGATTTGGGGTTTTAGATTTAGAGTTTGGGGTTTGGGATTTGAGGTTTGAGATTTTAGACTTGGGGGTTGGGATTTGTGGGTTCAGATTTAGGGTTTGAGGTTTGGGATTTGGGGTTTGAGGTTTGAGAATTCAGACTTGGAGTTTGGGAGATGGGGTTTGGGGTTTGTGGGTTCAGATTTAGGGTTTGGGATTTGGGATTTGAGGTTTGGCTTTTCAGATTTGGTATTTTGGGTTTGAGATTTCAGACTTGGAGTTTGGGACATGAGGTTTGGGATTTGGGGTTTTAGATTTAGAGTTTGAGGGTTTGGGGTTTGGGTTTTCAGGTTTCTGGTTTGGGACTTGGGGTTTGGGATTTGAGGTTTGGGTTTTCGGACTTGGAGTTTGGGATTTGTGGGTTCAGATTTAGGGTTTGGGATTTGGAAATCTGGGGTTTGGGGTGGTGACCCTTCAGTTTGGAGACGCTGATCCCAGGATTTTTGGGGTTCTGATCCCAGGATTTCAGGCGATGATCTCAGGATTTTTGGGATTCCAATCCCAGATTTTAGGGTTCTGATCCCAAGATTTTTGGGGTTCCAATCCCAGAATTTGTGAATTCCCTGAAATTGTCCCTCTCTCTTCCCCCCGAGGCCATGCTGGCCGCTCTGGCTCCAGCCACTGGCCCTGGCCCTGCGTCCAGCCACTCTCCCACATTTTGGGGTTCCAATCCCACATTTTGGGTTCTGATCCCACATTTTGGGGTTCTGATCCCTCTCTCTCCCCCAGGCTGTGCTGGCCGCTCTCTCTCCGGCCGATGCTCGATCCCTGGCCGTGTCCCTGTGCCCGGCCCGGCCTCTCTCCCACATTTTGGGGTTCCCATCCCACATTTTGGGGTTCCAATCCCACATTTTGGGGTTCTGATCCCATATTTTGGGGTTCCAATCCCACATTTTGGGTTCTGATCCCCCTCTCTCTCCCCCAGGCTGTGCTGGCCGCTCTCTCTCCGGCCGATGCCCGCTCCCCTGATAAGATTGTTCTGTGAACCATTCCTAATGAGCTGCTGTGTCATTCCCTTCTGCCTCCTATTTATCTTGTTTAGATACCTCCAGTCTGAACTATTCCAGCCCTTTGCTGCCTACTAAGAGTTTGTTTTGTTTGATTTTAACTGGGAGCTTCAAATACTTTTTAAAAGCTGTTAGAAAGTGAAATATTTTGTTTACTTCTTTATATGAGCATTTTTTTCAGGGAAGAGGATACAATATATATATATATAAAACATATATATATATTAACTTTTTATCTATTTCTGTAAGGTTTATAATCTAAATTTCCATTTTAATACATAACCTTGCTTATTTCCCAAGGACATTTTCCTTCTTGCCCTGGGAAAGAGCTTGAACTCCACCCTGGCAGCTGTAGGGCCACTTGTGGGGCTGTCTTTAAGGGGATTTTTATGTAAACAAGTTTTTTTTGCCCAGCAGAGGCAGATTTTTAGTTGTGCAGCAGGTGCTGTGTGGTGAAGGGTCCCCAGCACCACCAGCCCAGCAGGGGTTTGGCAGCTCTGCATTCCTCTCACGTGGCAAAACACTCTTGTGGGTAAAACAAATTCTCACAACTTCTCAGAAAACATTTTTTGAGGTGCCTTGAAAACAGGAAAGATAGACACTGAGGGGGGAAAAAAATCCCTCAAGATCAAATTGAGTCATTTTCAAACGCTGCAGGCCAAAACAAGAATTTTATTGTGTGATGGCTGTTCAAGGTGACTCCCCAAAAACCATCAGGTATTGCTGGGATTGGGATTTCTTTGCCACAGGGGGATTTGTGAGCCTTTCTGGGATTCACATGGGCAGCTTCTGTTGTATTGTTATTTCTCCTTTCAGACCAAATTCTGCTGCCACAGGTGCCCAGGTGGGCGCAGGGGGGATGAAGAGAAGCCCAGCCTGGCTGGGGGAGCACCCAGCAGCTTTTACCCCACTGACCCTCCCCTCTGCCTCCAGAAATGTCAGTCAGAGCTGTTCAGCTTCCCAGTGTATTTTAAGGAATCGAGCAAATTAGAAAAACTATTGAAGCAAGAGCTTCCCTCTGCCTCTGCCAGGTAACGCCGCGCTCGGAATTTATCTGAGGAAAGAAAAACTTTCACAGCCCAGTGACTCCACTTTTTATTCTTTCTACACTGTGAAGTATCATAATATTCTTTAATAGTGTCATACTTATATTTCACGGTCTAATCCACTTTTCTCCTGCGTTCCCATTGTGTTTTCTGCAGCTGGAAGTCTGCAGCGTGCTCACCATCAGCTGCTGGCGGGGCTGAGGCAGCGCTCAGCCTTTCATCAGGAATTGTCTCCTTTTCCAAACTGAAACACTGCAAACTTTGTGCTGGAAAGGATTGTAATGTCCTGTGCATAGTGTACATTTTCTTTACCTTTCCCATTATCTGCCTCACAGCAGAGCACATTTGTCACTGGTTTTCTTCCCTCGTGCCTTAATGAGAATCCCGGGTTTGGGCATGTGCTGGTTCTGTCCTTTGTGTCTAATCTGTGCCCTCTATTTCTCTCCCCCTCTCGGAGATAAAAGTGCATTTTGCTGCTGTTGCAGTTCCAGCTGAATTTGATCAAGATAGAGGAACTGAGTCATCACCTTTTCCTGAATCTTTGGGAGCTGCTGTGGCTGGAGGAGCTGGGGCTGCTCAGAGGCAACAAGAGGCTTTGTTGTTGTTTCCAGCCACATTAAGTCTCCTTTGGATCCTGACTCTCTTGATTTTATCTTTTATAAATAGGGAAAGAAGGGAAAAAGCCGAGCTGATGTCTGGGAGAAGGACACCAAGTGTAAAGCTCCCTCCCATGTTTTCTGTGCCTAATGGGCTGGGACAGTGCTGCTCTCTCCAGGGAGCTGTGCTGGGAGCTGGGCTTCATCCTCTGTCCCAGCAATGCTGGATCCTTCACAGGAGCTGCTGCAGGCACCACTTTTCCTCTGGCAGGATAACAGGGCTCATAATTCCAGCTTCATCATTCCCTCAAACCTCAGCCAGGATCAATGGGAAGTTTCTAAAAGCCCCTCAGCCACTGCAGGGCACTGGGAAATGGGGTTTAAACACAAATTGAAGTGGAAGTGTTAACCTTTGGTTGCATTTGGTGGGTCCATAATTAGATTTTTTATCCCATGTTTTCCTGCTCCTCACCATGGATATTTTTCCCATACTGCCATGACACTGGGTTTGTGTCTTCTTTTTTTACTTTATTCCTTTAAGCCTCATCCCTGCTCCTCTAATTTTATAAATTACTGAAATTATTATTTTTTGTTTCCCCAGTGCTGGGGTTTCTGAGCATGATGAAATGTTCTTTGATATGTTTTAATTGCTGCTCATGCCAGGTAAGCTGATTTGGGATTTTTCCAGAGAGCAGCCTTGGCTCTGGCAGTGCTGCTCTGCTCCCCACGTTGCTATGCAGCACCCTCCACCTCAGATGCCTCCTGATTTTATTTTGGGCAAACTCCTTGAAATCCAAAGGTTTTCCTTTAGTTTGTTTTGCTTGGCTGGGTCAGGGGTTCCTGCTGCAATCTCTGCTATTGCAGGGAAATTTAAATGGGGCTTTTCCCTCCTACTGCAAAAATCCAGGAAAAGAAAGTGTCAGTGTGGAGGGGAACTTGGAAAGGGAAAGGAAAAGCTGTTGTGTTATGCAGAAGAATTTCCTTGTTTCTTTTAACTGCCTCTTGAGATTAGAATTCTCTGCCTTTATTTTTAGCAGCCAGGCTGGTGGCAGGAACAATTCCTTCCCTTGGCTTTGTCAGTAGGTAAATACCACATTTATTTTATTTAAAGCAAAATCTGGATGCCCAGGAAATGCACCAGTCCTCTGAGGAAAGCACGGAGAGCTGGGGATGCAGGCACAGCTTTCCTGCACTCATAATATTGCCATTAACTCTGAATTCCTGAACACTGGCTTTTATTTAATGGTAGCTTTGTGTTTGAACAGATGGGGCTGTGTAATGTAAAGACAATCAATTCTCATACAAAAATGATAAATGAAGAACAGAAAAGCGTGTCATATTTTGAATAAGTTATTTAACATATTTATCTCTGTTGCAATGAAGGTTCTTCTAAAGAATAATTGCTGATTAAAGCAGGTTTTATCACAGGTGAACTGTTTTCCTCCCTTTCCTCTCCAATGGGTAGAGAAATGTTGCCTTTTAGTTTTGATTTGTCCTTTTCTAACCCACCAAATCCCACTTGTGATTTGTGCTTTTACTGAAATAGAAAAGGATTAAGTGACATGGTGGAGCTTTAGATGTTGTGCAGCAAACCAACTGTCACAAACTGGAAGAAAAACTCCCAGGAATGCGAATTTCCATGGAGTTGGAGAGAGCTCTTTTGGGTTGCAGGGTTTAAACGTGATTATGAAAGGGGGTGGAGAGAGGCAGAAAGCAAGCAGAGAATCAGAGGAATGCTGGGATTTAAATTTGGGTTATTTTCTATTTAAATCTGCAGGCAGATTCTCCTGAGGGGAAGAGCCCAGGCAGCTCTGGCTGAGCCCAGATGGAAATGCTCCTTTTTCCTCCCCACGGGAATGTGCTCTCCAGCAATTCCCAGCATTTCTTGCCAGCACTGAGGGAATTAGTGCAGGTGAAATCAGGCCAGGGCTCCTCAGGCAGCTCCTGGGAGGAGGAGGAGGAAGAGGAGGAGGAGGAAGAGGAGGAGGAGGAGGAGGAGGGGAAGGTCCCAGCTCCAGGAGAGCCCCAGTGAGGGGACAGGAGGTGACAATCTGGGAATGGTTGGGGTGCAGGTGCATGGTCTGTCCTGCTCAAAAGAGAAAGAAAACCCTTTTCTTTGCTCGAGCCCTCAGCAGGGCAGACGTGGTTCACTGAATATTGATCCTTTATCCCATTCCAGAGGGAACAGTGCTGGAAGGAAATTCCCTGCCCAGGTCACAACGAGCACAACCTGTGTGTGAGGTTTCAGTGCCTCCAGCACAGGGATCAGCCAAATTCAGGCTGGGATCTGCACTCCCAGAGCCATTTGTGCCATGGGCACCTGGGGCTGGATTCCCACTGAAACCCTGCTGAGCCCAAGGTTTCCTAGGCACTTTTCCCTCACCTTGGCAAAGATGTTTATTACCTGGGCAGGCCTGACCTTGCTTTGCACTGAGGATCTGAAATGTAGAGTTCATACCTGGCTGCAGCACACAGTTGTGAGAAAAGGGATCAGGATTTCAGTGGTGTCATAAAATCCTTCAGAGCCTGTGGAGCCTCCCCTGGCAAGCTACATCCCAATCAGCATCCCAGAGTCTGATTAACCAAACCATTTCAGCTCCCAGCTGCTTCCATGGGGCTGCTCTTGTGGGGGCCGAGGGGACAGAACTGGCATTGCCACTGATTCCCCCCATTTTGTGCCATAAATAAGCAGGTGCTGTGGATGTGATGCCTGTGTCACATCCCAGGTCCCAGCCCGGGCTGGGAGCCTTTGGTGTCGTTCCAGATCATTCCTCACACACAGCTCTGTCTGGGAGGGGAATTCCTGCCTGACAGCCACTCACACTCCCACATAGCCACGCTGTCAAAATATTACATCCTGCCCTAAATTATTTGGTAGCAATGGGAAAAACACCTGCTTGCTGAGAACACTCCTTCCTTTTCATTATCCGCAGGAGTTTGGGGGGAGATGGATTATTTCAGATGGTAATGACAGCTCTGAGCAGGAGCTGGGAATTTTGGATTCTTCTTCTTCCACTCCTTGGCATTCCCTGATTCCCTTTTCCTGGTGTGGGAGCAGCTTCCTGAGGTGAAGGAGAAATCTCCTGCTATTTATCCATTACATCCTGCAGCACCTGATCCACAGAACCTTTATGGGCCAGCAAAGGCTGCTTTTTAATTATAAATACACATCCAGCATGCAGGCAGGCAAAACTGACAGGAGCAAAAGGAGGGCAGGAATGGGAGGAGTGGCTCGGAGCCACTGTGCTGTGGGAAGTTTGGAAAATTAGTGTTATCATATTCAGAGGTGTGTTTTAATTTGATTGAAAAATGTGACATTTGGATTGACAGGCAGTGCCATTCTGAAAAGGCATTTTTCTGTCTGACTGTCTAAACAGTTGCTGTGTAATATTTATATTTGTCACGTGTTTTTCTAGATAGAGCAGTTCCTTAGATACTTAAATTCATCACATGAAAACCCTCTTAAAATTCTTATATGTAGGTTTTAATAGTATTTGGTGATTTATAGTGTTGGTTGGGGGTTTTTTAGATGTTTTTTTGCAATACTATGGTGGCTGTAAATTGAAATACACAAACAGGGACTCTCTTGCTTTCCCTGCAGAGAGGGGTGGCAGCAGCTCCTGCTGGCCACTGGCAGTGGAGATGTTTTTGTGACATCTCAACTCTTTCAAGAGAAAGTGGCAGCTCAGAGCCTGTGGAAATAATAATTCCTTGTAACACACACATGAATAAATATATATATGGATATGCAGCTTTCATTGACACATATCTTTGTATTTATTATATTGCACTTTAATGTTCCCCCCATCTATTGCTTCAAGTTTTTTGCACATTTATTATCCACATGAGCATATTAGTAAAAAAAAAAAAATCTATAAAGTATTGATGTTGGGGGGGGAAAGGAATATTTATTTAGCCAGGAGATTTATTCAATGCTAATGTGAGATCTGTCAGCACAAAGATGAAGTTATTTGGCCCCTGTTCAACAACCCTCGAGGTTACAGCACCAATTTTCAGTGCATTGAGCCCCAAGCAGGAGCCATGCTGCTCCTGTGCCTTTGGAGCTGTGATTTTGGGAGGTTCAGACCAGAGCAGGACTTTGATGCAGGCTGCTGGCCCTGGGCTGGTTTGGTTTGCTCCTGGCCCCAGGAAATGCAGATTTGCTGTGCCTGATCTGAGGCCGTGTAGCAGCACTTTGGGTATGGGGGGAATCAGCTGTGCTGATTAAAAATGCTTCATCAGGCTGAAATAACTGCAAATATTGGGCTAAAAATCAACCTGAGCTGGACTGGGCCCATTGTTCATTTTTACAAAATGCCCTCTCCAAACCTGAAACTTTGTCGTGCTCATCACAAGGGGATTGTAGGCAAATGATATTGCTGGTTCTTGCCTGACCTAAATTATTCTGATAGCAAGAAAAGCAAAAACCCAAGTTAAATTACTCTTTAGCAGAAATTTCAGGCGATGGACACTTTTCCATGAATATTTCATGGCAGGCTATAAATAATTCTGTTGGATTTGGAAGAGCAGAAAGTGACTACTGGGATGATGTAGGGCATTTATGTAAGGCTGATTGCTGCAAGAGACACATCCATTCATGGAATTCCAGTCATGTGCAGCCAAATGGGACATTTTCCCATGAATTTCTCTGCAATTGCTCTTTGTTTCAACTCTTCAGGCTGGAACAGGCAAACACAGCCCTGTCATTCACCTCTGATGGTACCTGAGAGCAAAAGGAGATGTTTTCACAAAGCTTTTCCTTTTAGGAATCTTTTCTTCAATATTCTAATGGCAGTGCTGAATGTGTTGTGCTGATAAAATGCAAGTTTGGTAAGTCCTGAGGTGTAGGTCCCTCTGAACTTTCACTCACATGTGAAAATCAGCTCCACTTGGTGGAATCTTCCCTGGGAACTGACTGGGATGGGATTTTTCTCTGTCACTGGGGTCATCTCTTCGTATCAGCCAGGGGGAAAAAGAGAAGTGTTAGAATTGTTTCTTCTTTATGTCCATCTAGGATGGATCTTCTGCAAACAAACAGAAATCAAGACATCCTGTATCTCAGGATTCAGACTGGACAATTGATCCCTCTGGGATCATTGAGTCCAGCTGTCCTCCCACCACTGCCCCGTGTCCCCAAGTGCCACATCCAAATCTTTACACCCCTCCAGGGGTGGGGACTGCACCACAAGCCTGGACAAGCCTTTCAGTGAGGAAACACCATTTAATCCTTCTGTTCTCCTTCTGGTTTGCAGGATTTGCTCCAATCACATCCTGCTTAATCTTCCAGGAATCCCAGTGCTCATTCACTTTCCTTTCCCTCTGCCTAAAACTTCACTTCTTTTTTTTTCCCCTGGTAAAACAAGGCTCCTTTATCCAATTTCCAAGCTGTATTTCACTCCCTCTTTTTCACCATCCCTTTTGCAATGCCAGAAGTGCTGCTGATCCATGGGAAATGTGGAGAGCAGCAGAGAACTCTCTCATCTGGAGTGTGTCATACAGAGCCCATGGGCACAGGAGAGAAATGGGAGAGGAGCAGGAGCTGGGAACTCAAGAGGAGATTTAATAGCAAACAGAAATTCAAACAGCTGGGAAAGGACATAAAAGCAATAAAACCTTCCAGGAGGTGTTTGCAGGGAACCCTGAGCTCAGGGAAGGACCCATCCCCTGGCAGCTCCTGCCCAGGTGACAGGAGGAGAGCAGGGCCCCTGATGTGCTGGGATCTCCATCCCAGGCAGGAAATTCTCCCCCTTTCTCTGCTGCTGCCATTCAGGCTTCCCCTCTGCTCCTTTTGTAGCTGCTGTGTAATTGCCTTGCATTGGAGTTTGCCCAAATTCCAGTTTTCCCAGAGTTTTTCCTGTTTTATTTAGAGCTTTTCCGAGTGGTTCCTTGTAGATGTGGAATTCCTAAATGCTGGTAATCCTCTTTATGCACGCTGGGAGATGGTGAATATTCCTGCCACTGTGTGACTGAAACACCAGGCTGAAAGGCAGGAATAACTTTGGAACAGTGGATGAGTTTTGGATCTTCTTCAGGGAGCACAGAAGGAGTTAAATAAACCAGAGCTGGAAGGACATTCCCAAATCCATAATGCACAAGATTGGCATTCTGTCTGCATACAAATAACTTGGATTAGCAGGATGTGCCATTGCTTTCCCCATAAAAATATCCACTCTCACATTATTTTAAGACACTTTCAAAATAGAGTGGAGTTACAATATTTGTTTTAAACTATCCAGGGATCCTTGCACAATCTTTTTGATTGCTTTTTATAGCCCTTCTCCACCCTGAGTCATTTAGCAGTTCCCTTTCCCAAAATACCAGTGGTAACTCTCTCTCCATCTCTGTGATGGATGTTGCTGTGAATTCATTTTGCTGCTCTCAGTGAAGCCTTTCAGCACTGCCTCTCCACAAATGCAGCCTAAATGGGGGTTTTAGACAAAATATTGGGGAAATAAAGTTTCCCAGAGCAGCTGTGGCTTGGAAGTGTCCCAGGCCAGGCTGGACACTGGGGCTGCAGCACCTGGGGCAGTGGAAGTGTCCCTGCCATGGCAGGGGTGGCACTGGGTGATTTTTAGGGTCCATCCCAACCCAAACCATCTGGGATTCCTGCTCACTCACTGTGGGAGGTTTTTAATTGACCTCATTCCCATTCCACACCCTTTCTGTCAGACCCTGACATTCCCCACAAGGCTTGGAATGGCAGCAGGGACTTGCTGATCTCCTTCACATCACTCACAACAAGTGGGAGCTGCTCCTCTGAATCCGGCCCTGTTTTCATTTCTGTCTCTCATAGCCAAAGGTAACATCACAATGTGTTCTTTTCTTGCTTTTATAAATTGAATATCCAGTTTTCTCCTGGCTTCCCTCAGGAGCATCTCAGTGAAATTGTTTTCCTGTCCTGCAAAAACGCTTCAGAAACTTTCCCTCCCCAAATTGAGGTGAGTGGTTTTGCTCCTTTATTGCTGCTTTTCCTGCAAGCAATACGTTCCATTTGCTGGGCACTTTGATCTGTATCAAGTTTGAATTTTAACTTTCTTTCTTTATATTTTGGAATGAAAATAATTTTTCAGCTTTGTGTTCTGCCAGTTCAGGATGTTTTTACATCAGCCCATTCCCACAAACAACATTTGCTCCTGTTGGATTTTTAAATGGAAATATTGGGTTGAAGTTGTCACAGGTTTTTTTTGTACTTTACCCCTTCCTGACAGGGCCAGAGCATCTCCAGCTGTGGGGATCTTTTCCTTGGATTCTCAAGGATTTCCAGCTAATTTGGACAGCTAAAATAATTTCAAGTTCCCTTCACACTCTTATTTTTTTCCTTTTATCTGTTCCAGCTCTCCTGAACTCCACTTCTGTGCATTTTCTCCATTTCCTTCTTGTCCTGGCTTGTTTTCCATCTCTTTCTGACACGTGGAGCTCAGTAAGAGGTTGGTAAACTCTTTAAACAGCTCAAAGAAATTACCACTTTTCCCTGCTTTCCATCATCTCTTAATTCTGTACCTTTTGAGCAGTGTAGAATTTTCTCCTCCAGCTGTCAGGCTGTGTAATTAATGCTGTCTTCCCATTCTCCCACACCCCTCCCTCCCATCTCCCCGTGCCTCTGTTTCCTTTGCCACTTTGAAGGGACCGATTGTTCTGCCTAAGAGGCAAAAAAAGTTCAAACTTTTGTTCATGTGACAGCAACATCAGCCAGAGATTTGCTTGGGAAGTGCTGCAGCATTGCCTGGGAATGGAGGGATGGAAACTTTTCCATGCCAGTCCTCTCTGGGAGATGGAAGGTGTCCATGGGCTGGAATGAGATGGGCTTGGAGGGGCTTCAACCCAAAAACATTCTGGGGTTTTGGGATTTTAGACCCTGCTGCTCTCCTTCAACCCAAAAACATTCTGGGGTTTTGGGATTTTAGACCCCACTCTTCTCTTCAACCCAAATCATCCTGGGGTTTTGGACCCTGCACCTCCCTTCCAACCCAAACCAATCTGGGATTATGGGATTTTAGGCCCCACTCTTCTCTTCAACCCAAACCAATCTGGGATTATGGGATTTTAGACCCTGCTGCTTCCATTCCAACCCAACCCATTCTAGGATTTTAGACCCTGCCTTTCCCTTTCAACCCAAATCATTTTGGGATTTTAGACTCCACTCTTCTCTTCAACCCAAACCATTCTGGGATTTTGGACCCCGCTCCTCCCTTCTAACCCAAACCATTCTGGAATTTTGGGATTTTGGACCCTGCTCCAGGAGGGGAAGGCAGCCCCAGCCTGGTCCCTGGAGGTGGGGACAGTTCCCTCCTGCAGGACCCAGCTCCCATTCCAGTGTATTTTGGGATTTGGAATAAACTTGCAGGTGTGAGTGATGAGGGGTGGTAACAAATCTTTTGCAGTATTTATATGAAATGACTGCAGTCCAAGGGGCAGGGAGCTGAAGCTGGGAGTCGGTTTCAGCAACCAAAAGAGGTTTTATTTTATTTTTTTTCTTTAACAAGTCCATAAAAAATGAATCTCTGTGTTTTATTTTTAATCTGACGTTAAAGATTTAGAGCAGGGAAGGAGTTTCTTTCTGAATCCCACAGCCAGGAGCTGCTGTGGCACTCGGGCTGTGCAAACCCCAAAGTTCTCCCCTCGTCTGCCAGGGGTGGGGATGTGGCTCTGCAGGGGGATGGAAAAGGAAATCTCTTGGCAAGAGCAGCCTTTTCCTTATGTTTTCTGGTTTTCCAATATGTTCTCTGAGTGTTTCCAAGTACAACACTTCCTGACACCCCTTCCAGCAAGCACCAGGAAGGAAAAGTGATTTCAGTGTCCATGGGGATCTCGGGGGGGATGAAAACCCCACAAACACAGGGTGGTGACAGCCCCAAACCTGCCAGAGCTCCAGGAGTGTTTGGGGACAGCCCCAGGGACAGGGAGGGGTTGTTGGGGTTTGGATTCTGATCCCTGTGGCTCCCTTCCCACCCAGGGTATTCCCTAATCCCACAAAAGGCTGCTTGCATAACTCACACCTCACTCCTGAGTCTGCTCTGCAGCTTTCCTGCTTGTCCTGAACCAGTTGGGAACACTTGGTCCCTTCATTTGCTCTGTTAATAAACATAATTCTTGCCTATGTGAGCAAAAATCAGAATAAAAGCCCAAGCAGGAGCTGCCTTGTTGCTGGTCCCTTGGCTGGTCTCCACAGGGATCAGTAAATCCTGCTCTGTGGCAGCACCCAGGGCTTTGGGAAGGGCTGGGAATTCTCCTCCCTGCACATTCTGGTGCTGTTGAATGAGACTTGTGGTTCATGAGGTGAACATACCAGGATGGGTTTTTATTCTGGTTCATCTGAATAAGACAGAGAGCTTGTGGTGCTGCCATGCTTTAGTTGTTAATACAAACCCACTTGGCAGAAAAAGGTACTCTCTACCTTCTTAGAACCCTCTGAATTTTTAATCTTATGTAACTCACTCTCATTTCCCTGTGTGTTACACCAGTTTCCTTCATCCTGCCAGATCTCACCACCTCCCCTGTCTGTGGCCTCTGGAGTGACGTGCTCAGCTCATCAGGCAGCAAATGATGTTCTCTAAAAAAGGGAAAAAGCTCTGGTGATGTTTGTGGAGTGTGTTGGGCAGGCAGGGAAGGTGACTGCAGGGATGGGATGGGATAATGGGATGGGATGGGATGGGATGGGATAG
>JAOTQP010000619.1:19632164-19642956 GCA_026413545.1 Cichladusa arquata
GTTTTTTCCTTAGAAGCCCTTGGACACTCCCTGGGTTTTGGGGCAGATACCAGGAGTTTTTCTGGCCATTTCTTGTCCTTCTTTCTTTAAGTTTAAGTAGTATTTTTTCAATTAAATAATGATTTTTATTTTTTTTTAAGTTGCTGTAAATGTTTGCGTTTCCCCTCCCCTGTTGTTCTGTGCAGTTTTCAGTGGGAATTGAGCTGAGGCACAAAGGAGGATTTGCTTGGCATCCTCAGCAGGCTGGAGAGGAGGAGCCAAAGCCACGGGCTGGCTGCAAGTGTCTGTCAGAGCAGCTGAAGAGCCCAGGAATGGCCAAGATTTTGTAGATCTTAACCTTCAAATGACCAAATTACACTGAAAAAAGCCAAGTAACTGAGCCAGCCCAATGACAGACGTGTGCAGGCTGATCACAAATTCCTGTTCCCTGCTGCAGCTTCCAGCATCCTTTGGGTTTCTTTTTGTGCCAAGTTGAAGTTCCAGTCCAGCAAACTCTCAGGTGTGGCAGGAGGCTCCCAACACCCAAACATGACATTATCCTTTACCCAGGGCAGAGGTTTTATTCTAGAGTTAATACAGGAACTTCAAAACAGACAGAGCTATGAATGCTATTTATAATTCTCCAGCAATAAAAATGTGGTTTTGATACATGGAAAATGCTGGCAATAATTCACAGCATCCCCACTGTAACACTGAGGTTATTGCAGTAATACTGAGGGGGCTGAGAACCCTTCCACAGTAGTTTGGACTAATGAGCAAAAGCCTGGATATTTATCCATAATTCCATGACAGCATTTCCAGCATTGCTTGTCTCAGATCCCTAAATGGATATTGGTTTTTGGTGCCCAGGGATGTTGGTTGTGTGGCTGTGGCTCCTTTCAGTGCCTGTTGATGGTGTCTCATGGGATGGTTGGAAATGCCCCGGTGGGCTCTGGGGAGGAGCTGGGCTGGGCTGTGGCAGGGTCTGGCACTCTGAGGCTTTATAAAAGTTATAAAAATCATCTTCTGGAGGGTGCACTGAGCCTTGGGCTGCTGGAGCAGCTCTGATGATCTTTCCCTGTGGAGTGGTTATTGATGATTGAGAGAGAGACAGGGATACTGATTTGTGATCAGAGTCCCAATTCACTGTGAGCTGCATGTGCTTACACACCCTTTTTAGGAAGGCAGTAATTTTTTACTTCATTCATTGGGTTAAACATCACACAAACAAACTTTACATTTCTACTTAATTCTACCTTGCACCAGTCTTGATCCAATCTTCTTGTCATCTTCAAAGCCCTGCTCTTGCTTTGCCTTTTGTCTTGGTTATCAAACTGCAAATGCTAATAATTAATGTGCTAATTAAACCCACAGTACTCTCTGTCTCAGTTTCCACAAATGTTGGTCTGGAGTTCAGGGATCTCCCCAAGGGCAGGAGCTGTGAATGGGACAAAAAACCATTTCTGGGTGGAAATCAGGGCTCCTGTGCAAAGTCCCCATTCCTGGAGGGATTTGGATTAGTTAATGATTCCATCTTAAAATTATTCCCAGCTGGAGTGATTCCGTGATTCCCTGGAAGCAGTGATTTCCTGAAGCTCTTTAGAAATGAGGTTTGTGAATCCCTGTGTGGGGGGGGTGGGTTGTTGCATGCTGGGAAACCGAAGGTTTTGAGGAATAATTGGATTTCACTCCTGGTTTCCCATCTCAGAAGCAAAACCATCCAAGGATGGAGTGGTGGTTTCTGCTTGGATGAGTGCCCATCTCACAGCTCCATCTCTGCACTTCAGGAGATTTGCTTTCTCTTCTGCTCTGTCCTGTGCACTGGAAAAAATGGGATAGAGGGAAAGAACTTTCCAAGCAGTCTTCTGAAGTGACCCTTTTATTTTCAAATTAGCAAAATAAGCTCATTCTAAGAGTTGCTAATTGCTCAGCAGCTTTTATTGATTTTTTTTTTTTTTATTTCTCAGGTGTTTTGACTACCAGGCTTTTCCATTCCTCTGCTGTTTGAAATGATTTTATAAGGTATCTACTTAGGTGATTATTATGAGCTAATAGCTATTATGAACTATTCACAATTCAGATTTCAAGGGTTGGAGATGGAATTTGAATTAAGTGATGAAGGATTTCTACCATGTAAGGATAATTTCAAGGATGGGGGGAAGGAAAAAACCTAAACCCATCAAATGAGGTATTAATTGCAAATTATTAACTCTGATTTAATCAGGATTTTTAAATATAGGAAGTAGAAAGTATATTAATCTAGTTTTTAAAACTGTCTTATGGAAATGAATACAGAAACATGTTCTCAATGGGAAATTGTAATGTTTCAAGAATACTGTGTTGAGAGAGTAATGAATACATCAGGAAAGAGTAATTGCATATTTTAAAGGAATTATCCAAGTAATCATGAAATTCCTGTTGGAAAGAGTGATTAGGGGACGTTTGGATTTATTTAAGTACAGAAATTGCAAATTGACAGCAAAGGTCAGAACCCCTGTAATGAGGAATATTTGACTGGTGACCCTTAGGATTCCACAAATAACATTTTGGAGTTGTTGTGTCTAAAGATGGAAACTGAAGAATCCATTTCCCTCAGTGTGGCACAGCTGGGAGCTGAGCTGGAGAGGTGAGGGAGGGATGAACTGGGAATTCCTTGGGAAAATGTCAGTGCCCAGCCCAGGCTGAGCCTGCCCGGGATGCTCTGCCCTATTTCCAGTCAAAATCCTCATTTTGTGTTCAGTGACCAGTGGAGATGGAGATAATCCAGGGGCTGGCACAGAGCTCTGCTCCCCTGGCACTGAACCAGGGCTCTGCTGCAGCTCTCAGTGCAGCTGCTCCAAAACCTTCCATGGCCCTGCTCTGGAATTTGGGGAAATTGTGTGATTTTCTGCCCTAATGGCTTAATTGCCTGCAGGTGGTGCTGTGATGGGCAGGTAAATAACCTGTAATTCCTGCTTAAATAGCTATTTTTAAAACAGGTTCTGTGTGTGTTGTGTGTGTATTTCCCTTGTGCATGGTCTATCTATCTATCTATCCATCTATCTATCTATCCATCCATCCTCCCTAAAACATTTTCCTGTCCTTCCCTCTGCCCTACAGTGGAAGTGGAAATTAAGGGTTAAATATTGGGCTCAGGCCATCTGAAAGAAAAGGAGGTGCAGAGAAATGTAGGGAGAGAAAAGGGGTAAAAGAGTATTGATTTCTAATTTAATCTCTTTTGGTGAAATTTGGCTACTTCTCCATGGGTGGCTCACTCAGGAGAGGATCAGAACGTGGAATTCAGGAATGTCCATCTCCAGTGCTCATCAAATAGATTTTTCTGCACACTTTGTACAGTTTGGCCCCAGGCCCAAGCTCCAGGTGTAGCTCAGAGCTGCCACAAGTCCCAGGAATTGGCACAGCAGGGCTGGGATGGGATTTCAGGTTCTTCCAACCCAGCCCATTCCATGACTGTCTCTACTCTGGGCCTTGCTAATTCCCAGAATTAATTCAGTTCTGTGCTAGGCCTGAGTTTGCATCACGTCATGGCTCTCATTTCATTCCAGGCTGGAATTTGCTCTCTCTCTTCCTACAGTGAATTATTCAGCAGAGTCTCCTGGAGCTCAGCAGTGTGTGCTCAGTGCTCTCATCTGAGAAATGCCGTGGCATTGTGCAATAGGCAAGTCAGGGAGAAATCCTTTGATCAGACAGCTTTGTTGCTGAGAAAAGAGAGCAGAGTCAATGCAGAGTAAAATAACTTTTTTTTTTAATCCCTAAAAATTGGCTAACTTTCCAGATAAATTTAAATAATTCATGGCAGTTTACTGCAGATTTTTATTTAGAAGTAATTAGAAGCACTGCTTCATCACATGTGCTCTACCTTGGAACAGTTTCACCTTCTTTATGAGATATTTTTATATGGGTATTTTTGGCCTATAATTAATGTGGGTTTAAAAAATACTTGCTCTGATATTCTCTGGGTAAAGCTTGAAAACAAGACGTGTTTTTTTTCCCCATGGATTGATCAGAAGCAGCATTCTCTGGTGAAAGGTTAAAGCCTTTAAAGCAGTTCTGGGATACCTCTGTAGTCCTCAAAGTGTCTATTTCTGCACTGGCCTCTTGTGGCAGGAATTAGCCCAGGCTCAGTTAATAACCTCCCAGAGCAGCCTGCTTTGCTGAGCAGTACATCCTGACACATTTTTATTGGCAGAAGCAACACTTCAGCCCTGTTTGTTTGCATCTCCCTGTCCCATTTCAGACACAGCCTCGTCCCTTCCACCTCTGAGTTCTGCCCTGCAGCTCCTGGGATCCCTGACTGTGGGGCTGGGGCTGTGCTCCAGGTATATCCATCTAGTTTTTAAAACTGTCTTATGGAAATGAATACAGAAACATGTTCTCAATGGGAAATTGTAATGTTTCCAGAATACTGTGTTGAGAGAGTAATGAATACATCAGGAAAGAGTAATTGCATATTTTAAAGGAATTGTCCAAGTAATCATGAAATTCCTGTTGGAAAGAGTGATTAGGGAACGTTTGGATTTATTTAAGTACAGAAATTGCAAATTGACAGCAAAGGTCAGACCCCCTGTAATGAGGAATATTTGACTGGTGGCTCTGGCTGGCAATGCTGGGGAATGCTTGGGCTCAGTGAGCTCAGAGGGTTTTTCCAGCTTCTGCTTCTCCAGCCTCAGTTCCTGGGATTCCAAGGCTCCCTGTTGTTGGTTTTATTTCTAGGAACTGTCTGGGAGTCCAGCTTAAATTCTCAACTCGAACTTCTCCTGAATTCTGATAAACCCATGTCATGTATTTATTAATTTAATGTGTTTATTGAGCTTAGTCTTCTTGGTAGCACGGGCTGAGCTCCAGTCTCTAGTCTTTGTTATGCTTAGAAAAATCATGTTCACTCACTGAAAAAAAGGAGAATTGTGTTGGATAGAGTTTGCATCTCAAATCAAAGAGCAAGAGATAAAAAGGGAACCTGTTCTGTCACCCTTTTCATTGCTGGCCCTGTGCAGCAGGAGATATTTCTCCACTCTGCTCCCTTTCTGACAATGATTTGGGTGTAAAACTCAGGCTCCATGCTGGATGTGCTGTCTGGGTGCAGGAGCCTTTGGATTCTTGGATAAAAGCAGAATTCCATCGATGTGCATTTCCCCCTGTGTGAGACTGGTGCCACTGAACAACAATAATCCACTTTCATGGCCAGCAGTAGAACAATGAAATTGTTCTATTAAGTTTATTCAAGCGTAGGAGCTCCTGCTAATAAATTAGAAAAGGAAAACAAAAAGGCTCCAGTGCAGGATGTCCAGTGGAACCAAGGCCAGCTGTGCCTGAGATTCCTGTGGGCTGTGAACTGCTGAAGTCTGGCCTGAAAATGAGAAAGATTGGAATCTCACCCTGGATTTTTATGAAGGGATGGGCAGAAATCTCCCCTGAGCACTAATCACAGGATGGCACTTGATGGATTTGGTGGATTAATGGATTTATCCAACAGTCCCTGGACAAGGAAACAGTTCCAACTTGGAGCTTCAAACAGCAGAGTTAAAGCCTGAGGTGTTTTGTGGTGTTTATGGGTTTAGCAAGATCACACCCAGGGAGATTTTCTGTGGCTCACCCAGTGTTATCTTGGTTTGTATCATTTACACCCCAATGGCAGCTCACCTGTGTCACTCCAACCTTTGGCATGCCCTGATCAGTCTGAGATAATTCCTGCTATGATACATTTCCTTCTGTCTGGTTATCACACACTCCTTCAGGTACCTCTGAATGTACAGATTCTGCATCAGGAAACTACAGAAGTGTTAGGAGGAAATGATCTTGGCAGAAAGAAAAGCAAAAAGCAGGGAAATTCTGGGGGACATCTGTGCTCTCCTTCCACTGGGTGACTAAGGCAGAATTATTTTATTTTATCTGGTTATGAAATAAAGCAGCCATCTCCAAAGGGAGAACACTTAATGGATTTGGGGGGTTGTGTTTTCCCCCCCTTATTTCTTGTCCTCTTATCTGTATTTGATTGGGGAAAGTGCCTTGAAAAAGTCGAGCCCCATAACTTAGATTGGATTGCTCGTCCTCTAGCAAAGACTCTGCTCTGCACCTCCCCAGGGTGTTCAACAAATAAATAGAGAAGGATTAACACCAGCTTGTGTGGCTACCAAGAAGTTAAGGCATTACTTAAAGCAGTAAAAAGGATGTGAAGATTTAGTGCTGCTGTGCAGTGCCCTAAATAACAGCAAATTAACTCATAAAGCATGTCAGGGCTGGTCCTTCAGCCACTCCATCCTGTGGAGCTGCCCCTGGAGCTGGCCCTGGGAATGTGGCTGCAGGCACCTTGGGGGGTTTGTGGGAGACTTATGTAAGGCAGAGATGGAGAACTTCAAAGAGCTTATTCCTTTCTACTTTGTAATTTTTTTTAATGACCTCACTGTAAATGGAAGTGTCTGTTCTCCTAGAGATTCTTAAATGGGGACTGGGAGAAGGAAAGAGCAGGAAAACACTTGCTGATGTCAGCTTGAGGTTTGTTATAGAAATCCAGCTCTGGGAGGTTGTTAAACACCACAGTGATGGTGTGGCTGCTCCCCCAAGAGCTCTTTAGGGTGTCAGGAAACTTTCACTGCAGTGAAGTTTTTTTTTAAGCATTTTCAGGCTTTGGGCAGATCTGTGGCTGCTTTTCCCCAGCTATCCATGAAACTCTGCTCCAGGTGTGGAGAACAGGGTGGAATTATTTGGATGTAATTTCCATTTGGTGTCCATCTCAGGGACAGCCTCGTGCCCTGCTCTGCAGATCCAAATTGCAGGGAGGGTGTTTGTGCTTCACCCAAGAGGAGCTGGTTCACCCCAGAAATGAGATTATTAATTTCCAACCAACTGGAGGTTATTTTGTTCAGCCAACTGTGGCCACTTGTGTGAGCTCATTCTCTTGTCTGGGAATGTAAACACTCTCCTGTCATTAAATAACCCTAAAATGTTTTTGTGGTGATAAATTTTATTTAGGGCCAAAGGAAAACTTCACAGACACTTTGAGTTGATGATTTTCAGTGTTGTGAGTTGATTTGTGGCTGAGTAGAGAAGCTGTGAAGGATCCTTGTTGCATTTTGAGGTGGTTTATTTGCTGTTGGGTGACCTCCTGGTAGACCTTTCATCTCCAGCATGGGGACAAGTCTGTCCCAGACCATCCCAGCTCAGTCCTGAACATCAAGGCAGTCAAGCTTTCGTGGGAGCTTGAGTTTGCTCAAGGCTTTGTGCCTCCCTTTTTAAAATTCTGGAGCTTTGCTGTTTTTCTCCATGGGATGTCAGATCCTATTAATGTTGTATCTGAGCATCTTATTAAGGAAGTAATTCCCTAAAGTGTGTGTGGCACACAGCTGTCCTCAGAGCCCCCTGGCAGGGCACTGCTGGGGCAGCTGGCAAAGGATTGATGACAAAAGGATTTGGGGGGCGTTTGTGCCTCTGTGCCCAAAGCTGGGATTATAAAAACCCCTCTCTGGAGGTGCCTGGGTTTGTGAATTCCTTCAGCCTCAGAGGTCCTTGTGTGTCTCCTGCCCTTGGGGGGACACTGGGAGCTGAGTGGGGATCCTCCAGTGCCTGCTGGGGGCTCCAGCACAAGGCACTGTGGGTTTTTCCCCTAAGCAACCCCCCAGGTGTGAGCAGGCTCCAGGTGATGCTGCTGGGACCTGTCCCTGCTCCTCCATGCCCGGAGTCCTGCTCAGGAGAGTCTGCAGGGGTTTCTCCACTCCCACAGGCAATTCCATCCTAGAGAGGAATGTGATTCCAGTCTCCATCCCTTCATCCCCTGGGATTTCAACCGAATGGAAACAAGGATAAATTATTTAAAAACTGAAGAAGTTTATCTATGACATTTAATTAGTGTCAAGGGGCTTCTCCTGATCCATGAAATTCCCAGTGCAGCATAAACATACCCAGCCCTCATCAGTGATGGGGTGATCCATCAGCTCTTTCCTATTACCAGAAGTTTATCCCCAGATCTGGCAAAGGCCATTCATAAATTCATTTGAGAGGAGTGTTGTTTGGAGCTGCCATTATCCAGTGTAATTCCACAGCTCCAAATCAAGCTGTGATAACAGCTCCCTGTCTGACAGGCCGAGCTTTTCAATCACACTTTATCACCAGTGCAGGTGTCTGTAAAGGAACAGGTTTTTCTCAGAAACAATAGAGATAAGCAAAGGTGGCTGAGGAGTAATTTACAGGGGGAAGAGTCTGGGAGATGTTTCCATTTCAGTGTCTGGAGTAAGGAAAAGCACAAAAACCCCTGATATGAGCAGTGCCTCTGAATAATTCCATGAGATGATTTTCAGTCCTTTGGTTGTTTGCTCTGAAGTAGGAATAAAGGAATTAATTCTGTCAGTCACTCAGGGCCTTGCAGAAGGACTTGCTGCAAGGAAGGGGAAATCTCTTTTTTTCCATTCTGGAGAAAGGGATGCTCCAAGGGAAAGCAAAATGTGGAGAAGAAAAGCACAGGAGGGTTTTATTAACCTGGGCTGACCCCCATGGGCTGCAGTCCCCAGTCATTAACCTGCAGAGCCCCTCCTGTCACAGCTGCTCACTTGGCACTCACTGGTTTTGCTTCCCCTTTTCTCCACATCCATGGGGAGTTTGTGGGTGCTAATGTTGGCAAGGGAAATAAATCCCCCCTTGTTTTGTTCTGTTAGAAAAGCAACTTTGAACAAAGTCAGATCTTTAAACAGACATTAACAATTTTCTGAGCCTATTTTAAAAACCTTGAACCAGAGTTTGAAATAATGCAGAATTTTCCTTCTAATGAATGTTGGTCGGTTGAGCCCTGTGTTCTCAGTGTAATTTCAATTCTTCTGATGTGCCTGTTTCAGCTAAGCTGAAACTGCATCCTGGGGTTCTTCTCGTGGCCCTGGGGCTCCTCCCTTTGGGTGCTCAGGGGTTTGTGGTAGATCACAGGATCAGTCTTGGTTGGGTTGGCAGCAGCTGCTGCTGGATTTAAATCTGCTCTTGTGGGACCCCCAGGTTGTACTTGGAGTCCAAAGAGCCACTCAGCAAATTGTCTCTATTGCTGAAAAGTGAGCCCAACCCTATTTTTTGGTTGTTTATTGGAGTCTGAGGACCAGTTTAGCTCCAGCTACAGTATCTGAGAGTTACAGTGTGGTAGGGTTGTCTTCTTAGAGAGGAAGGAAAAAATGTGACAATTGGAAATGCAGGAACCTGTTGGGAGAGGAAGCTCTGGATTTTCTCTAACAGAGCACAGAAATTGCCATACCTGTGTCAGAAAATGAGGCAGCAGGACCTTGTCCAGGGCTGCATGGTGGGAGCTGTTCCTGGAGCCATGGGCTTCCCCAGGAATCTGAATTCAGGTCTGGTTGTCAAGGAAGAAGTGGGGAAACTGCCAAATTTTTGACAACTGAACGTGCATTGCTCAATACTCCAACATTCCTGGGTCACTAGAGCTCCTCTAATAGAAATGAAGAGTGGAGCAGCCCCTGGGGGTGAGAGAAATGGGATTTATGCCTCAGGAGGGTGAGTCAGTAGGGCTGAGATGTGAACACATCCCATTAGTGCCCATCACTGCAGACCTGGGGCTGCTCCTGGCCAAGGGACCTGCCAAGGCACTGCCCAGCCCTTGGATTTATTAGTAAGAAAAGCAAAAATTATAAATCACTTCCTGGGGAGAATAAAAGCAGAATTGGTTCCAGAGCCTGAATCAGAGCAGCATTGCCAGGTTACCTGTTTAAAAAAAAAAAAGAGGTGGTTTTGTGGCAAATGTGTATTTGCACAGAATCACTTCAAAGTGCTTTTCAGGGGAAATTTAACTTCTGTATAATTTAAACAGGCAGCTTTCCTTGGACTTAAATAGGAATTGAATAATGCCACAGGCACTTCTGTATTCATACATGATTTAAGAATTATTAAGATGGATTAACACCTTTACAAATACTGGTAAGAGGTGCCCAAGTCACGAGAGCAATCATCACTGGGACAGAGAGCTCTGTAATTGATTTCTAATTATTGATTAGAGCACAGCTCCTTTTGTACAGTAGCAACAAATGTTGGAGGATAATTTCTATTTAGAGGATAATTATTGCAAACCAGGTGCTTGATTGTATACAGATATAATCTGTTTAAACCCCTTTGTGCTTTTACAGAATGGAGAAGATTTTTGAAGTGCTTTAATGTGGTCTTGTCTTGATCAGAAGCAGCAGCTGTTGCTTTGCCAGCGTTTCAGACAAATGCAGGAAAAGGCCCAGCAGAACAGAGCTGAGCTTTGGTAGGAATCAATGTGCAGACCCTCATTCTGTGTGTGCTGAACCTCCTGGTGCTTTAGTGTGGCTGAACAGTAATGTTGGCAATGCCAGTGTTTGTCATGAGTTCATTTGGGGTGTAGAAATTGTGTATTTATTGATGGCTGCAATCTCAGCTGTTGATAAGGTGCTCTGGGGTTGTTTTTTGGCTGATTTGGGGCAGGGGTTTCAGCCCCAGGAGGGCAGGGTCTCTCATCGTTCAGCAGGGTGGGCAGAGCCAGCTCCACCCCCCTTGTCAGACAGACCTGGCAGAGCACAATGATCACCCTGGAACATCTTTCCTCCCAACTTTGTGCTCGCTGTCTGAGAAACAATATCTCCTTGCTGCAGAAAGGTTGTGATGCTGAGAAATTGCAGAAATGTTTGGTCCTTTCCATGAAGGACAGAGCTGGATGGGTGTCCGAGCCCGAGGTTTCTCCTAGACCCGAGATCACTTCGGGGGGACATTCTGGTGGTTTAAATACTGTTTTTCCCGAATCTGCCGATGAGAGACTGCAGGAGACGGTTTTCAGAGGCTTCAAGGACTGTTTATTGTTTCTTGTCTCTGGATC
>JAOTQP010000619.1:19643056-19656760 GCA_026413545.1 Cichladusa arquata
GACACTTGGGTCTCATTCGAGGGTCTTTGGGGACCCTGCCGGGGGGGTCTTAAACCTCCCAGGGAAGCCAGAGGAATACTCTGGGCTCCCACAGGTGGGAGGGGAAGGGGAAATTCCCATTGCCTGTGCCAGGTGGGGATGGGAATGGGGATGGAGTGGAATGGGGATGGAATGGGAATAAAGATGGGGATAGGAATGGGGATGGAATGAGGATGGAATGGGAATGGGAACGAACTGACGGAGGGGAAAACTGATGGATAAACTGGAGAGGATGGAGAAGGGGCTGGGGCTGGGAGCTGCTGGAGCTCAGAGCCGAGCTCAGGAGGGGCAGGAGCCCACCTGGAAGGCGCTGGGTGCCGGCGGGGCTGGGGGCATCCCCGCGGGGCTCCCGCAGCTCGCACCCGTCCCGGCTCCTGCTCCATCCCGGGGGAGGAATCCTCCCGAGCGGCGCTCCCGGCTGGCTGGGGAGGCGGTGCTGCATCGCCATCTGCTCAGGGGGTGGCACGGAACAGAAAGGGCTTCTTCCCTGTGCTATTTCCAGAAAGGAAAAAAAAAAAAAAAAGAGGAATTCGTGTGTTTCTGTGTCAGAGTTTGCAGCTTTCAGTAATCACAGCAAAACCCCGTGGAACAGCTGAAGAAGTTCTCGTGTAATGGGGAATAATTATTACAGTCGATTCTTTTGAAGGTTATTGTAGCAGTGTTTTCTTCCAGAGCAAGGCTCTGTTATGGATAAAGAGTTAACAGTCGATTCTGGGCTCCCATACTGAAAATTTATTATTATTATTATTATTACTACTTTGAATTGGAATTGTTGAGCCACAACATAAAGGAAATGGGAAACAATCAGTCAGTGCTGCTCACAGGCAAAGGCAGCAAGTCCTGCAGGGAATGAGGAGTTCATCCTTCCAGGGCTGGGAGGGGGAAGCAGAGAGGGAATCCAGAGACAGGACAGGGGGTAATGGGTTCAGACTGCGAGAGGAAATTTAGGTTGGATATTAGATGGTTTGTGCAGATGGTTTGGCACACAAAATTTATTTCAGCCTCAGTAAAATTGGTAATATTTGAGATTATTTGTCATGCTTTTACTAAGTACTGGTTCAGCAAAACTTTTCTTGAACCCACAGAGGTTTTGCTTAAGCGCAGACTGGTGGTGATGAGGGTAATGCACTTCCCTGTTTATTTTTTTAATCCCAGCATCATGTTGAGTACCCAGATAATGCTGGGTATGCTTTTCCCCACAGCACATTCACAGTGCTCCACTGCTGTGTTCTCATTCCCAGGTGAGCATTTCCCTGAAATGCACCACCCTGGGCTGCTGACCCTGCATGCAGTGGGCTGGGGCTGAGTGACACCCCTGCAGTGTGACACGGGGCTTTGGGTGGCTGCACAGCTCAGGCCCCCTTCCATGCCTGGTAAACTCTGCTGGGACAGTGCAGCTGGGAGAGGTGCAGCAGGAGCAATGCAGCAGGAGCAATGCAGCTGGGAGCAATGCACCTAGGGTGATGCAGCAGGAGCAATGCAGCAGGAGTGGTGCAGCCAGAGCAGTGCAGCTGGGATTGGTGCAGCCAGGGGTGATGCAGCTGGGGCAGTGCAGTTGGGAGGGATGCAGCTGGAGCAGTGTAGCTGGAACAATGCAGCTGGGAGTGATGCAGTTAGAGCAGTGCAGCTGGGGGTGATGCAGCTGCAACAGTGCAGCCGGGAACCACGCACTGGGGCGATGCAGCTGGGGCAATGCAGTTGGAGGGATGCAGCAGGAGCAGTGTAACTGGAACAATGCATCTGGGAGTGATGCAGTTGGAGCAGTGCAGCTGGGGGTGATGCAGCTGGAGCGATGCAGCCGCAGCCCCGGCTCTCCCGCAGCTGCCGGCTCTGTGCGGTTCGGGCTCGCAGCTCTGCCCTGCCGGCTCTCTCCGGGCTCCGTGCGGCTCGGGGTGACAGTAGGTGTCACCATGCTGTCGCTGCAGCGCTGCTGGCACCGCCGAGCTCCTGCCGAGCCCCGCTCCGGGGTGCGACTAACCAGGTTAACCAGGTTAACCAGCCAGAAGCTTCTCGACAGGCAAAGAGGGAAGATGCTCAGGGCTTTACTCGCTGTCCGAACTGATGCTCTGTGAGCGCCTTTGGGTTTGGCTTTGCACAGGTGCCCCAAGGTCCCGCTCCGGCTCTGCTCAGCTGCAATCAGCTCCTGCTGTCTCCATCCCCTCGCTCAGCTCGCTCCCAGCCGAGTGCTGCCGTGAATTCTCTGCAGAGCCTCCCTCTGTAACCACGCTCCAGACCCAGCTCGCTCCCCGGGCTGCTAAACCTGGCTTAGCACCTGCGTGCTGGGCTGGGATTAACGGGGCTGGGAGCTGGATCCGCCTTGCCTGGGGATGCTGCAATCCCTTTAGGGCACTGAGAGACTCCCAGGAGGGTCTGGGGGTGTTTCTGGGCAGCCACTGCCTGGGAGAGTGAGTTCTTGCTGCTGTGCACGTCATCTGCAGTAAATCCGAGGACCAGGAGCCCCGAGGAAGAGACTCTGCATCTCCAAGTCCCTCGGTTTGGGATCCTTTGAGCAAGGGAAGCCCATAATGGCCCCATAGTGACCCTGGAAATGACAGGCTGAGCACTGTTGGAAATCAAAGTGACACAGGGAAACTCTTCTGTGTAAATGTGCAGAGTGTGAGCTGGGCTCACAGGGGCTGCAGCTGTTAATGTCCTTAAATCCTCTCCCCTTTTGCTGAGCCTGTGACTCTGCCAGTGCCCAGGTAAAACTCCAGCTGTGGCCCAGGATCCTCACCTGGGTGGCAGTTTGGTGGAACTGATGAATTTTCCCTGTGTAAGTGGCTTTGTGAGGAGCAGAGGAGCCTCCAAACTCAGCTGCAGTGCAGCCACTTCCACACCCACCCTAATACTGCTTCCTCCAGGGGAAGAGGGGATTTCAGCTAAATCAGGAGGGCTCAGATGTGCTTACACTGTCTATCCCTTCCCTCCCTCTCTCTTCCCAGTCCCTGTAACTGCTGACATTAGTTGAAACAGCAGGTAATACTTTTCCCACAGACCTGGTGTGCCAATGACATGGGGTTTATAAACCCAAAAAGGGTTTGCTGGCCTTCCCAGGCTCGCCAACTCAGCAAAAATCCACCTCAGCTGCAAAATGCCTCTGCAAGAGGGATGTGTTGTGTCCAGAGTGCTTGGAGTGGTGGCTGCTCCTGGCAGTGCCAGGATCTCATGTTGGGCAGCAGAGCCCAACAAAATCCCTCGAGCTCTAAGGTTTATGGTACAATTCACTCAATGAAGGATATTTTTGTATCTTGTCTTAGGAAAAAAATCCTTGACTGGGAATGTCTTTTATGCCCCTTTTATTCCCAGTGATAATGTGGGTTTGCATGTCAAGAAATTCCAGCCTTGAGGGATTATCCCAATTCCAGTCCTTGCCCCCTTGGGGATGCAGCCCCATCCCATTAACCCCAGCCCCACAAAGAATTTGGGTTGTCATGCAGGTCAAATGTGAGGGCAAAAAGTGTTGTTAATTGTGCAGCAGAGTGCAGGGATTCTCATTATCATTTCTCATTTACAAGATTGGTGAAGAACAAAATAATTACCAAACCATCCTGCTGCAAGAATGGAGCTGGTGCTGGCAACTAATCTGCTTGTAGGCTTTTGTGAGAAATGCAGGATTATCCCCTTCATTTCACCCATTCAGCTCCTTTCTAACTCATTTTGCTTTGCTGTTTCTCTAAGGAATGCCAATTGTGGTTCATGGCTCCATAGTCTGTTCAATATTATGTTTTACCCTCAGTCTGATGATTTCATTTAAAATAGAGACCTTCTCCTGCTGCACATTTGGAATCTGTGGCACTTGGCTGTGGTGCAGCTCTGCCCTGAGCTGGGCTGGGTTTGCAGGATGAAGTTTGAATGGAATCAGTATTTTTAGGAGGGAACACAATAATGGTGTATCCTGCTGCATCTGGAATTTTCCATTAAATTCCCTTTCGTAGATACTCTCGGAGGAGGAGAAGTGCCCTGTGAGCACAGAGGTGGGAGGGGTGTTTGCCAGATTTAAGAGGCTTTGTGTCCCACTGTGCTCCAGGGAGTGTGAACCACCCTGGGCAAAGCCTGCCTTGGGAGCAGAACTCTGTGCCAGGGTGTGGCTGTGAATGACAACGTGGTTTTGGTAAAAACCCACCAGTTTTGGCAAACACTTTGTGCTTAGGTTGTCTATCATACAATGAAACCACAATAATGTTCAACTGAACATAAAAAAGTGAAAGCTTTGAAAGGAAGTGTGAGGATTTGGATTCTCCATTTTTTTCAGTTTCAAGTTGTTTTATTCATGCACTTGTTTGGGAATTACAGCTGAATCAACAAGTGCTCTGGTTGTGGGGTTTTTTTTTCCCTTTCTCCCTTATTTTCTCACAGTGAGAAGTGGGAGCTGTGCTGGGCTCTTCCCTTGCTGGTCATCCCTGGGCTGGGATGGATTCCTTTGAGGAGGACAATCACTGACCTTCAGACCTGCAGTAAATGGGAATAAGCCTTGATTATAAACAACCTCACAGAACTGGAGAGGAATTGCTGCTGTGTTTCCTTCAGAACCCCAGAGTCCCTCCAGGTTCCTCAGCAGCTCTTAAACATATCACTTGTGTGATGTGCTGGCAAAATAGAAAACTGAGCGAGGAACCTGCCTTAGAGGCAGAGCTCTTGTGATATTTCCTCTCTTGCTCCCTCCTCCAGTGCTTTGGTTGATGTTTTTTGTGCTTTCCCACCCTTGCACAAATGCTGGTGGTGTCTCTGCACTGTGATTTCAGCCCCTGCTCCTCCTCTCCACAGCAATTGGCTGGCACGTGGTGATTTGCTTTTCCTGGCACCCCACTTACATTTCACTTCTCTTATCAGCTGATTTACTGCCTCTAGACAGAAGATGAACGGTTTGCACTTTGTGCTCTTAAATCAAAGCAGGATGGGAGAGACTGCTTTAATCATATTTTATTCCAACCCCACTTATCTGAATCACCTATTGCTTAGCCCTGTCAGGAGTGATATGTCTGCAATTTCCTCTCTTTGCTGTGGCTCAGCCCAGGACCAAGCTTTGCTTATTCATGACTCCAGCATTGTTTTACCCAAACCTGGGAGAGGCTCTGAGCAGCTCCACACAACCCCCATGGCTCAGACAGTGAGGCAGAGCTCAGCTGGGCAAAACCAACCCAATAATGGTTTATTTTGCTACTGAAACCACATTTGGAACAGAGCCTGTGAGCTGGGGCTTGGCTCAGCCTGGCATTTCTAGCTGGGCTGTACATTGGATTTATTGCAGCCTTCCCAGCTGTTTTCCATGGAGCAGGAGCAGCCAGTGTGGCTGAAGGAATGAGGTCCAGGAAGCCTAAAGGCCTTTGGCCTCATGGCCATTTCATGGCCTGATGTGACTTTTGGCATCTGGGGCTATGTGCATGAAGTGCTTTTGGTTTCTGGTTTGAGATTTATTTATTATAAAAGTTAAAAACTAAAGCAGCTTGCTTAAAATATTGTATATATACATATATACTGCATATATTTAATGCACCATTTTTTGGTCATGTAGTATTATGATCTTAGAAGAAATGTTTGGACTGTTTTCTCAGTGGACTTTGAATTTCATGGCTCAAGTTTTGTGGATACACCTCCCCAGTGCTTGGACAATGCATGTGGAAACAAGCAATCCATGCCTTCCATGGTCAAAACCAAATCATTAAAACCATTCAGTGTAGCCTGGCAATGCAAAATGGCTTAAATCTCAAAATACTATGGAGTGAAAAAATTGATTTGAAAATTAATAATGGAGCAGGTTTCTCTCCATAGCTCCTGTTTCTGTGTGCACATGGAGCATTCCCATGGAGTCATCCAAAGGGAATCTGCTGGGGCAGGGTTTGGATGGGATTTGCTGCTTTTCCCTTGAGCTGGATGGGAGCTGACGGGGTGTGTGAGGAGCTGCTGACCTTTTCACAGAGCTGCCTTTTCCACCTGAAGCACCTGGAGGATTCTGCTGGGCTGTGCTGAGCCCTGCTTTGGGCCACAGAGCAATTAAAGATATCCTTCAGTTGATAACTGGTTGTAATTTTATTTTCCTCCTTGCCCATTGCCAGGATCTGGAATGATTTATGTGGCTGGAGCAGAAGTGCTGTGAGCAGTTGATTCAGAATTTCCATTGCTGCATCACTGATACCTGGTGCTTTTGACTTGTTTGCTGCTTTATTGGATGGAAATCAAACAGTGGAACAGCTTTTGCCTTCAACTTCCAGGGCTTGGGCTCAGCACCAGGGTCTGGGTCATCACTCAAGGCTGTGCCCCTTTGAGAGGTCTAAGCTCAATTGAATTGTATCTTCTACCAGGCTAAAGCCCAAACCTTGGCTGAAAAGGCTTCTCCAAGTTATGCAGTTCACTGGGTTGTTTTTTTTTAAAAAATCATTTAATAGTATTTTTACAGCTTTCCCCACAATCCAGCTAAAAATCCCATTTCTATTTCATGTTATTTATGTACAAATTCCTTTCCAGCTGCCGAAGGAAATGATTGTAGCCCTGTGATTATGAATGATCACGGTGCATTATTGAGATAAAATCCAACTTGCAGCTCAGGGGGCCATGGAGACATTGTCCCCTCATTGTCCCCTCAGCCTGGGGGCTGTGGGGGAATCCAGGAGGGGCTGAGGATGAGGAGGGGCAGCTGGAGGATGCACAGCTCCTGAGCAGCTGGCACTGACTGGAACCAAGTGCAGGAGTGTGTCTGCACCCCAGCCTTGCCCTGCTCAGCAGCAACATCCTTTTCCTTATTTCTTGCCATTCCTGAGCTTTCCTCAGGCTGGGTTTGTGTCTGGAGCCGTGGGAATGTGATTGCAGCGCTCTGCTGAGGGGGTTCCCTCTCCCAGAGCAGTGCCAGGGCTCTCAAACCCCACAGCCATCCCTGGCAGCCTTTGGGACGAGCAGAGGGCAGGGCCTGGAGCAGCCAGAGCTCTGGCTGTGCCCAGGGGATGCTCCTGGCAGGGGAGGCTGAGGCTGAGGGGTGCCAGGGGCTCCTTGTGCACCCCATGGGCAGTCCCAGAACGGGCAGAGCACCAGGATCCCTTGGGAATCAGCACAGCAGGAGCTGGGGCAAGACAAACCCCAGGACATGGACAGGGGGTGCTGTGTCCTTCCCTCCCACCATGCAGCTGAGCTGCTGCTCCTCCCTGGAGGTTTTCCTTGCTGGATTTGTTGCTTGGGAGATGGATGTGGCACCTGCCTTACTTGGGTGGATCACTGAGATTTACTGAGTGCTTAGAAACAGGGCTCACTTCTGGGCTGAGCTTTGCTGGGGCTCCCTTGGCTGATAAAAGAGGGAAATGTGCTCTGCTGGGGCTTTTCTTTCTCTGGACTATCAGCCTGATGATGCTCCAGCAGCTGTGACTGAGGGGGAAACTTCTCCCTGCCCAAAGGCCACAGCTGGGAGCTGGGAGCTGTGGAATCACAGGTGGCCCTGGGAGTTCTTCAGGCCAGGGAAGAAATCTCCCTCATTTGCATCAATTCCAGTCCCTCTGCCTTTCCTCTTTATCAGGAAAGCAACAGTAGCTGCAGGATCCATGGCTGGTGTGTGCTTGCTGCCTCTGGAAATAATAGAGGACTTATGGAAATCTCAGCCAGGAAAGTGGCAGTTTTGAAGTGAATCCCTTCGGTTCAGTTTCTTGCAGAACACATTTAAAGAACTCTCAGTAATCATTTTCATGCTAAAGCTCAAATTGTCTTGTTAGATTGTTGCTTTTGAGTGGAGAAATGGATTGACATTGATTTTTTTTTTTTTTCCCCCTTTTTACACTGATATCCAAGTTTTTTGTGTCAGTCTGATTTGACAGAAACTGAGATCTGTCTTTATTATTTTTAGACTGCTGACAGCTCAGTGTTTTTGACAGATAGAAGGATATTTTACACCCTTCTGGTAGGGATTACCCTGCTTAACATTCTCCCTTCCCCACATTTCTCTTGAATGCATTGCAAAGTTGCCCAGCTGGATCCTGGTTAAGACATGCATGTAATACATTTATTTATTTATTTATTTATTTATTATCCCCTTGTGGTTTCTGGGGTTCAGGCACCACACCCCGACTTTCCCCAGCAGAGACCTCATCATCATCATCATCCCCACATCCCCAGCCCTCGGTGCTGTCAGGACCATGGACAGCAGAATCCCTCCTGCTGCCCGCAGCCGGTTTTTATTTTTTTCTTTAATATCAAAAAGTGAAGGTGAGGATCCCAGGCCCTCAGCACAGATGCATCTCTTGCACTAAACGTGTCCCAGATGGGGTGAGAGCTTTGCTGGAAGGTTTTAATTTTCTCTGCAGGTAAAAGCCGTTTCTGTGCTGCTTTGGAATGAAACCAGAAAGAAATCGTGCCTGAATAAGCTTTGTGTGTCAGAGCACAGCTCTGGCTGGCAGAAACCTGAGGGATGGAGGGAGCTGAAGCTACACAGATTTTTTTTTTTTTTTTTAAATTCTATTTCTTCAGAGAAATTAACTTGCCATCCACTTAAGGAAGTTTTGGGACTCCTTTCTGGGGTCCAAATTTCCAAGCCCTGTTGCAAATTAAAGCCATTTCCACAGGGACTAATGTAAATTAGTACAATAAAGAGCAAAATTTACCAAACCCAGGGATTTCATGCAAGACAACAACATATTTAAGTTTGTAAACACAGGTGAAATATCCCTTGGAAAAATAAGAGTGATCTAATAGTTCTTTGCTTATGGAAACTGCATTTAGTGTAGATGGAAATAAATAATCTGAGCTAAATGTGCCACTTGCTGTGCTTGTGCTGGGAGCCTTTGATAGGCTTTGGATAAAACTCCCAATTCACTGCACTCCAGATGAGTTTTGAGTGTTTTGGGGCTTTTGCTTAAAAGATTCATTAAGAAATATCCATTCCAGGCAGAGCTCCAACCTGGAGCTGGAATGTTGGCTACCAACCCCTCCAGAAATAGGATTTAAAGGCCTTTCATGTGTTTGCAAACCAGCAGCTCCAGATCTGTGAACTTTCCTTCCCTCCTCTTCCCATCCCACCTTGGACATAAAAATACCAGGTATTTAATCCCAAAAAACACTGCTGCATTCTGAATTCTTGCCTCAAAGCCCCTTTTCCTGGGCAGGGATGGATGCCCCCCATTTCTGGGGCACCTGCAGAAAGGTCCAAGCTGGGCTGAATTCCAACCAGGCACTGCACTTTAGGAATAAATACAATTAGCACCTTGTTAAACACCCACCTCGAGTGAACCTCGTGTTTATAGACATATAGCATGTTTAAATGTTAAGTGGAATTAATTAAAATCTTTCTGTCATAAGCAGAGAGATAATAAATGAATGATGGGGTCTGTTCAATACTGTAATTACCTCACTTCCTTTTGGAATCTGGGGAGTCTCCTAATGGAAAATAGTGCCAAAGCCATGGCAGTTCTGCACAAACAAATATTTCCACCTGATGGTAACAGCCATGGAATTTAGGATATGTGATGGAGATGTTATTAATGGAGAAGTTTTCTGTGTGTGGATTAGAATGGTGGTTTTTTTGTGTTTGTTTTCTAAGGCAGCAGAGGATTTTTGTCCCCCACCCCTGAGGGGTGTCCATGTGTCCCCATTTGTCACTGGGCTTTGCCTCTGAACATCTGGAGAGCAGCTGTGTAGGAGGTGTGATCCCCAAAGCTCCATCCCAGCCCCAGAAGGGTTTAATTCACATTTACCAGCCTGGAGACAGAGCTGATGCTCACCCAGACACTTAAAGAGGCTGCAGACTCTGCCAGCTCCAGTCCTGGAAATGTTTTCCTGTGCCAGCTCCGTCCTGTGCTGTGCTCTCAGGAGGGAGAGGGGAGAGGAAATCTTCTCCTGTTTGTTTTTCCTGCCTTGCAGACCACAGAGGGTTTTTGTTCCATTTCTGTCAGCCCCTGACAAGTGTTCTTCCCTTCAGAAGTGCTGGGAACATCTGTGCACCTCTCCCTTCCCTGCTATTTTGCTTTAAGGGTTTTTTTTTTAATTGGGGTTCTGCGGACAGGGGTTCAGGTGTGGGTGTTGGGCAGAATATTCCAATATTCCTGTGCTGGGGGTGCTCTCAGGGCAGGGAGCCCCTGCAAATCCCAGGGAATTTCCCTGAAATCCCCTCCCTGCCAGCCCCTGCCCCGTGTCCCCTGCACTGACAGCACTCCAGCTCCTCTGCCCCATGGGCCCCTCTCACTGAGAGTTTTCCACTTCAAAGCCTCTGCTGCACCTTTACAAGTGAAGTTTCCACTAATTTGCAAGAAATATTTGAACTCTCTTCCAGGAGTTCATTTTTCTAAGCCAAAAATTGGGGAAGTGTGCTCAGAGTTATTGATAAATTGCTCCTGATTGATGGCACAGAGATGCTCCCAAGCACTGGCTGTGTGAGAAGGTTGGGTTTGGGGTGATTTATTCTGCTCAATAAAAGCTTTACAAGTAGCTTTAAGGATCAAGCAGCTTTAAAGATCATGTTAGCTGATAACTGTTGTGTTATTGTGTCAGAATTAGGACATAAAATCATTTAATTGCCCTGTTCTGGGTGTTCAGTGCCTCTGGATGTTTTCCCTCTCCACCTCAGGAAATCTGCACATCCCCAGGCAGATGGGAGGTAGAAAATATAAAATATAAAATGCAAAATATCCCTGTCAGAGGTGAGGGGCCTCAGGAGCAGGAGAGGATTTTGGGTGGGAGAAGAGGGAAAAGGAAAACCCAAAGTGGAATTTGCTTTTTCTCTTTCTTTGAATTTGTTTCCTTCAAAGCTAATTAATTATCAGGCAGAACCTTTGTGGAGAGAGGTAATGAAGAATATTCATGGGAAGTGAGTTTTAAATTCAAACATGAATATAAATTGGGAAGCTGAATAAATGAGTGGTTGGTGTTTGGTTTTTGTTATTTTGGGGGGTTTTGCTAACTAAGATACAGCAAACCTTGTACTGCAGCTTAATGATGAGTGTGCAGTAAAACCAAACCCAGCAGTGAGATGGGATAACAAATATTTGCATTTTAACTGCTCATAAACCATGGCTGCCATTTGGTAATGGTAGTTAAATCCACAGACTGCCTAGTAAATCATACTTTTAATCATTTTTACATGAGGCAGGGAGCTCGAGGAAGGAAAAGGATTGCTCATACACTACTGGTAATCAAATTCATTATTATTATTTTTATTTCACTCAAATAAGAACTAGTTTATTCTGTCCCACACAACTTCTGTGGTTGTCCATATTTATTCCAGCTGTCTGTGCTAACAAAAATAACTGCTTTAATCCAATGCAAATGGATTTGGGGCTTATTTGGTAGCTTTTTAAAAATTTTTACAAATAGAATCACACAATTCCAGGCTGGTTTGGGTTGGAAGGGACATTAAGGATCCTCCTGTGCCATGGCAGGGACACTTCCACTGTCCCAGGCTGCTCCAAAAAAAACCAAAAACCAAACAACAACAAACAAAAAAACCACAACAAACAAACAAGCAAAAAAACCCAACCAAACAAACAAAAAAAAACTGTCTGCTGCTGCTGCTCTGGAGAGGGTTGGGATCCCAAAGCTTCTCGTGGATCATCCAATGTTTTCAGTGGCTCTTGAGGAATTGGGGATCCCTGGGAATTTTTAACATCTGCAGAAGGATGTCCTCGTGTTTCCTCACCCCTCTCCAGCTGTGCTGCTGCAGGAATTCCCAGGAGATTCTGTGAATGATGGAATTCCCTCCCCACGTGAGTTTTGGGGATAGAGGCACAATTTAGCACCAGGCTGTTTGCACAAAGAGCTTTGGGAACAGGAATTTGTGTTTCACTGTGGAAAACATCCCAGCCCAGGGTGGGTGGGAGGAGAATGATCCTCCCCTGCAGCTGCAGATGATTCTTGCTGTGAGTGTCTCGGGGATGCACAGAAATACGGAGGTGCCCAGGAGTCCAGGTGAGCCTCAGGTGTGTGCCCTGCACTTTGCACACCTGAGATGCTTGGAATGCCTCCAGCCTGGCTCCTGGACATCCCATGGCAGTTTTGAAGGTGGTCTGAGCCCATGCCCAGGTGTATTTTTACCTGATAAATGCTTTTGCCTTTGTCCAGTGGAGTTGGCAATTGTGCTTCACCAGAGTGCTGAAAAAACTCCCAGCAGCAGCAAAGTGATTTTCCAGCACAGATTGGCTTGCTGGGACTGAGAGAGCATTTGGATTGTTATTTTCTCAGTGGAATAGATTGATGTGACACCTGAAATGATAGTCAGGAATAGATTCTGAGCTGCCACCTTCATCTTTAATTAGTACAAGTAATTCTTTTGAACAAAATATGGTTATCATCACGTTCATCCTGTCCCACTGAGATTAAAGAGCGCTTGAAATTCACTTTTTTTTTGTCCCAGGGGTGGGATAATCCCTGTAATTACCTCATATTATCCACTGATAGTCATGTATCATCTCTAGTGATACTGGGATCTTCTGCAGATCACTTTGAATATTCAAACAAGTCTTGCTGAGACACTTCTCATTCAACAGCTGGAGATTCCTCTGGTGGAAATGGTTACTTTGATATAAAACTCTCCTCATTGCCTGTTAAATACATGAAAAGGTTGTTAAACATTGAGTTTTAAACTCATTGAAAGATTTAAAATAGTTTAAGTACAGTGCGTATAAAAATTTTCCCTATTTGTTGCTCCCATTTTGAATTTAGTGGTGCACACTAGGAAGTCTTTTCACAGTGGGCTTTAATCAGAGGAAAAAGACAAGAGAATAAAGGGATTTTCATTATTTCAGGAAGAGCAGGGAAAGGCTGCTTTGTTTCATGTATGGCCAAGAGATTTTCACCTTTGTAGAGAGAGAAAACAGAAAATGTCATATATGCTATGAATTTCAACAAATACTCCTCTCTGAAACCATCGTGTTCTTCTCACAGCTGGTGTCATGTGAATTCCTCAGGAGGGGCTGGGAGTGTTAAGCCCATTTCATGCTGGTGAAATGTCAACATGTTCAAATGAAGAAATCCAATATCTGCAGTGCAGACAAGGGAGCTGTGCTGGATGAAGAGGTTTTGCTGCTGCCCGAGGATCTGAAGGTGTGTTTTATCTTGGAAGGGCTCTCATTTTCTTTTCCCCAAGTTCTGTTTCCGACCTCCCAGGTGTGGGTTTCCCCCAGGCCCATCAGTCCCTGGGAATTTGGTGTGTTAGGAAGGAGGTGACACCTCCCAGCTTTTGTCCTGCCCATCCATCCCCAGGAGCTGGGGTGTGACCTTGGGTCTGTCCATGCTGCCAGAACAGATCTCCTACGCTCAGGGGGAAGGATCCAGCCCAGGAGAGGCACCTGGGACAAGAAATTCACTCCCCAGGGGTGTTTTTGAATTGTGAAATGGGATTTTGCTGGGAGGGATCCTGTGTGAAAAGCAAATGTCTCTGGGGGCTGCAGAAAGGTGGGAATGGGGGCTGCCCACAGCCCAGCCCTGCTTCAGCTCCTCCTTACCACCCCACAACCCTCCCATGTCTGCTGATGCCCAAAGAGGCTGGGCAGAGTTGAAGGAATAAAGCAGGGATTTATTAAAAACCTTCAAAGGATTCACCTTGGGCAGTTATCTTGGGTTTCAATACAGGATGTGGCCAGCAATGTGTGTTCTGTCCCCATCTGCTGCAGCCGGGTGGGGCAGCGACCCTGATCTCCTGGCACATATTATCTGCTAATGGGCCATCTTTAAACCAGCTGGGGCAATCATCTTTATCTTCCC
>JAOTQP010000619.1:19659886-19669920 GCA_026413545.1 Cichladusa arquata
TCTTTTTTTTTTTTTTTTTTCCATTGAAGTGAAACCCCCGAGAGCAAAGAGGGATAAAAGCAATGCATTTATTTATCCTCCTCCTGAACTCCTGCACGAGGGCTCTGAGGATTGTTTGGCTGTGTGGGGGAAGGATGTTTGCTCCTTTTCCATCACTCCCTCTCCCAGCAGGGTCAGGAATTTGCTCTCAGGAATTCACCAGCCCCAGGTGAGCCAAATCTGCTGCTTTGGCCTCCCTGCAGCAGGGAAATCAGAATTGCTGTGCAAGTGGGTCCTTGAGGAAGCTGCTGCCTCTCCTGAGAGCAGATTTATCTGCTGGAACAGAGCGAGGTGAGCAAAGTGGGGTGGCTTCAAAACTCTTGTGGGTTTAAAACTCTTGTGGGTTTAAAACTCCTGTGGTTTCTGCAGTCACCCAGGCTGCCAGGAAATGGCTTTTCAAAGCCACGGGCTCCTCTTCCCACGTGTTTTCCCAGAGCTGTGGTGGAGTCATCAGGATTAATAGAGGGGCATTGCCAGTAAATGGCTGTTGCTTTTTAGGGGTTGGGGGTGGCTGCAACAGCTGTGCTGGAAAATATTTGTAAAGATTTTTTTTTTTTAATATGGAAAAAGAGAAAACAGGTAAAATTGTTGTTTTGACTGTAAGAAAAGAACTTTAGCAACATCATTGCCTGTAGGATTTATAGCAAGAAGTGCCTTGGTGTGACACTGGAAATAATCAGAGCTCTGCTGTGCTTTTTGAACAGGGGAAATGATGGGCTGGGGGTGGCTCTTGTGCTCAACAGGCAGGGGCTGGAGGGTGCAGAGGGGCCAGGGCAGGTTTCTGGGGGTGCTCCCTCCATCCTCAGCTCCTGGGCAAGGGCTGGACCCTCCTTGGGTGGTCAGGGCACTGCTGAAGGTCCCACCTCGACCAGCAGGAGCAGCCTTTGCCTGCCACAAAGGCAGGAGAGATACAGAAAAAAAAAATTGAAAAAAAAAAAATAGAAAAAAGAAGAAGGAAAGATGAAAGAAGAGGGAAGAACAGAGGAACCCAGATCTTTCCCTCAGGCACTTGTCAGCTCTCAGCAAGGTGGTGACACAAGGACAGCAGAGTCCACTTTCTTCTCCTGCTCTATTAAAAGTTTGAGGGACAATGTTTGTTTTCAGTTTTTTTTAGGAGAGGTACTGAAGGTTGGTGTTGGTGGCACCAGCATTGCCTTGAGGTTTAGATGACTCTGCTTGGGTGTGGTAATGATCTGCTGAGTTTTTCTGTCTCCTCAAACCTAGAAGGGTCTCAGTATCTCACTGTCCTTGCCCCACTGCAGCCCAGCCTCAGCAGGAAAGAGCCAGGAGTAGTTTCTGTCCTGATGGAATTTCATATTTAAATTAACTTTGTTTTTACTGACGTGCTGGAAATCTTCCTTGTTTTTTTCTACCCCTCTTCCACAATTTAAAATGAAAAGCATTTTCTTGCAATTGCCAGCCCTGATTTGCAGCTTTAGCCTGGCCAGGCTGAGCTTCCCTGGGCTGGGATTCCAGCGTTTGGCTGAACTAGAAACTGGAGCTAATTTTGTATTTGCCCAAGCACAAACCACGTGGGGCCAAAGGGAAAATGGGAACGGAGCTGGAAGCCACCTGGAGTGGCAGGGGGACAGTTCTGTCCCCCCCAGGGCTCGGGGTCCCTTGTGACTGAAGGAGTGTGAGACTTGCTCTGCAGGTTTTTCCACAGGAATTTTTCCCAAAAGGGACTGGAAGAACCTGGTTCCCTCCATCCTGGCGAGCTCTGCTGGTATTTTGACAGTTTGTTTATTGTGGATGCTCAGACTTGTCAGAGAGACTCAAGCAATGTTTCTTCTCTCTTGTCTGGCTATGAAAGTTATCCTGATAGGGTATTTGGAAGTTTGGGGTTTTTTAGTGGTTTGTTTTGTTGTTGTTGTTGTTTTTTGTTGGTTTTTTTTAGTATTCTAGTAAAACTAAAATAAATTTTAAAATTGAAATTATAACAAACGAGGGGATTATAAGATGTTTTTGGAAGGTTTAGATAAGAAGTGGCAATTTCTGCCTTGCTGCAGTAGCTGCACTTTCCCTACCCTGGGAAAACAAGAAATGGTGTCATCATCCCTGCACAATTCCATTACTAAATTGTCAGAGCAGAGTCAGATTTCTGGCAGCAATGATCCAACTCCATTTTCACTTCCCCATGGCTCAGCAGCGACCTTGACATTGCCAGGCAGGGCTGGTCTGGGCGGGCACAGGGGAGATAATTCCCTAATTCCTGCTGGGTCTGGGGCTGGGTGTGGAACTGGCCCTGGCTGAGCCTCCCAGCTGAGAGCTCTGAGTGAGCAGCAGGGCCTGGGCCAGCTGTGTGTGCACAGCTGCTGTTGGACACAGCTGTGGCTGCTCTTGAGCTTGGGGTGTTCCTCTAGGGAATGTTTAATCCAGACCCATTATCTAATTTTTCAAATGGACTGTCCAGCAAAGGAGGGGTTTAATTAGTGGCAAAGGTGGGGTCAGTATCATGCAAGAGAGCATTAAAAAGCAGAATTGCCTGAGCAGGGTCCAGCAGTGCAACCTGTAACCGTGAGAGGCATGGGGAGCTCTGGGGGTGCAGCGATGGATGGATGGATGGATGGATGCAGGAATGGATGGATGGATGCAGGAGTGGATGCAGGATGGATAGATAGGTGCAGGGATGGATGCAGGGATGGATGGATGCAGGAATGGATGCAGCATGAGTGCAGGGATGTAGGAATGGGTGCAGGATGGATGCAGGGATGGTGCAGGGATGGATGGATGAATGCAGGATGGATGGGTGCAGGAATGAGTGCAGGATGGATGCAGGGATGGATGGATGAATGCAGGATGGATGGATGGATACAGGATGAGTGCAGGGATGGATGGATTGATGGATGGATGCAGGGATGGATGGATGGATGCAGGATGAGTGCAGGGATGGATGGATGGGTGCAGGAATGGGTGCAGGATGGATGTAGGAATGGGTGCAGGATGGATGCAGGGATGGTGCAGGGATGGATGGATGGATGCAGGATGAGTGCAGGATGGATGAAGGAATGGATGCAGGATGGATGGATAGGTGCAGGATGGATGGATGCAGGAATGGATGCAGGATGAGTGCAGGGATGGATGGATGGGTGCAGGAATGAGTGCAGGATGGATGGATGAATGCAGGATGGATGGATGGATGCAGGATGAGTGCAGGGATGGATGGATTGATGGATGGATGCAGGGATGGAGGTTACAGCTCTCCCCACTCCTTGCCCTTGCTGCTCCCTCCATTAATGCCTGGGCTGCTGCCTGTGGGGCCATTGCTGCCTTTCCCAGGGAGGTGTGCTGCAAAGGAGCAGGATGATGGAACCATTCAGGTGGGAAAAGATCTCTGGGGTCACCAGGTCCAACCCAGCACACCACAGTCACTGCTGAGCCCTGTCCTCAAAGGTTGTACCCGCGTGGTTTTTAGGGTAACACAGTCTGCAGAGTCTGGCTTATAAAGTCTTTTCTTCCTGTTCAACTTCTTGTTCATAAAATTGTTGCTCCTGGGCATAGAGGGTGCTCTGGGGTCAGTGTGAGATGTGTTCATTTTCTCCTCTCCCAGTGCAGAGGTGTCAGAAATGCAGGGAGGGCCAGGGCTGGCTGAACACATCTCAGTGTGTGAACAGCTCCTTTGCTGGGTGTCTCATTCATTATGCAGGGCTTTCAAAAGTCACCTTTGGCTGGTGATTCAGGTGTGGGACAAGCACAGAGAGGACAATGATTTATTGACATTGTCTCCTCCCAGAGGCAGCACGGGTGAGATAATCTCACAGGTGCCAGCCTGGCCTCCCTCCTGCTCCGTGGTGTGAGGAATTCATCTGACACACTCCTCACAAGGGCAGCTTGGGGCTCTGGGTGCTGAGAGCAGCTCAGTGCCCTGGAAGATCTTTGCCACATTGAAGTGATATTTCCATCCACTGCCACGAGGTTTTGATAGCAAAGCCAGGCTCTGGTTGGTTCTCAGTGGAATCTCTAAACCAACAAAGTGAAACAGATCCAGCAGCTTACAGCTCAGAGCTGGGCCCTTTCTGTGTGCTCCTGGCAGCTCCTGCCCCCTGCTCCCATCCCAAAGATGAGCAGCTTGAGTGGCTTTTATTTAAAGCTTTCCTTTCAAAGCTGTTGCTGCAAACATCCCTCTCTGCTCCTCACTGCCAGGGAGGGGGATAGCACTGAGGGCTGGTGCCTGCACACAATAATTCAGCAGCACATTAAACCTTAGAACACTTAACAGCTGTTTCTGTGTCCATCTCATTCATTTGGGATGGGATTTTTTCACTCATTTGGGATGGGGATTTCTTTCCTTCACTGAGGACCTGCAGTGAGAGAATTCCACGTTCAAAATCCACGTTCTGGGTTTTCTTTGGTGGTGGTGCCATGGGGAGCTGCAGGTGAGCCCGAGGAAGCAGCAGCTGATGCAGAAGCTTTTGCTGCTTGATGGTTTCTTGGTCTCGTGGAACCAGCTCCTAATCTCACTATTATTTAAAAGGCTCACACCTCATGAGTGACCACTTGATTTCTAAGGTAAATAAACTCCAAGTGTTGCTGAAGTGACCGTGGATGACTTTGTACCTAATTAGTGCCCCAGTGCTTCCTCCACTGATGTTTATTTTCCCCCTCTGGTGTGCAGAAATTCGGATTTGTTGAGGAATCCCTTTAACCCCAGGTGCAGCAGCAGCTTTCAGTGCCTCAGGGGATGCTCTGGTGTTTCTGGAGGATGGGATTCCCTGGAGCAGCCAGCCAAAAATCCCCACTGCCCATCAGAGATGGAACTGCAGCGAGACAAGGCAGGTAACTGGGGTTTAAGCTGGTTTTGGGTTTAGTTCAGGAGAATTCCCTGCAGCTGTGGCCAGAGCTGAGCCCCAGTCACTGCGATGTTCTCTCCCCTCCGAGCTACCAGTTATGCAAAGTGAAGTTTCACCTGGGCAGGGATTAAGATTTTCCATGTTTAGCTCAAAGCATTTAATGGAAAGTGATCTATCTGGGGAGAAAGGAGGGGGGGAAAGCAAATCAAATCCCCCTTAAACACAAGCATCTTATTTTAGTGCTGTGTCTTTCGTAAATCCTAAAGGTTGTTTTGTTTCTGCCAACAGTGTTTTGTTTAAAATCAGCTTATGTTTAGGATACAAGGAGGAGGAGGAAGAAGAACCAGATTCAATAATTTCTTTCTGCTTCTGGTAGTTGTTCCTTACTTGATTACTTGCCAAAGTGCCAGAACTGACAAATTATCCAATAACAGGGAAGTGAAGGCAGTGCTGGAAAGCTGGATTAGTTTATAAAGTGTCCCTGTTGTGTTTCAGAAAATGAATAAGGAATATTCACCAAACCTGTTGCAGCTCCTTTCCCCCTTTCCTTCTCTTCCTTCCTTTTCTTTCGGGTGCTAAAAGGAGCGGAAAGTTACACATTTATTTACTTGTCAGCAGAGGGGAAATGCTTCAAAAAGAAAAATGATGTGCTACCAAAACCATTCCAGGATGGAAGGGAACACATTGCATTTCCAGCCTGCCTGCTGCTGCTTTGGGGAGCTGATTTCTGGGGTGAGGGGGAAAAGGGTTTGGGGGTGCTGCAATGCGAGGATAACGCTGAGATTTGCTCAGTGAATTATTAAAATTATATCTTGAATTCCAAGGAGCAGTTGATTTCACATGAAGCCTGGGATGTGCCGCAGGCAGCTGCAGGAAAACAGAATGGATGGATCAGAGCTGGCAGCTGAGCTGTGCCAGCGGCTCCTGTTGGTTTTATTGGGGTTTTCTGTGCCCTGCCCTGCAGGCCTGGAGGTGTGCAGCTTTCATTGTCCCCTCTGTGCTGCACAGCATTCCCAAAGAAATCCAGTCCTGAGGGAATCCCAGCCCTGAGCCCAGCAGGGGCTTTGGGATCAGCTTGGAGCTTTTGTGAATTTGGTGTTTGGGGAGGCTGAGCCACTGCACAGGGAGCACTGAGAGCCTCAGTGATGCAGGCTCTGCATATAGAGAAATATTTATAAATATAAAATACATCAATATTTTCTAGAGATATATAAACATATAATACAGAAAAATATAAAAACATACAGAAACATATAAAAACATATAGAAAACATATAGAAATATATAAATGCATAATATAGAAATATGTAAACCTATAATATAGAAACATGTAAACATATAATACAGAAATGTATAAACATATAATACAGGAATATAACTGTATAATATAGAAATAGATAATTGTATCATATAGAAATATATAATTTTATAATACAGAAATATATAATATAATACAGAGATATATAATCATATATAATATAGATCTATACTATATATAATATATAAAAGTATGATACATAGATGTAATTTGTATAGATATATAATGCATAAATAAATAATATACAGTACATGGTACATAAATATTTTCTACAAATATATGAATATATAAATATATTTATATATAAATATAAATCCATTTGTTCTCTGCAGATACATCAGGAGGGGACAGCAGAAGTGACTCCAAATCCCAGGGCTGGTACAAAGCACAAATGTCTCCTGGGGGAATGGGACCAGTATTCCCAGAGGATGAGGAGCTGGGAGCCCCTTCTGTGCCAGGTCTGCTCTGCCCTTTTTCCTTTTTGGAAACCCTTCTGGGGGTTTCCAGCTGTGCCCATCTGTCTGTCCCCTTCATTAGTAGCAGAGGTGTTTGTAATTGGGAGAGGTGTGGCTCTGTTCTCTTCATGTGGATCAAAAAGCAGGTAAGACAAAACTGAACAGAAAATCTCCAAGTGTCTCCAGGGACTGTGGCACTGGAAGGGGAGGGAAGAACATTGATTTTTGGGGGATTTTGGGGTGTGATGCTCTCCCAGCACTGGTGGCTGGGTCCCCCAGGAGAACATCAGGCAGGTGAGGGGATCTGGGGGCTGTGAGAGCCATCACATCCCCAGGGCTCTGGGAGGAAATCAAGGGGCTGATGATAGCTTGGCAAGTGGGCAGAAATTTGGAAAAGTTCCCTTTTAAATCTGTGCAAGACTGGAGCTGCCCCTCAAAGCGGCCCTGACCCCCAAGGAAATCTCCCATTTTCTCCTCACTCTGTAATTTCCCAGCAGGCTGATTGCTCCTCCACAGCATTTCCATCACGCTGGACAAGAAGGGAGAAAATTACTGACAATTAGCTGAACTCTTGAGGCTTCACTCAGAGTCCCATTGCCTGCACTGGGAACGCTTCCCAGGACTGGATTCCAGCTTTTCCCCCACTTATCATCTAGGAAAGGGCTGAAGAGAACCCCTGCAGGGCCCTGCACAGTGCTGGAAGAAAAGATCTTTTTCATTCTTGTTACTGGATGCAGTGGGAAGTATTTCTGGAGAATGTGGAGTTTTGATAAGGAGTCTGTCACACCTGTGAACAGGTTTATTAAAGCAGGATTTGCCCTCAGCAATGATCTGGAGAGCAGATGTGGGAGCAACACCCTGTGAGTGACTGGGAAGATCATTTCACTGAAAGTTTTCACTTTTCCAGAAGTTTTTTGGGGTTTTTTGGGTTTTTTTTTTTGGAGTATCTTTCAATGCACCATGTGAAGAAAGCACTGAATGAAGCAGCACTGCTTAATTCATCTAAGAAAACTGTGAAGGAGGAACCAACCACACCCGGATAAAAGGATGGGATCTGCTCTGCTCCTGTGTAGCCAGACACAAAAGCTTTGAGAGAACCTGGCTGTAAAGCACTTGGGAAGCATTCATCCAATAAATCTGAGTGACAGCTTCCCACATCCTGATGCCTGATGCATTTGGGATTTCTTGTCCAGAGGGATTTCTGAAGCTTAAATAAATCCTCTGTGATAACTTCTGAAGAGGGAAGTACTTGAACTTACAGACCCCTCAGGATGGATGGAATGAGCCCCACAGATCCCTCAGGATGGAATGAATCCCCCAGATCCCTCAGGATGGATGGAATGAACCCTACACACCTCTCAGGAGGGAATGAGCCCCACAGACCCCTCAGGATGGATAGAATGAGCCCCCAGACCCCTCAGGATGGATGGAATGAGCCCCCAGACCCCTCAGGATGGAATGAATCCCCCAGACCCCTCAGGATGGATGGAATGAACCCCACAGACCCCTCAGGATGGATAGAATGAGCCCTACAGATCCCTCAGGATGGATGGAATGAATCCCCCAGATCCCCCAGGATGGATGGAATGAGCCCTACACACCTCTCAGGAGGGAATGAGCCCCCAGACCCCTCTGGTTGCACCCCAGGTTTGGACAGTTGCCTGGCTAGCTCTGGGCTTTTCTGTCCTTGTCCCTTTGCCTGCCCTTTGTCCTGTCCCTCGCCCTCCAGCCAGTTCTCCACAAGATATTTCTCACAGCTCTTGCAGACAAATGGAATTTCTCTCCCCTGTCCATCTCCTCTGCCTGGTGCTGGGGCAGGCTGAGCTGGGCTTTTCCCTGAGCCAAGCTGGGCTGGGCTGAGCTGGGCTTTTCCCTGAGCCGAGCTGGGCTTTTCCCTGAGCCGAGCTGGGCTTTTCCCTGAGCCGAGCTGGGCTTTTCCCTGAGCCGAGCTGGGCTGGGCTGAGCTGGGCTGGGCTGAGCTGGGCTTTTCCCTGAGCTGAGCTGGGCTGGGCTGAGCTGGGCTTTTCCCTGAGCTGAGCTGGGCTTTTCCCTGAGCTGAGCTGGGCTTTTCCCTGAGCTGGGCTTTTCCCTGAGCTGGGCTTTTCGTTGAGCTGAGCTGGGCTGGACTTTTCCCTGAGCTGGGCTTTTCCCCGAGCTGAGCTCAGCTGGGCTGGGGCCATGGGCAGCCAGCACATCCCTCAGAGAGCTCCAGGCAGGACAGCAGCCCTGGCTCAGCTCTGAGGTGCCAGTGCAGCTGCACTCCCCGTTCAGCCTCCCCTGAGAATGGGAACAGACTGTTTCACAGTAAATCTCTGCACTAACCCCCCAGAGCCTGCTCTGATCTGTCTGCAGCCAGAATGAACAGTTTCTGTCACAGGAGACGCCGCCTGGCCCCTGCCACTTAGAACATATTTGTCTTTTCATTAATTTCAACTTAGAGGAAGAAAAATCTTTTTGCTAAGCAAAGAGGAATTCGCAGGCATGGGCATTTACAGAACAGCTCCTCTTTGCCTGCTCCAGAGCTCTGTGGTTTTTCCTTTCTTTGTTTTTGAGTAAAAACGACAGGAAGGTCGACGTGACCGTGGCTTAAAAACTGGGACCGTGAATTTGACAAATGCTGCAGCCTCACATGATTTTGCTTCCAGGAGTAATTTTTTTCCTGCACCAAGAGCTCCTCTGGAGGAGGAGGAGGAGGCTGACCCCAGATTTCCAAAGGCACTCTGATAACTCCAGGTTTGTCCCTTCAGCAGGGCCATTTGTCTGGGTGCTTGACATTTGTCCTACGTTTTTGTGCCACCCACTACAGCTGCCTCTGATTGAATCACTGCTGCTGTTATTCCTCTGTTCCTTGACTTTTGCCAGTGAACTGAAAACACTTCCATTCTCCTTTGCTATTGATCAGATAATTCACAGGTCTGAGCTGTCCCGAAGTGGCCAGGACTGCAGGTTCATGTGTTGGAGAAGAAATACAAAGGAGGAGTGGCTCACACCTCTGCCGCTGTTCCTACACCGTGTTTTAATATTTGCAATACCTTTTGGATGTGTTACAATTGGCAGCAATTCCATCACAATGCATTTATTGTGTTTCCAGGAGGGGAATTGTACCTGGGAAAGCAAAACAACTCGAAATTCTTTTGAAAATTACTCAGCTCTGCTTTTATTTTTATTTTTTTCCCCTTAAAAAAAGAAAAAGAAAACCATGTTATAGATGAAATAATTGCAGCTGGTGCTTGCCTGAAAATTCACCAAAACTTGGGAGTGTTTGGTCCTGTCCTCCTGCCCTGCTCAGGAGCTGCTCCCCCTTCTGAAGTATTTGGGGACAGAGGGATTTGGGGGGCAGAGGGATTTGGGGGGCAGAGGGATTTGGGGGCAGTGGGAGTTTGGGAGCAGTGGGATTTGGGAGCAGTGGGATCAGTGGTGTTTGGGACCAGA
>JAOTQP010000619.1:19674689-19695836 GCA_026413545.1 Cichladusa arquata
AGGGAAGGGAAGGGAAGGGAAGGGAAGGGAAGGGAAGGGAAGGGAAGGGAAGGGAAGGGAAGGGAAGGGAAGGGAAGCAGTGAGGAGCACTCTGCCCTCCTGAGCACAGTGGATCTGTCCCTGTCATTCCATCCATCCCTGCCCATGCAAAGCCCCTTTTTCCCTGGAAGAGCTGGAGGAACATTCTCTCCATCCCAGTCCTGCCCTGCCCGTGCTCCCCCTCAGCCCTGGGCCTGCCTCCCCGAGCTCCCTTTATTCCCTTGTGCTCAGCCAGAAGGATTCCCATGGTTTTTGTGACTTGGCATCCCTTTGGGAATCTCCCTGATGGCTGCAGCTCATCCCTGCCTCAGGAAATGACAAACCCCAGCTCCTGTTCCCTCTTTTTTCCCCTGTCCTGTCTCCCACACTCTGTTTTTCCCTCCTGTCCATCCCAGGTTTTTTGCTCAGCACCTCTGCTCTGTTCCTTACAACACCAAGAAAAATGGGATCCTGACTCCTGTTCTGGAGCACAGAGAATCAGGATTGTGATCATTGGTGCCATTCTGATTTATTCTGTTACAATATCTGTTTATGGCACACGAGCTTCATTGTGTGCAACAATGGAGATAAATTTTGGCCCCTTGCTTTTCATAGCCATTTTCCAGCTGTATATCATCAATTCTCCTCTCATTTAGATACTCACTCCTACTTCAGGAAAAATAAAAATATCCCAGTAGTGTAGGTAATAAAGCTGGGGAAACAAACTGGGAAGTGCATTTTACAATGGAATTTGATTGTGATAATTTTTCATGTGTTAAAAAAGGAGCACGCTGGCTTTCTCTGGGAGCTGTTTGGGTTTATGCTTTGTTGGGATTTTTTTTTCCATCCCCAGCTTGTAGTCACATGGAAGATTTTTTTTTTTTCCAAGGAACAGAGAAGCATCTCTGAATTTATTAGCTGAGTTCGTTGAAAAACTGTATTTTTTAATTTAATGAGGCTGGAAGGTGCACAGGTAAGTGAAACAGAAACTTCAGGCAGTGTGAATTCCCATTTTGGAAGTGCACCTCCTGCAAGTCTGCTGTAAATATCTACAAAAACTGCTGCAGGTGAGTGGCTTGGCTCTCACTCAGAAATTCCCTGGTTCCTTTGGACAGCTGGGCTGGGGGATCAGCAAAATCATGGAAAGGTTTGAGTTGGAAGGACCTTAAAGCTCATCCCACTGCAGCTCCCAGTGCCCCAGGCTGCTCCCAGCCCGTGTCCAAGCTGGGACAGGGATCCAGGGCAGCCACAGCTCCCAGCCAGGGATTTATCCCCAATACCTGACCTAAACCTGCTCCCTTCCCATTTTAAAGCCATTCCCTGTCATTCCATCTCTTGTCATTGCCTCTCTCCATCTTTTTGTCATCCCCTTCAGGCCACACTGGGGTCACCCCACAACTTCTCTCCAGGTGAGCAATCCCAGCTGTGCCAGCCTTTCCTCCCACCCAGCTGCTCCATCTCTGATCCCCTGCAGCTCCTCTGGATCTCTGCAGGTCCCTGCTGTGCTGGGGCAGGTGAGGTCTCACCTGAGCACAGTCCCCCTGCTCAGATGATGAATCCCTGAGCGTTACCCTGCTGCTCCCCCCTCCCCACCTCCTCTTCTCTCTCCTTTCCCAGTCACTTTGCATGAATTTACCAACAGTTGTATTTACTGGGTGTGAGAGCCAGGAAATGGGAGAGGTGTTCAGATCAGCTGGAAGGGCCCTGCTGCACAGGCACTGCAATGATCTGTGTGCTGGCCCTGGGGTGTTGTTCCTCAGCTGCAGTCCTTGGGAGCTCAGCACAATTGTTCCACTCAAACAAAAGGAGCCTAATGAAAGTGTTTTAATTTGCTGATCAGCTATTCAGAGTGAAAGGAGCGGCCCTGCTAGGTGTCCTTGGAGACTGGGAGTGAGTGCAGCGCTGGGAATCACAATATTCACATTTATTTACACTTCTCAGCGAGCCTTGGTGTGGGGAATGCTGCTGGAGGTTTCCTCAGCCTCACTTCTCATTCCCTCCACCTCACAGAGCTTTCCCTGGGCTTTTTGGAGGCCTCCAGGCTCAGGGGTGCTGCTGGTCCCCCGTCCCAGCCCAGGAGGATCCCTGAGTGCTTCAGAGTGGGCACATCTGCTGGGAGCTCATCCCAGGCAGTTTATTTAGGTGCCTGCTCTGCTGGACTGAAAAGCTTTCTGTGGGTGTAGCTTTCTTTTAAAAAAAGATTTGTTTAAAGAGCTGCATTTCTGATGGGAATCCAAATTTCAGGCTGTTTTTTTTTTTTGTAAGACCCTCAAGGGCACAACCCCCAGCAGTTTTCTGTCAGAAGCAGCACAAAGCTCCTTTAGGAACTGGGACTGGGGGCAAATCCTCCTTCCTGCCATGGGATGAGGATGCCTTGGGTGTGGGAACCACAGAAAGGGAGATGAGCAGTGGATGTGGCTGCCTGGAGAGAAGGAGAGGCTTGAGCCAGCTCTGAGGTGCTTTTCAGCTGTGAACTCCATCAGTAATCACAGTTGTATTTGTTAAGAGCAATTAGCTTCACCCATATGCTCATAGCAAAAGAAAGTAAAGAAGGTTTAGGGAATAAGACAGAATATATTGAATTTCGGTTCCATGTTGTGTTTAGAAGATAAAATACAATTTTGGTAAGATAATAAATATATTTTTAAAAACTTTTAAAAATGAATATACAAACTAATTTCAAGTGAGTTCCCACCATCACATGTCAGACTTTGCAGGTGATGCCAGAAGAACTGACACTAACATTTTTTGCTGCAATGATTTCATATACATGTCAAAGCACAGCATGCAGAACTCGAAATTAAGACAAGCTGGGTCTTGCTGAGCACTTTCATTTCTGCCATTCCTCCTCCAGTGCCAGAGCTGCTGAACTGTGGCACCAACTGGCCAGACAAGATCACTTTACCTGAGGAACACCAGGTACTTACAGGAGAGAAGATATTTTTCTTTTGCTGAAATAGATCCTTAAAAAATATATTGTGAAATAAGGGAAAAGAAAGGACCCACAGTGCAAGAAAATGTCCACATTGAGAATGTAGATTCTGTTCCTGCTTTGTCCCTGTAAAGCCTGAAGTCCTTGTGCTGCTGCTCGTGGTAAATTATGGATCAGCTCTTCTCTGACTCTCTTTATTATTATCTCCTGTTACCTATTCTTCCTTTCCCTACTCATCATCTTCCCTCCTCTCCGTAGAGTGTTCTAAAAGAGAAGATTACCAAGTTGGAGGGTCAGATGAGTAGAAAATTACGAGCTGCTGGTCCGTGTGCTCAGCCTTTGCCTGTGATTGCATCTGCTGCAGGTGAAGCCAATAATTCTGGGAGCCCTGTAATTGCTGCCACCGAGGGAATTAGTTCTGATGGATGGTAAATACTTTGCCAGTCATTTTGACATTATTTTCAAAATTCTGGGTCAATTAATACTCCTTGAATGGATCAGAAAAAGAGCCACAAAGCTGCTGGAGTTGTTTATTTTGTGTATGTCTCTCTCTATATATTGTGGAATATGGAGAGCTGGGTTTTGTTCATTTTCTTGGACGAGGAAATGAGCTGGGCTGTTTCCCCAGTCAGGAGTGTGACTGGAGCTGCTGCTGGGGCCTGGCTGTGCCTGTGGTTCTCCTCCTCCTCCTCCCCAGGGCTGAATTTCCATTGGGATATCAGTGGGGTGACTCAGGACAGAGCCTGGAGCTCCTCAGCACCCAGAGACTTCTGCTAAAGGATGGTGGGGCTGGGCTGGAATTCAGCCTGCACTCCTTCTCCCCCAGGGAAACAACTGAGGGGGATTTTTTGGGGTCCTGCTGGGTGTTAGTGTGGCAGGCAAACCCTATTGATGGAAAAGCAGATTGTGTAGTGAGGCTGGGGCTTGATTTGACTCTCAAAGAGCACAAAATGGGCTGTGGCTTTCCTTAGAGCACTAAAGACTGGAAGGGTTAGGAGTGAATTATGTGCTTTTAAAGGGATGTTAACTTGAGATAATGTAACTTCATTGAGAATCCCTGGAATACCCTTTAAATAGATTTTGTGCTCGCTGGCAGTCTCGACTGTATCTCATTACAAGTGAATTGCAAAGAGGAGTGCTGGATCCTCCCTGGGATGGCACTGGAGCGTGGCACAGCAATCCTGCTGTTTGTGCAGCCCCTCCCCGAGGCAGAGCCCCCCATGGCATCTCTGATTCCACTGCTGGGGACCCCAGAACCACCCAGAAAAGTTCTTTCCATGGTCAATGCATTAAACCCCTCCTGTTTGGGGAGGAGCATTGGATTGTTGTGTGATTTGGGGTGAAGGGACCTTAAATCACATCCCATCCCACCCCATCCATGGGCAGGGACACCTCCCACGCCCCAGGTGCTCCAGCCTGGCCCTGGGCACTGCCAGGGATCCAGGGGCAGCCACAGCTGCTCTGGGAATTCCATCCCAGCCCTGCCCACCCTGCCAGGGAACAATTCCTGCCCAAGATCCCAGCCATCCCTGCCCTCTGGCAGTGGGAGCCATTCCCTGTGTCCTGTCCCTCCATCCCTTGTGCCCAATCCCTCTCCAGCTCTCCTGGAGCCCCTTTAGGCTCTGGAAGGGCTCTGAGCTCTCCCTGGAGCTTCTCCTCTCCAGGCTGAGCAATCCCATGTAATTTCCCTTGATTGCAGGTGGAAGAGCATTTTTGGGGTTTGGTGTCACACCTCTGATCCCAGGCTCACCTTGGGCAGCAGGAGCTTTGCTCTCTCCCTGAGATTCACTGCATTTCTGCCCCCTTAACCCAGCACAACCCCCCTCCTTCCATCTGGGTCTTCACCCTCTTAGCTTTAATATTTGGGTACTGGAGGCTTCTCTTCCTTGGGACCAATGCAGGAAGGAAAGCCACCAAAAAGAGATGCTAGAAAAAGAGTGGGGAAAAAAAAGGAAAACGACTCAGGAAATCTGTTTTTCCTACTGAAACACTGCCTGTTTCATGGTCTAACTGAATCCCTGCCTCAGGCCCCCAGAGATGGGAACAAAAGTGAGTTGGGGGGAGCAAACTTGGGGTAAATGACTTCATGACCTGCAGCTGTAATTGGGAGATTAACCCCCAAAATGCAAATGGACCAAACTTATAAAAGTGTCAAAACCCCCTCTCCCCCTCAGTTAAGTTTTGTTTTGTTCTGATGGGAATTTAAACAATGCCTCACACACACAGATTTGGGGCTTTTACATATCTCAGGCTCGAGTTCATCACTGTGTAGGCTGAGCACAAAACAAATAGAGAGAAGTGACTTCATTACTTGCACTGGGAAACGACCTGACAGCCATTTAGAAAAATCCTTTACATTCACCACTTCCTTGGTTCCTGCTGTCCCCCAGGAGCAGGCTGGGGACAGATCCATCCATCTCCATCCCAGCCAGCATCCCAGAGGCAGCTGGATTGGATTCTGCAATCAATAATGGCAGGGCTCTGCTGTGAGGATGGGCAGAGGTGAGGGCTGCCAGTGCAGAGTGCCTGGGCTGCACTTTGTGCTGTCAGGTGAAGCCTCCAGAGAGCAGCCAGCTGATAAAACCACTTCTATTTTGCATTTCTTGAATCTGTGCTTTAAAGCTGACCTTATTCTCAGCAGGAAATCTGGTCTGGTGCTGTGTGAACAGAAATAGGAGTAGGTTTAAGCTGTGATTCATTTGGGTCTTTTTGCCTCCTTCAGAGAGGAGTTTGTATTTATTGTTCATCCGTTCCCTGGCTGTTGGTTGGTGGAGGTTTGGTACAACCATGGGATTCCTCCAGCCCTTTGGCCCTGCTCCTCCAGGCAGCAGTGGCTCCAGGGAACCCCATTCCTGTGGCCCTAAAACACCCCAGGATGGCTTGGATTGGAAGGACCTTAATATACCATATATTACAATATTCAATTTATATCTTTTGTGCTGGCATAACCCATTTTACAGCTCTAAGATAACACTGCAAGGTGATTTTGCACCATAATTTGAAGTCCTGGTAATTTTAAACACCTTTGCAGCCATGTAGTTTATAGGAGAAAAAAAAAAAAGAGGTTTTTGGTGCCTTGCACTCTCTGTTCATGACAGCTTTGAACAAGCTCCAGATGCTGGTGCAGAGCTGCTCCCAGGCTGGCTCAGGGCTGTTGGCAGCTGGTGCCCAGGGCTCTGTCCCTGCCAGCCTCCTGCAGCCACCCTCAGGTAAGTGCTGACAGACTGAATTCCTTCCTGGCAGCTGCTGCCTTGTGCTGCTCTCACAGGCAGTCCCTGGGTGCACGGGAGGTCCCTTACACTTCTGTTTACATTGAGGTGGTGGTGAAATGAAGCATTTGTGGCTGCTGGCAGTGCAGAGTGAGGGATGCTCTGCTCTGGGGTCCCAGCAGAGCTCTGATGGAGTTCTGCTGCTGCTGGGACCCCACGGGTCTTTTCCAGCACAAATTGCTCTGTGATTCCATGAACTGTGCCCTCACCTCCAAGGAGGAGAGGAGATTTCCTCCCTTGGGCAGCTGAACAAAGTGTGTCAGGCACTGCCTGAGATGAGACAGCTGGGCTGTGAAACGTGGGGATGGCTCTGCCAGGAGCATCCCAGTGCTCCCAGTGCCCTGCCCCAGCTCCTCCTGTGCATGCACAACCCACTGAAGGGATCATTCAGATGTTCCAGGTGGGGTTTCTCTGTGTCCCTGCCTTGGTGAGCATTGCTTTATCTGGCAGTAAAGCCCTGAGCATCCCAAGCCCCTCCTGGGTTCCCTTTGTGGGAGGAACAGAGCAGCTGCACCCTGCAGGGGTTAATTGCAAACCCAAACAAAGGGGAATCGCCACGTTTTTCTGTTTCCGTTTGTCATTAAGTGTTGAGCCTTCGGTGCTTTTCACTACAACTCCCGACAACTGAAGTTAAACTCTTTAATCACTGCAGGAGCTGCAGGACAGATCCCACACAAAGCACAAGGTTTTCTTCTCTGGAGTGTGTGTGAAGGCAGGAAAAGCTGCAGCAGTGTGTTTGGAGGAGATGCAGCCTAAAAACAGCCGTTTCCATTTTGGTTTGTGTGAGATTTGGTTAAAAGTTCTGGGGATGGAGGGTGATTCCAGCCGAGGCTGTGGTTCCATCCCAAGCTGCACAGAAATTGTGCTGTCAGAGATTTCATTCTCATGCCCTGCTCTGTCTGCTGCTGCTTCTCTCTGTTCCACGTCTTTATTGCATTAAGAAATTTCCCCATTTCTCCTTCATGCCATGGAAACTATCAGAGCTACGTTAGTGAAAGAAATTGGGTTTTTTCAGGCAGTCCCTGGGTGGGGACAGCAAAAACTCTCCTGAGAGTTGGGGGTAGAGGGGGCAGAGGGCACTGCCCACCTCAGCAGCTCCATCCTGCCCAGACAGACACCAAATCACTGCCAGGACTTCACTGGGGTGGGTCACACATTAGCACAGCGAGAACACGCTTTGTTGTGTTCATAAATAACTGTTAAGTTTAAGAAATGAATTCACACGGAAGGATTTATTGCTTTATACAATTAGAGCAAGAAAAATGACAAATTTGTTCCTTAGAGTGCCTTGAAATAATTTCTATCTCATCTGATTAGGAGAAAAGGCTGCTTTGTCTTCTTAAATTATTTTTTCTCTATTTAAATAAATCTGAACTGCTTGCATGCCTGCAAGAATTACAAACGGCTGCTCAGACCTAAATCAAGTGTTCCAGGGCTGCTGCATGAATCTTCCAAGGCAATAAACTTTGGGTACCTCTGACAAGTTTTATGATCCCAGATAGGTGCACTGTGCTAAGGGCCATATTTCACAGCAACGCCTCTGAATAGATCAGATCAGTTTTTATATGCTAATAATTTGTTTTGGTAGTTTAATACCAAGAGCTATAATTCATATCGATGGCTTGCCTTAGACTGGGGATAATTTAAATAACAGTTTGGGAAAAATCACTTTAGGAACAATTTCAGGATTGCACTTTCCCATGGAGCAATTAAGGCAAGAATAAGCCAGGCTGGAAATTAAAAAAAATAAAAGGAATTGAAGCTCATCAGCTCCAGCTCAGGGTCATTCCCTCTGAAGTTTCCCTCTCCCTCAGTCACTGCATTTTCAGTTTGCTGAGTGTCTGGGCTCTTCTCCATTTCCTCTTGGGCTGGCAAATCAATCTTGTTATTTAGTCACTCTTTTTGCCTTGAACTAAAATCTAAATGTTTTTTTCCTTAAATTCCTCTCCAAACCCCACTGACGTTGGTGGTGCATTGCAAATTTCACCTGTTCTAGTCCATGATGTGTTGGGGGAGCAGCTGAAACTCAATTTTGCTGCTGCAAACCCACCAGTGCAGGCAGCAGGAGCAGTGGGGGAACGGAGGCAATGCTGTGCCAGTGCTGGGTAGGGGCAAAGCCAATTAATGAAATTAATGTTTGGGAATGTTTTTGGAGGGCAGGCACTCCCCAAACCCAGTCTAACCTGGAGTTTTGTGGCTACTCAAAGTTTCTTTTTAAACAGATGTGCACATGGAAGGGCAGCAGGGACCCCCCATCCTCCTCCTGGAGCCAGCAGGATTTGTGGAGACTTTCCTGGAGCTGCTCGTGGTTTGGGGTAAATGTTCCAGCCCTGCATTTAAGGCAGGCCATGAAATGGTGTAAATTTGCTATTATTTGCTTTTCTGCAGCTCGATAATTGAAACTAATAGAAGTAAATAGCTAATATTTTCTGGTGGGATGACCTTGGGAGCAGGAGAGCAGCTCCTTGTGTCTTCCTCCAGGGAAGAAAGTTAGAGGAATTACTGCCAAATAATAATAATAGCAGCAGCAGCACGGGCTGTAATTCTCCACTCTCCCAGTCCAGCGACACCTGAGCAGCAGCAGGAGGAAAACAAGTCATTTATCAGGGATAATTCCTTGGAAGCACCGGGTGTGCAGAGCAGGGCTGGGGAGAAATGGGCAGAGCAATCTCCACCTCATCCCAGCCATTAAGGATCTGGGATCTAATTTTTCCCATCTTGGCAATTTGTGCTTGCTCAGTGTGGACTGATCTGACTGGTGAAGGGAGATGTTCCTGTTTCCTTCCTGGGGTGCTCTGAGGTGGGAGATCTGCTGCACCCACCTCCACTTCCTCGGGAGGGATCTGACCCTGTGCTCCCTGTGCCTCTGCTCCCCCAAATCACCACCCCAGCTCCCACTCTGCCCTGCTTCCCCTGGGAAGCCAGGTTCCTGTACATCCTGCTTTCTGCAGCTATTTTGGTCTCTGTGAAATCAAGGAGATTTCACAGGGAAAATCACGGAGATTTGACAGAGGGAGAGAAAACTGGGAGGTGATGAAATACTAAAAACTCTCAGTGAAATGGAGTTGGTTAAAGGAAAGGGCTGTCCTAAAGCAAAGCAGGAGAGAACCTGGGCAGCAGCACCTGCTTGGCAGCAGCACCTGGCCAGGAAAGCAGCAGGGGGAGGAATCAGAGCATCAGGCATGTCATAAACACAGCTGGGGTGAGGTGAGTGTGGGGCTTATGGAAAAACTGGTTTGGACTCAGCTCCATGCAAAGAGTGATGGGGGAGAGGAATGGCCTGAGGAGTTGGGCAGAAACACCTGAGCACAGGAGAGAATCGAGTGGGTGAGAGGCACTGGGGGATTTCTGGGTGATGAGAGACCAGCCCTGGCTGAAAGAAGTCATTGTGCCACAAACGATGCGAATTTGGGGTGTTTGTGTCTGAAAAGGGGGCTGAGAGCCGAGTGCCAGGAGGTCATGCTGGTTTTTGGGGAAGGCAAGCAGTGACATCCTGGGGGACTCTGTGACTCCAGCTGGGACACCCCAGCCTGGCCTGGGAGGGGGAGAAGGGTGAGCAGGACCGTCCATCCCTCCAGGGATGGGCACCCCAAACCTCCTTGGGCAGCCCCTTCCAATGCTGAGCCCCTTTCCATGGAGAAATTCCTGCTGCTGCCCAGCCTGAGCCTCTGTGTCCCCAGGGCTCGGGGCTCCTGTCCCCATCCCGGGATTTCTGTCCCCATCCACTTCCCGAGCTGAGCAATTGGAATAAATTGGGGAGGTCAGTCAGCTGGCACTGGGCACTGGGCTGTTTGTCACCTCCCCTCTGCTCCTCCTGAAGAAACACCAGATTCTCACCTTCACCGAGTCCTGTCTATTGAAATCTAGAGCTGAGTGATCACATGAAGGAGTGCAGGTCCTACAAGGATGAAATAAATGTCTGGAGAAGCCAGTTGGTGACCTTTCCCTCACAGCTTCCCTGGTGATTCACAGGTTTTATTTTTTGCTAAGTACAAAAGCATTTTCCCTGGCAAACACTCCTTTGCTGAAGGTGAAAATGAATAAAATAAGCCCACAAAGCCCTGAGGGGAGGGTTAGGTCATTTCACAGCTCTCACTATTTCGACCAGCCCAGCCGAGGTGTGCTGAGCTGGCTGGAGCAATGCAGGCATTCCCTGCTCCAGCCCAAATCCCGGGTGATTCCTGTGTTAACCATTGCTTGGGCAATGTGGGAACTGCACAGCCTGAGAGAGAAACGGGATCCCTTTAAATGACAGCTCTGCTGCTGGAGGGCATTCGGCATTTGACTCTATTAAAAAATTCATCCGGAATTGATACACTGCATTTTTCATTTCAAAAATTGCAATCAGGTAGCAAAGTCTGAGTATTCAGACAAGAGTAATATCTTTTCAACGTTCGTTAATCTGAGTCAGTAATGAACTGCAGGTAGAATGGAGGGATAATTCAGGACAAGTCATTTATTTGGTTATTTTTCTCATCTTCCCTATTATTAAATATCCATGAACAGCTTAATTGACCTTCCTGAATTTTTCATGTCTCGTTCCAGGCCGTTGCTGGTCGATGGTCTGCAGGGTGTTGGGGTGGGTGGCAGCTCCTGGCAGGGTGGGCAGGGTGGAGGATCCCTGTGTCCAACACTCACAGCTCTGCCCACGGCCAGGGGGTCCCTGGGGTTTATCCCTCATCTTCCTCGGCTCATTGTTTTGTCTCTGCTGTCACCTAGACTGTATTTTCAGTTTCTAAGCTCCCTCCTCAGTCTCTGTCTGGTTTAAGGCACAATTTCCCAACTTTGCTTCATCCACTGGGGATATTTCCCAGTCCTCTGATCTCCTTCCTTGTCCTGCTTTGATTCCCTTCATTTTGCCCCCATTTTCAGTCACACAGAGTGTACAAGCAGATGCCATTTCTGCAGGTGGGACTGAGCCCAGCAGAAGGATCATTTCCCATATTTTGATGGCCACAGTTCTGTTTGCTGTCCCAGAGCCATGGCCCCTCATGCTCAGCTGCCTCCCCCACCCTGCAATGACACCATTGATTATTTCTGCCCAGATGTGGGGTTTGCTTTGTCTCTCTTGAATAACAGGAGTTCTTTAAAGGTGATTTCTGCAATGCCAAGACCTTTTTGGATTTTAATCCCACGCTCTCATGTGCTCACAGTCCCTCCCTGCACAGCGCCAGCAGCCAATTTAACCAGCACACCCCTCCTCTGTCATGCAAGTCAATAATGAAGAAATTAATAATGCTCAGCTCAAGGCAGGTCTCTCAGCAGCTTGATTCATCTCTTCATTGCCAGCAGAGCTGTTTCTGGCAAGGAATGGTCTCCCAGCAGCTCTGTGACCACAGGCCAGGCTGGCACAGAGGCTAAAGCCAACCTGAATCTTTAGTGTCCCATGGGAGGGGGGCAGCTGGGGTGGTGCAGTGCAGCAATGCTGTTTGCTGCTGCCCACACTTCTGGTGTCTTGCACCTTTTCTGGATAGTTTGTTTTTCTGGGAATGGATGTCTTGTGAGCTGGGATGTAAAGCAGTGTCCTTTCATCCTTCTGGAGAGAGACTGCTAACAAGGGCATGGGGTGCCAGGACAAGGCACAGGGAATGGCTTCAAAGTGACAGAGGGGTTTGGGTTAGGGATTGGGCAGGAATTGTTCCTGGGAGGATGGGCAGGGCTGGCACAGGTGCCCAGAGCAGCTGTGGCTGCCCCTGGATCCCTGGCAGTGTCCCAGGCCAGGCTGGAGCAGCCTGGGACAGGGGAAGGTGTCCCTGCCATGGATGGGAACAAGATGAGCTTTAAGGTCCTTCCAAGCCCAACCATTTGTGATTCTACAGCTGTGGTTCCTCTGTCTCTCCCTCTCCAGCCTCCCCCAAGAACAGTTAAAACTCTGATATTGATTCAGACAGTCCTTTAAGCATGCAAAGATAAAGTTCATCAGCATAACCAATTTGCAAACATCTAAATTAGCCAGACACTCTCCCCGTTGCCTTTGTGGGAGATTATAAACTTCCCTCTTTGTTCCAGCTTTATTGTGCCGACCATCTGCTCTCAGTTAGCCTTTTCATGAAGATTGAGGCAAGGAAAGCTTATTAAACACTCAACTTCCTTGGTTAATGGCTTTCCTGCTCCTTTTGCAGTTTCCCTTTATTACTGATGCACTTATGGAATGATCTCCTGTTAATTGCCCCCTGCTTTGTCCCTGACCCCTCTGCCCCTGTGGCTGCACTGGGGAGGAAGCACTCGCTGAAGGTTTTAAATGCTGTGTCTGAAATTCCTGCCCTGGAAATCCATGGAGAATCCAGAGCCATGGCACTGGTGGGCCAGGTCTCCCCTGTGCCAGAGCAGGGGGTGGCAGGGCCCTGACCCCACTCCCAGCTGGGACCCAGAGGTGAGAGAAGGCAAAGGCAAGGCAAGGAAGTTGTGGAGATACAGAAATTCTTTCAATATGCAATTTGTCCAATTTCATTAACTTCCTTCCCAGGTTCTCCTCTCCTGGCTCACTCTGTTCTTGGTGCATCATCTACATTATTTCTTAGTTCTTTACCATTCTCTGGGGATTCCCCCTTCCTGATCCCCAGGCCACAAATAATTGTTCTCCCTCCCTGATCCTTTTAAAACAGCTGCTGCAGCAAGTTTCACCTTTGGATGTGTGTGACCTCGAAGGCACAAGAAAAATCCTTCTCAATTACACTGGACAGCTTGTAAACAGATTTCCAAATGCTTCCAGCCCTGTCTACACACACCAGGGCTTGAAAAACCCAGCAGTCCTGGTCCCTGAGCTATAGATCAAGAGAGGCTTCTGGGCTGGATCTGCTCATGGCACAGCAATTTAGATAATAAGATGGGGAACATAATAGCATAACAGTTCACCCTTGCAACTTCATTTTTTTCTGCTCTCACAGCAGAGACTGAAGCAATGAAGAGAGCTCTGATTTGCAAAGCTGAATAAAACAAAAGCACAGAGGAACCTGGCTGGGCGTGCTGACCTTCTTTTCAGTTTTCAAGCAACTGGAAACTGAATCTTGCTCAGAACTGGCCGTGATCCTTGTTTTCTCATGCAGAGCCATTAACCTCTAACTTACTGAAGCAAGCAAACTGTAATTTGCCAGTATTAAAAAAAAAAACCTCTGGCCTTTCTTATGTTCTCCTGAGACATCTGAAAATGGGTAAGCTTTGGCAGATCTTAATAGTTCCAACCTGCACAGGATACTGGGAGAAAATAAAATGCACACTGGGGGTTGCATAATGCAAAAATGGCTGAAATGCAGCAGAAATTTGGAATCTGTCTAAATCTTTGGGAGCTGAAAACAGGAGTGTTGCATGCAGGGTGCTGCCTTTTTGGGGGGTGGGTTTTTGGCTTCATCCCAGCCCTCAGGTAACAACATCTGGTGGCAGCTCTGGGCAGTGCTGAGGAAAAAAACCAGGGTTGTCATTACTTCCACTAGATTAAATGGAAATAATTGTCACTTTCCAGCATTTCCCTGGTGTGAGGCAGCTCCTCCCTGCCTGTGATATTTGCATTGAGTGCAGCACCTCCAGGCACGGGGTGGGGTTTTGGGGGTGCCCTGTGCAGAACCAGGGGTTGCACCCAACCCTTGTGGGTCCCTCCTGCAGCAGGGCAGGGGCTGAGTCCCCATCCCTGGGGGGGTTTAAAGCCCGTGGATGTGGCACTTGGGGACAGGGGCAGTGGTGGCCTTGGCAGGGCTGGTTGGACTCGATGTCTCTGGGGGCTTTTCCAACCTGCAGCTCCTGTGGAGTCCCCTCTCTGCTCTCCAGAGCCAAGGAAGAGCAGCCCCAGTCTCCAGATCAGAGCTGTGTGGAGATGGACAGCAGGAAAGGAGGAACTGAGGGCCAAAGGTAACGTTTTTAGAAATGTTCCCTTCCAGCTCTGCAGAGCTCCAGCCACCTGTAGCTTTTTCTCTTCCTGGCTCACTCTTTGTCGATCCTTGGTGGAGGAGAAGAAATGCAAAGCTGGGTCTGGGATCCCTCACTGTGAGCCAGGTGCAGGCAGAGAACTCCTGCTCCACGCTGGGGAGACGATTTTGGATTTGCCAGACTGTTCCAGAGGAGAGGTTTAGGTGAGACCTGCAGCCAGTGCACTGCAACTTCAGGGGCAGCAGCATTTAGGGGCTCTGAGGAATCCACGGAGAAATCAGGTGGTGTTTTATCAGCAAGTCTCTTTTTTGACAGAGAACTGAAATACTGAGCCAATTAAAATGCCAAGGACTTTTCAAAACAGAGATTTAACAGAGAAAATAGGACTTTAGCAGTAGATGATGTAAGCAAATAAAAAATCCTGCTCATTGGCATTAACTAAAAGTAGTTATAAATGAGCAGGGTTTTTTTTTGTTTTTTCTTCTTATCCATTGCTTCAAGCAGTCACTCAATAAAAATGTAACTTCCAGCTCAGTGCTGAAGGGTTTAAGGTCTGTGTGTGGTGGTGGAAGGAGAGCACCAGTTCCTCGTGGTATTCTCTCATATATAAACCGAAGAGCCAAAAGACAGATGGTGGTCTAAAGGTCAGCACAATAAAATAGCAGAATTTACTGATTCCCCTCAGAGTTTATGATCCGAGGAAGATCTCTTGTTTCAATTGATGAGAGTTCCAAAAAGCTGCATTAAACTTTGAGGGACCAGGGGTCAGCTGGGGTGTGATCCACCCGAGCTTCCTGCGAGCTCGGAGAAATAATGAACCCAAACCTTTTTTTTGGTTTTTTTTTTGCCAGAACTCATTCAGGATCAGGAGGAAAAGGAGTTTTTCTCCTCCCCACGGTGTGTCACTGGGGATATTTGCAGGCAGTGCAGCTTCCCTCCTCCAGCCCAGCAGTGTGGAAATGCCACCGTGGGCGCCCCGACACGTCCTGTGCCAGACAAATGTTCTGGAGCCCTCCCAGCAGAAAAGCTGCTGGGCTGTCGTTTGCCCTCCTCACCCTAGAAAAATAAAGACCTTTGAGTTATTTTAGTTAGTGAATTGGAAGCTGTTAAATTGTGCTGAGGCATTGCTTGAAGCAGGAGGGGGAAAAAAATGGGTGGGAGAGTGGTTTGCTCAGTAATCAGCCGAGCTGGAACTGCCTGTTCTCTGCAGCCACCAGCCAGCCAGAGGTTTTTTTCCTCCTGAAGGTCAATAAAAAATCCCTCACCTTTTTTCCAATTTTTAGTTTTATGTGATATTAGAACAGCTGAATCATGGTTTAGTTCCAAAAAATCTTGTTTAACAACTTTTGACAGGCGCTTAAGGCCTCCTTCCAGCCCTCTGCTCCAGGCCCTGGGTTTTCATCCCTTCTCTGCTGCCTCTGTTAAAGTCGTGTTCTCCAGGTGCAGGGGCTGCCTGGAAAAGCAGAATGAGGTTTGTTTTCTTGTTTCCCTGGCTGCCAATGTTTTTACAGAGCTGTTGAAGTGCACTTGCTGGGTTTTACCTTGACACGTTCATTTGGAGGCAATCTAATCTGTTCTGACTGCAGCTTTGGAAGGGGAAGTCCCCGTGCAGGGCAGAAACAAGGCATAAATTTCATCACTCGTGACCCATTATCAGGTTTTTTTTTTTAATCTGCCACTTCAGAAAGCGTGTGTTGTTCCACTCCAGGTGCTTTAACAGCTCATTTTCCTCTGGCTGACACTGCTGTGTCACGGTTCATGTCTTTCCTGACATGAAGCTATCAGGTTCCTCCATTTACTCTTCCATTTTATCCCTGCTTACAAATGAGGTTTAGAGAAGCTAAAACCTCTCTGTGGCTGAGGTCTCTCATTTGAGCACTGCTGCCCTTTGCATTTTATAATTGCTGCTGTACAGCTTCACTTGAAGGGCTGAACATCCTGTAAAATACTCGGAAGAATTACTGCTTTAAATAAATACTAGAAAGCCAAAGCTGTTTCAGATGCATCAATGAGGCTTTTGTAGATTTATAAATTCCTGGGAAAATGACAATATTTTGAAAATTTCAAGTGTTCCTGTTTTCTTTGCCAGATTGGCTTCAGAATTTGGCCTGCCTGTGGTTTTTTCTGGTGCTCCTGATGTTTCCAGCGTGCCCCCTGCCCTCCCCACCCTGTGCTGAAGCCAGGGCAGGAACCAGGTGCCCAAAGGCCAGGCTGGCAGCTCTGCTGGTGCCTTCCCCAGGCAGCCCAAGAACTGGAGGTGTCACTGTCTGCATTAATATCCCCTCATCCTTGCGTGCAGTCATCTGGTGTTTTTCACCAAGCTCACATAGATTTTATTTTAAACCGTGGCAGGAGCATGTTTTTCTCTGCCTGCACCCATAAATAGAGCGGGGGGCTGGAGCTGTGCCCCTCTCTGAGTGATGCACCGTGAGGAAATGCAGCACTTTGTCACCTCCGTGAGTCACCAGGGCCAGGCTCCCCTCCACGAGGGAGGTGTTGGGCAGCCCAGCCCACGGAGACAACTGGGAGCACTGGGGGAAAGGCTGACGTCACTGGCAGAGCCCTGCTCAGGAGAGATCCCAGCGCTGCATTTGTGTGAACGTGGTCCTGCCTGTGCCAGGGGCTGGGGGAGATGAGACACACAGTGGTGGCTGTGGATGGTCACCCCAGCTCTGCAGGGATGGCACTCAGCAGGGCTGGGCTGGGTCCAGCAGGGCTGAGCTGGGTCTAGCAGGGCTGAACTGGGTCTAGCAGGGCTGAGCTGGGTCTAGCAGGGCTGAACTGGGTCTATCTGAGCTGAACTGGTCCCAGCAGGGCTGAACTGGGTCCATCAGAGCTGATTTTAGTCCCAGCAGGGCTGAGCTGGGTCCAGCAGGGTTCAGCTGGGTCCAGCAGAGCTGAACTGGGTCCAGCAGGGCTGAACTGGTCCCAGCAGAGCTGATCTGGGTCCCACCAAAGCTGATTTGGATCCCACCAAAGCTGATTTGGGTCTATCTAAGCTGATTTGGGTCCCACCAAAGCTGATCTGGGTCCATCAAAGCTGATTTGGGTCCCACCAAAGCTGATCTGGGTCCAGCAGAGCTGATCTGGGTCCCACCAAAGCTGATTTGGGTCTATCAAAGCTGATCTGGGTCCCACCAAAGCTGATCTGGGTCCCACCAAAGCTGATCTGGGTCCCCATCCCTGCAGGTCAGCAGCCCTGGGGAGCTGGTGTTCAGCTCTGGGTTCACAGCCCTGGCTTGGTTTTTTCCCCTCCCAGATGCTCACAATTATTCCTGGCCTACAGTCCTTGTGGGAACAGCTGGTTTTTCCTTCCTGTGCTCCAGAGAAGAGGTTTGTGAGACAAACAGAGAATTTGCACCTCCTGTGGGTCTGGCAAAGCTCCCTCCCCTCAGGTCAGCAGGAGCTGCAGACACCAGGATTGCACACACAGCTCTGGGGAATCTGACAGTGCAGATATGTAGGAATGTACAATAAATGTCATAATTGGTAATTAGTGCCAAGCCCTGATGGCACACGCTGGGCTTTCCCAGCCCCAGGGATTCCATGGTGTGTGCTGTCATTTCCTCTCCCAGGACATGTTTTCCATGGGATGCAGGTGCAGTACCCAGTCCCAGAGTGGGATCAGCTGAGAACTTGGCCAGGCTGCTGCCAGGGGAGATTTCCCTACAAGCCCAAGGTGAGAGATCCTTGCTCCTGCTGAGCTCCTCCCCTGACCCCCATTTCTGTTCCACCTCCACCTGCACCAGGAGCTGCTCTGGCATTAAGGTAAAAACACTTTATTATGAATTATGAATATTATAGACATTCTCTTTTCCTGTTTCCTTTTGGGTTCTGTGAATAATCTGTTTGTGACAGTGTTTGATGATGCTGTTTGCCTGCAGCTGGCTGTGCTCTCAGTGCTGCTAGGTTTTCCCTGGGAATTAGATATCACTGAGATATACAAGTGCTGCTCCAACCAGTCCTGCCTCTGACAAAGGAACAGGAATGTAATGGAGTTTTTCAGTGTTCTATTATAACTCTACCATATATTACTTATACAGTACCTATCTGGGGGTAATATATTTATTTTATTCCCTGGCAATTCGAAATTGCCTGGGGGAAAAAGAAAAAAAAAAAAGCTTTGTTAAAAGCAAAAATGATAACAAATTGTTATTTCAACCCAGAATCAACAAAGTGGCCAATCTGACCTCCTGTTAGATATTTCATTTTAGTTGCTACGTGATTTACTATTTTTTAACATAGCATAACATTAAAAATTAAATATTTGACACAAAGTATTTTGATGAGAAAGAAATGTTATTTAAGCACTAAAAAAAATTAAGACAACTTGTGGCAGTTGATGGACAGCTGTGCAGGATTTGTCAGCCTGCCATGGGGTTTTTTTTTTCCAAAAGGAGAAGTTTTTTAACAAACTTTTCCCCAGCTCAAGGTCAGCCCAGCCACACACATATACCATGCTGAGCGTTCAGTCAGACCTGCAGAGATTTATGGCCTTAAGAGAGGAAATTTATCCTCAGTGCCTGCCCTCCCTAAAATGTAGTAAATAGTAACCCCTGAGGGAGAGCTGCTGGGTGAAGCTCCAGAGGTGGAGACGTGATTTCCATCCCACCACCACCCCCAGCCAGAGCTGCTCTTTATTTCATTTGTCATCAAAACCTTGCTGTGTTTCCTTGGGGTTTTTCTATGATCACAGAATCCCAGAATTGCTGAGATCTTAAATCTCACCCATGCCACCCCTGCCATGGTGTGATTTGCTCCCTTTCTTCTCTCTTTCCAGCTGAGCCCTCTCCCCACAAACACATCTGGGTGACCTCACCTATCAGGAGAGCTGCCCCAAATGAAAACAAATCCATTTTTGTGGCTGTGAATCCTCACCCAAGGGCAGGTTGGGGGGAGGGATGCCCAACCCCCTGGATGGGATGTTTGAAGAGAGCCATCATTAAAATTGCATTAAAAGTTGTGTTTCTGCCATAGCTGGGAACTGGGACATGGTGGCACCTTTAAAAGGAATGATTTTTCATTGTGTGGGTATTTTAATCCTTTCTTTACATTTCCTTTTAGAACCATATTTATAATTTATAGCCCACCTCTGTGTGCCTTAATCTGAGTCTCTCGTTTGATTTTGTTTTATATCTGTGATATAAATCTTTGATCCTTATTTTAGCTTTGTCTGGAATGCAACTACTAAGGAACACGCTAAAGATGTCTCTGATTTTCTGTCAGGACCAGGATTTTCACAGAATTCAGTGTAAGGTAATGCTTCTTCAGTCTAGTTCTCACATTTTAAGAATAAAAGTCAATGAAATGCCACTACAGATATATTTTTTTGGTGCTGCAAATTGCATTTTGATGAATCTTCACTCCTGAACCAGCCCTCCTTCAGCACTGCCAGGAAGCTTCTCTTGTTGCTTCTAGCAAGAATTGTCATGGTGATGCATTCTGTTGACCACATTTTTGAAACACAGATTGTTTCTAATTTTGTTTCTCCAATTTACTCTGGGTACTGCACCAGCTCTGTTTCAGTCCTCGCCCTCTGTTCTCCGGAGGAATTTTATCACGACACACCATGAAAATCCAGGCAGGAGGATCTGCCCTGTCCCCTCCAGCTGTGCCAAACTGGGGAGGCTCTGCAGAACCCCCATTGAGGAGCAGTGAGGAGCTGGGAGAGGGGCTCAGCCTGGAGAAAAAGGGGTTTTGGGGACCCTGTGGCTCTGCAGAAATCCCTGACAGGAGGGGACAGCCAGGGGGGTCCTGTTCTCCCAGAGGATGAGAAGAAATGGCCTCAAAATGTGGTTCAGGTGGAACACAGCAGAATTTCTACATGGAGAGGGTGAAAGGCTTTGGAAGTGCCCAGGGAGGTTTGGATGTGGCACTCAGAGCTCTGGGTGGGGATGGGCACAGCTGGGGCTGGGTGATCCTGGAGAGCTCGTCCACCCTCAGTGATGCTGGGATTGCAGAGGGTGCTCCCCTCACAGGAGGGGGACTCTGCAGCCACCAGGATTGAGATGCTGAGTGGCTCTCTGAATGCAGGAGGAGAAGGGGACAGGTCTGCAGGGCTCCTCAGCCTTCCAGGGCTGGCTGGGCTGCAGGACAGAGCCCAGGGCAGAGCCCAGGGCAGAGCCCAGACCGTGCCCTGAGCAGCCCCCAGCCCTCAGAGAGCCTGGCAAGCTTTTAAGTGAGCTGAGAGCTCCACGAACAAATTAAATTTGGCAGTGAAAGTGCAGTACTTAGGTTCCTCTCAAGTAGTCTTGAGATATAAAAGCGTTTCTGTGGGAGTTCTTGGCTGAGTGTGAGGGCTGAGAGGAGTCCAGCAGCCTGTGGAGTGCTGCTGCTGCTGGATTTGTTGTGTGGATGGCTCCAGGAGGAAGGGCTGGACTGAATCTGAGTGTGAATTTGGGGATTTCTTGTGCATCCATGCAAGGGCAGAGCTGCTCCTGAGGGGCTGCTCTGGGAGCCAGCAAAGCCCTGAAAGCAGAGGCAGACTGGGTGCACTGGGTGCTGGGTCAGCAGAGCGGCCCTTGGTGCTTCTGGCTTCCTCCTGCACAGCCCTGAGACAGCCCAGAGCTCTGGGATGGAGCACGGGCCATGGGATGGAGCATTTCCCATGGGATGGAGCATGTGCCATGGGATGGAGCATTTCCCAAGGGATGGAGCATGTCCCATGGCATGGAGCATTTCCCATGGCATGGAGCATTTCCCATGGGATGGAGCATTTCCCATGGCATGGAGCATTTCCCAAGGGATGGAGCATTTCCCATGGGATGGAGCATTTCCCAAGGGATGGAGCATTTCCCATGGCATGGAGCATTTCCCATGGGATGGAGCACTTCCCATGGGATGGAGCATTTCCCATGGGATGGAGCATTTCCCATGGGATGGAGCATTTCCCATGGCATGGAGCATTTCCCATGGCATGGAGCATTTCCCATGGGATGGAGCACTTCCCATGGGATGGAGCATTTCCCATGGCATGGAGCATTTCCCATGGGATGGAGCACTTCCCATGGGATGGAGCACTTCCCATGGCATGGAGCACGTGCCATGGGATTGAGCACGTGCCATGGG
>JAOTQP010000619.1:19740326-19760859 GCA_026413545.1 Cichladusa arquata
AGGGATGGTCCTTGGATCATGGAATCATTAAGGGCTGCTCCTTGGAGTCATGGAATCACTGAGGGATGGTCCTTGGATCATGGAATCATTAAGGGCTGCTCCTTGGAGTCATGGAATCACTGAGAGCTGCTCCTTGGAGTCATGGAATCACTGAGGGCTGGTCCTTGGAATCATGGAATCACTGAGAGCTGCTCCTTGGAGTCATGAAATCATTAAGGGCTGTCCTTGGAATCATGGAATCATTAAGGGCTGCTCCTTGGAGTCATGGAATCACTGAGAGCTGTCCTTGGAGTCATGGAATCACTGGGGGCTGCTCCTTGGAACCATGGAATCATTAAGGGCTGCTCCTTGGAATCATGGAATCACTGAGGTTGGAAAAGACCTCCAGGATGGAATCCAGCCCTTGGGGGGGAGCTGGGGCTGCTCTGACCCCCAACACAGCAGCTGTGTGTCAGCAAGGACAGACTGCAGGAGGAGCTGGGGGCTGCTGAGAGGTTCCCTGCTCTGAACTAGGAAGCATTTGGAGGAATTTATTAACAATCCCACCAGGGCACTTGCTGATCTGTGGCACCTCTGTGGACAGACTGCAGGCAGTGCTTTCCTGGAAAATCCTGCTTTGCTTTGCTTTGCCCTCTGCTGCTTCCTCACTAGGAATTTTTTGGGAATGAACGTGTGTGCTGTGTGTGCTTCTCCCTCCTCAGAGCAGCTGGGGCTGCCCCTGGATCCCTGGCACTGTCCCAGGCTGGACACTGGGGCTGGAGCACCTGGACAGTGGGAGTGTCCCTGCCAGGGATGGGATTTAAGGTCCCTCCCAACCCAAAGCACTCCAGGATCTCCTGCCCCAGTGGCTGCACTGCAGAGCTCCCTCCTGCCCTGCAGGGACGTGTCCAAGGCTGGCTGAATTCCCTGGGATGCTGAGCACAGGGAAGGGGCATGTTCGGGTAAGTGACAGCCTGTCACTGCTCTGAACAAAGCACTCTCAGGAGCTGGAGCAATTTTAAAAATAGCAAGCAGAGAGCAAATGGCCTGGCAGGGAGAGGCAGCACTGGGAGAGGGAATTGGCCCTAGTGGGCTCCGGCTGTGCTGGGGATGGAGGGGGAGCACAGGCACTGCTCCCTCCTGGCCCCTTTAAAAGTTCTTTTTAGTCCTGGTTCGGACAGAACTTCCCCAGACTTGTCTGGGTGCCACGAGGGGCTGCTGGTGCTGGGCTGGGGAGCAATGGCAAACCCAGGGCTGCTCTGGGACCTGCTCTGTATTGCAAAACCTTCTATCCTGGGAAATCTGCCAGGCCTGGATTGGACAATAGCTGATTTCAAAAATCAGAGCATGGCCTGACTCCTGCCTGCAGCAGGTGAGCACCAGCTGTAAGCCCAGGGAAGCAGAGATGGGATTTTATCTGATCTTTATCTGATTTTCATCCCACTCCTTGCTCTCAGTCCCATGAGCTTCCCACGGACCCTGCTGGTGCCCAGGGACCTCCCAGTGCCCAGGGATGTGTGGCACATGCACAGGAGCAGCTGTGGGGAGCTGCTGCAGCCTCTCAAACTTGGCAGGTTCATGGTCAGAACAGAAAAACGAGGTAATTCTGTTTTTTTTTCTTTTTTTTTTTTTTTTTGCTTTGCAGGTTATTTTTTCCCCCCTCATCTTTCTCCCAGCGCTCATCTAAATCAAGCAGAATGTGGTACAACTGGAATCTGTTTTCTTTAACAGTTGGCAAAGTGGTGTCTGTGCTATTGAACCTGAATCCTTCAGCAGATGCCAAACCCACAAAGCCCTTCCCATTTTATCTCAGAGCCATGCTGCTCATCCTCATTTCAGGCATCACAGATAGAACAGATATATCTGGAAGACATTGTTTGGGGTTTTTTGATCTATAAAATGCAGCCTGTGACAGAAATGGGTGTGGAATTCGTGTGTGATGTATAAATCCTTCATAATGAGGACTGGGCTAAGGATTCGTCTTGGGAAAGATGGCCAGGAAGGGTTTGGCCTCTCCCTGCCCCTGTAACAGTGAAATATAAAATTATTGCAGTGACAGTGCAGAAAGAGCTGGGTTTTGCCTGGAGTGGATTTGTCACCTTGGGGTTTGGCTCGTGTTCCTTCAGGGACAGACACAAAATCTGCCTGGAAATAACCAGCCCCACGTTTCCTCCCTGAGCTTTGGGAAGAGGAGTTCTGTTGGATTTCTGCTCAGGATTTTGGTGAATGTACCCAGGGTTTTGGTGAACGTACCCAGAGTTTTGGTGAACGTGCCCAGAGTTTTGGTGAATGTACCCAGAGTTTTGGTGAATGTGCCCAGGGTTTTGGTGAATGTGCCCTGGATTTTGGTGAATGTGCCTGGGATTTTGGCAATCAGCTGGTGTTGGGTTTGCTCAGATGGATGTGCTGGTGCTGCCAAGTGATGGAGGGAATGGGATCTGGGAGTGTTTGAGGTCTCAGGACAGAACAGAATCTCTGGGCTGGGCTGGGCTGGGCTGGGCAGGAACCAGAGGAGCTGAGCAGAGCTGGGAGAATCCCACCCGTGCCTGGGGATCAGAGCCTTTCCCTGGCAGTGCAGAGGGATCCATGAGATCTGCAGTATCTGCTGCCAAAGCTGATCCCCTGTGGCAGCAGGAGGGCCCTGCTCCTGCAGCTTCACCAAACCTGCTGGAGCCTCTCCAGCCCAGCTCACTGATGTCAAAACCCAGCCCAGAGGGACTTGGGGCAGTGCTGGATCCATCCCAGAGCAGACAAACACATCCATCCCAGTGTTTTTGGGTTGTCCTTGTGTTAGAATTGATTTCTCACATTAATGAGTTGATTTCTTCCCACCGCTTTACATTTTTATCATTCTCTCTCTCCAAATGGGATTTTAAATTCACACCTTGTTGACAGGAACACGATTCTGGGGATTAGAGGTCACAGCCTGGCTGGTGGCTGTGACCAGCAGCACCTCTGAGGTCTGTGAGACAGCAGCCAAAAGCCACAAATAGAGAGATCCAGGCAAAAGGAGGAGTGGGACCATCTGCTTGATTTAAGATGTGATCACACTCTTTGCACTTCATGAACTGGCATTTTTTGTAAAAATTCCCTCTACCCTGAAAGCAAAAATACTTAAAAATTTCTTACAACCTGGCAGACGCAGACCTGCCTCAAGCCCCAAAACACAAACCCATGGCAGAACAGCTGTTTTAATGAGAGTGGAGGTTCTCATGGTAACTCCTGGCTGCAGGAGCTGGGATATTAAAAGTCACACAAATACAATGGCTACAGCAGTGAAATGTGCTCTGAGATGCTCAGCACATTTCCCATGCCTTTCTCCAGTCCAGGGAAGAACCTGAGCTTGTGACCCATATATTTTATAGGCAATGTAAAAATTTTCATTCATTTTGGCACTTTGAGAAGTAAAGAGAGGCATGTTAAAAGTAAAGAGATCTCTCTGTGTAAAAACACTCATTGATACAAAAAGCTGATGAATAAAACCTTAAGTAGTAAAAAGTGAAGTGTAGAAGGATAATTCCCTGTGCTGGAGACACTCCCTGACCTCAGCTGGGGGATTTGGCACTTCCCAACCCTCTCCTGTGTTTGTTCCCTAATCCAGGGCCTGGGCTGGTTATTTTGGCATCCATCCATCCATCCTGGGCTGGTTATTTTGGCATCCAACCACCCATCCATCCATCCGTCCTGGGCTGGTTATTTTGGCATCCATCCACCCATCCATCCATCCATGCTGGGCTGGTTATTTTGGCATCCAACCACCCATCCATCCATCCATCCTGGGCTGGTTATTTTGGCATGCCAAGTGCTTGTTCCTCTTCCCAGAGTCTGTTGTGCAGGAGCTCCTCCCTGGCACTGAGGTGATGAGATACTGATGAGAAATCCTGGGAGGTTGGGGCTGGAGCTGAGCAGGAGCAGCCCCAGTGAATGAGAGCTGCTGTCCTGGGTGTCACTTCTCTGCTCTCCATGGACTCAGGGACAGGGGATTCTGGACTTTAAAAGCAGGGAAGGGCTGGAAGGCTCAGGGGTGCAGCAGTGCCAGCTCTGGAGAGGGATCTGCACCCCAGAATGGCCCCAGATCTCCCCCTGGGGTGAGGGAACCCTTCCTCCTTTTGCCATGTTAATCACTCTAATTGCCCTCATGACACTAACACTAATAACACTGCAGTTAAGTTGTCTCATCTCTCCCACCCATGATTTTTCCTTTAGCTGTTCTCCAAGCTGGTTTTTCTCCCATGTGCTGTTCTCACGCGTGGCTCTGTACATTAACAACTGGGAGACGACAGTTCTTCTATATCTTTTTTAAAATGTTCCCTGGGGAATTATGCTTCAACCAGTGAAATTGTATGTTTCATTATACAAAAGGTTTCAGGCTTTATCAGAGTCTTTTTGTTATAGTTGTCATGGAGGTTTTTATTATTATTGTTAAATTGAATAATGGGGAGGAACCTGTTCTTAAGCCTTTGCACAAGAACTAAAATTTAAATCCAGATAAATCTGCTCTGTTTGTAAAAGTGACTTTTTAAGGTTAACTGCATTTAGTTCCAATCATTGGAAGTGCAGCTTTGTTACTTTATCTGAATTAGATAGCGAGGGGTTTTGCAGCTGTAATAAGGGAAGATTGAACTTGACTTTTAAATGCAGATGGAAAGTCTGGAGTTATTTTTCAGAGCCCGATTTCTTGGTAATCACAAGAAACTCTGCACGAGGCCTCACAGAGCTGCTACAGCACCCAGCAGGGCTGGAGCCTGGTGGAAGTGACAGGGAAAGAGAAACCATGGAATGGTTTGGGTTGGGAGGGACCTTAAATCCCACCATGGCAGGGACACCTTCCCTGTCCCACTGCTCCAACGTCCAGCCTGGCCTGGGACGCTGCCAGGGATCTTCTGAGCTTCTCTGAGCTGCTTCCAACAGGCTGCAGGTGGATTTTGTTCATAGTCAGCACCAGATGTTCCCATTTGGGTGGGACTGATGCGCTCCCAGGAGGAGCAGCTGGGCTGGGGACAGCCCTGCTTGGGGACAGCCCTGCTTGGGGACAGCCCTGCTTGGGGACAGGGTGCTGATTGTTATTCTGCACTAAACCAGAGCTACCCCCATCCATCACAGATTCCTGGGGCTGGGATGAAGCCTGAATGAGCAATGAGGAGATGAAAAACGGGGCTGGGAGCGAGCTCCTGCAGCTGGGAGTCACCGCAGCGAGGAGTGGAGCCTCTTTGAAATGTGGGTCAGATCCAGCAAAGGGGTTTCAAACGGTTTGGAAATGTCAATAAAATAATAATTCATCTCAGCATATTCAGGCTGGCAGACTTCAGGGAGCTCCTGGTTCAGAGAAAGCATGAAATGCAAATATTTTATGTAATGTTGGCTGTGACCATCGGCCTCATTATGCCTCTGAAATTCATCATTTTTGCCTTTGGATGCTGAAATTTGTTGACAATCAGGAGGAAGAAGAGTCCCCCCGGATTGTTGTGGTGTGGTGCTGTGGGAACTTTCCCTCTAATTACAGCAGGAAGGCAAATTGCAGGAGGCTTTTCAAAATAACAAGTGAAGATAGTGACCTTTTTTACAAAGGCTTTGATGAAAGATGTGAAAAAATGGAATTCATTAGAATATTTCTAATTTCCTGACATTCAAATAGGAGAGACTTTCTCAATGTGCATCTTCTCAAACATTTATCGTTAAATGTCGTCGTTTAACAAAGGTCCTGGACTCTTTGCATGTCAATGAACCCCACGATTGAATTTAGAAATATAAACTCTACAGAAGGAAAGAATTTCTCTCTGTGTCTACAGTGCTGTCCTGCAATTCATTACTGTGGTGTAAATGCCTGAATGAGTTCAGTCTAAAGGTGCATAAATTCATTTCAATGAATTTAAAATTAGGACTATTAAAATAACTGTGCAAATCCCCCTAGGAGCATCTGGGGGCAAAAATTAAATGCAAGGCACACATAAAATGTATTAAAAATAAATATATATAAATGAATGGTTGTATATGACTGCAACATTATCAGGTTTGGGGTTTAATTGAAATTCATAAGGAACCACAAAAATAATTATGTGTTGGGATCACGAGTGAAGGGATGTCCTGGACATCTATTGCTGTTCACTGACAAAACTGGGCTTCAAATGGAAACCCAAAATACCCGTGCAGGAGGAATTTCATGTTGTTTGATTTGGAAAGGACAAGGAAGAAGGAGAACATAGAAATGTCCCCAGGTGTCCTGGGAGGGGGAAAAGCAGGGGGAAATGGGGCTGGGTCCTGACAGGGGTGGGGAAATTCCCCAGTTAGTGGGGGCTAATGAGAGAGGGGATAAATGAGAGAGGAGCAGGGTGGGGAGGGGAGGGTGCTCTGGGGGAAGAGGAGCCTGGGGAAGGAATAACCCTGCAGGTAAGAATGATTCCAGCTGGTTTGGGGTGGTTGTTGCTGGTGCAAGATGGGTTTTTGGCTGTTGTGTTGTCTGTGCTTTCAGAGTTTGTTCTTTGGATTGAATCTTGGCACATCATCTCCAGGAAAAACCCTTTAGCTTTCCTCTCCAGGGGTATTTCAGTGCTTTTATATGGCTCAGAGCTCCCAAGGAGTGTTTCTCTCCTGCTGTGAGGTATCTGACTTTATTCCAGTAATTCCCATCTTCACCCTCACCAGTCTGTTCAACAGCCCCTTGGATTGGCAGAAGGAATTTTCAGTCATCTCCTGCTCACTGATGAGAGGCTTTGCCAGGACCTTGCCCTGGAGCTTTTGCCATTAATGAGTCAAAATTTGTAGGAGCAACAGAAATTCAGGTGCTGCTTCTTCTATTAGTGGAGTGTGACGTGTATCATGCACACGTTGGAAAAGGTTTTCACTTCAGAGGAGGGAAAGGAGCACTTTGGAGTTCATGCTGTGAATTTTCTACAGAGAATGACTCTAAATGCACGTTTTGTAATGCATGACTTTATTTATTTTAAAAAAAGGGCTGCATTATTAAATTTGGTTTTGTCTGTGCAAACAAATGTGAATTATTTTGCCAGCTCAAGTGTTTTCTCAGTCATCCAGAAATAAGAAAGTGACTTGAAAGTACAATTGATCAGAAATGATGCATTGAGTGTTTCCCTACAAGGAGGGCATTGAGTTGGGAGTTCTGTCATGTTGTGGTTCCTCCCTCATCCACAGAATGCTTTTCTCCTTCCAATCTGCATGTCATGACAGTATCTTTGTTTTCCATGAATGATGAGATAATTCAGATAAATCTGTGCTGGCTGAGCAAGCCCAGAACTGAGTTGTTGTGACACAGAGTGAATGTTTGCTCTGAGGAAGAGCCCAGCAGGGCTGGGGGCAGGTGCAGAAGGGGCTGTTTGGGGGTGCTGTGCTGGGCAGCTCACAAAGCTTTCCAAGCAGATTAAAAATGCACTCAGGTGCTCCTGGAGAGGAACAGCTGGGATGCTCTTTGGCTGGTGTTATAAATGAGAAACAAAAGTCTCAATATCCAGCAAAAATTAGATTGTTTATTTTATATAGACAGAGCAGTGCAGTGCTGGGGATACATGAGGGGTCAGCTCCATGCTCCACTGAACCTCAGTTTTGCAGCTTCTTTTATAGTATAGTTTTCTTGTAGTAATCAAGGATTGTTATTTTTTTGTTGTCATAATTTTGCCAGGTAAGCAGTGGTGGTCAAAAAAAAACACCATCCATGGGATCTCTGGGCGATGTGAAGTCTCAGATACCCATCTGGTCTTGGTAGATAAAGAACAGCAGAAGTTGGGAAGTCTGGTCTCAGTGGATAGGCTGCAATTGATTACACAAAGGCAGGAAATCTTGATTTTGCAAAATCTTTCAGGCTATGGGAAAGCTTTAGTTTGCAAACTGATAATATATTTTCCTTTCTTTAGTGTCGTGCTTCATTTCAGACCTGAGTGTTCTGGTTTATGCAAACCCCAATACTTTTATGATTAACAGGAATCTTTTATCAATGATCACAGCTGGGCTGCCCTAAGGGCTGCTCCATCTCTGCTGCCCTCAGCAGTGGATTATCCCAGTACTGCTGTGGGTCTGTCCCACCCTGCAGGGCAGGTTTCCATGTGCAGCTCTGGGCAGGTTGTGAGATGCTGGCAGTGACACCCAAGCTGAAGTGAGCCCTCACCTGGGCAGGTGCCCCGCAGGGATGGGCTCTGTGTGCCCTCCATAGGGTGCAAATTGTGAGCAGTGAACAGCAAGAGCAGCCTGCAGTACAGCAAGGCCTATTTCTGTCCTATTTTCTTCCCTGCCTGGAGAATATTAATGTACAAATCAAAGGAATGTACTTAAAAGTGTTTTAAATAACCAGCCTTGTTAGGGGAAGGGGAGGGAAGGGTTTGTCATTATGCAATACAAAGGATTGAGGTGATCCTGACACAGAGAAGGGGAAAATAAGGAGGAAAAGATTGCAGTGACCTCCCCTTGCTGAAGGAAGGAACAAACCCTTTGGATGGCTGCTCCAGCCCCAGAGCACTGCACAGCAGGGAAATGCCTCAGGCTGGGCTGAGCTGGCACTGAAAGATGTGGTCACCCATCTCAGCTGGGTTTCAAAGTGATGTGAAAGTGGAGTAATTATCAACAGGGAACTGTTAAAAAAACCAAGATAATCCGAAGTGAATCACTGTTCCAGGGCTGTTGTGCTGTGTGGGAAGGTCTGCCAGGCTGGAAGGACCTGCAGCATCTGACTTACTGACTTGTCTTGCTCTGAGGGAGAAGAGAGTTAGAAGTGCCATGTCAGTGTTTGCAGATTGGTGTTTCTGTGGCTCCTCGTGGCAGTTCCTGTGCTGGGATGTGACGAGCTCACTCCCTGCACCCCTCGGGTTTCCATTCCTGTGCTCCCTCCCCATCAGTCCAGTGCAAGGAGGAGGAATTCCCAAAATGTTGCTGCTCAGGGATCTCTGTTCATCCACTCTGCAGAAGATCTGGCTGAATGTTTCTAGAGACTTCAGCATTTCTGCCTTCACAATTTTCTCTGTACACGGAGAAGCTCCACTGTAAGATCCTTCTAATCTCTCAGGTTTCAAAGCTAATGGCACCAGGCTAAAATTACCCCATTAAATATCAATTAACATAAATCATCACAAGATGCTGCTCAGATTAAATATGCTCCTACTGGGTCTTTCTGTCTGGAAATATAACTGAGTGAAGAAATGTTAAAATGAACTGACTTGGATGCTCCAAGGGATTTTTTTGGGTCTTGGCTGAGTTTGTGACTGAGTTTGCATTAAAATAAAATAACCTTCCACTGTTGCATGTTCTTGGGCATGGCTGTGGCCTGCTCCAGACTAAAACACAATTTAAAGGTCATAATTAATGCAGGGTCAGATTATTAAATGGCATTGGCTCTTTGTGTAGAAGTGACTGAGGTTGGGTTCAGTTTATCTCACTCTGGAAGTGGATTAAGCCTGATCCAGCCTTATCCTGAGTGAGTGTTTACATAAAAGGCTGAATTGAGGCAGTTTCATGTCTTAATTGACTGATTTAGGACTTGAATTTTTGCCATGTGGGCAAATGCTGGGTGGTTTTGGTGACTCCAGGAGCACAATAGAGGAATTGCTGTTATTCGTGTGTGTGTGTTTAATTTTACAAAACAAGTTCTACTATCTCAAAATGTGAAAGAAACTCATGTTAGGAGGTGAAGGAGAGCAATGGAGGGAGAAATTAATCTTTTTTTTTTCCTTCACTGGTGGCTGCTTCACCCATGTCTGGCAGCAGAAGCAATGCTGAATACATGTCATGTTTTCCAACTAATTTCTGGGTCACTTCTCCCATGGCTGCTGGAAGTGACTAAGCAGTATTTAATCTGGTTTAACAGATATGCAAAGCAGGGATGCTGCTCTGCCTGGAGCAGGGCTGGGCACACATCCCAGCTTTGCTGGGCTGCTCCTTCTCCCCGTGTGTGACCCAGGGCAGCCACTGGAGCCTGGGGAGGCTCGGGGGAAGCAGCTGTGCTGAAACCTCCAGGAGCATCCTATGGGAGTGACAGAGACTGGGGGAGCTCTGGTTCGTCATCTTGTCAAATTTATTGTCACAGTCATGGAATCATGGAATGGTTTGGGCTGGGAGGGACTTAAATCCCACCCAGTGCCACCCCTGCCATGGCAGGGACACCTCCCACAAACCCAATGTCCAGCCTGGCCTGGGGCACTGCCAGGGATCCAGGGGCAGCCACAGCTGCTCTGGGCACTGGCTGGGTGAAATTAGAACTGAATTGTTGTGACAAAGTGAATGTTTGTGCCAGGGCCTGACCCTCCCAGGGAACAATTCCTTCCCATAGCCATCCATCCCTGCCCCCTGGATCAGTCTGCTCAGGGATTTGGAGTGCCAAGGCTCAGATTCCCTTCAGCTTTCAAGATAAACACTCGTTGCTTCGTGTGGAGGGAAAATGGACCTTTCCAAAACAGAATTTGGCATTTTTAAAACGGAAAATAAAAAAAAGGAAAAGGAAAAAAAAAAAGTACACATCCAGATTTTCCCTCCAAGATTTGACCATCTTAACACCTTACAAGACTTACATCTCCACGGTACCATTTAAATCTGTCTTCCAAAAATCCCCAGGCTCTGAGAGGGCGCACAGCCCCTCGGCTCCCCTTTGGAGACACAGCTGGAAGGGGTGCAGGGGGTCCCTGTTGCCCCTGCCCTCTGTCTGTGGTGACAGCCGGAGCCAAAGCCAGCAGAAGAAACTGTGGGCAGTGGTGGGGACCGACCCAGCTGCCGGCGCTTCGAGAGCTCGGCCAGCAGAGGGTAGGATTGGATTGGAAAGCAACAAAAATTCCAACGCCAGGGCACCCCAAAGGCTCGGGATTTGGGCACTGTGGCTCAGGCAGAGGCAGCACTGACTCAGTCTGTGCCCAGTCTCCTCTCTCCAGGGTGGGCATGGCGCTGCTTGGCCCCTGCTGGCGGCACTCACCGCCCGGGCTGCTCGGGGTATTTCTGCTTGGTGTAGGCTTCCAGCGTGGCATAGACCTTCTCCCGCAGCGACTCCACTTCCGAGGGGCTGGACAAACCCTTGGCATCTGGTCAAGGGAGAACATAGAGCTGGGGAAAGAATCTCTGCAGAGCGGGGTGCATGGGCAGGAGAGGATTCACACCCTCTTTAATCCTGTATTCAGAGACTGGGACAAATCTTGGACTACTGGGAGGTGTCCCTGCCCATTGCTGGGGGGTTGGAATGATGTGATCCTCGAGGAACCTTCCAACCCAAAGCAGAAAATCTGTCTGCAGCCCTGATGCTCACTGTCACAGTGATCTGCTGTGGCCCAGACAGACCATTTGCCACCTGGGACTGTCCCCAGCCTGGCACTTACCTGGGTTAAACAGGACAATGGCTCGCAGGCACCCCAGCTCCGACTTATCCATCTGCATGTCTTTCATTTTGGACACCAGCTCTGTCAAAACCCTGCGTGTGGGGGACAGGGGTGAGCAGACAACCAGATACCAGTGTCTCTACTCACCCTCAATTCCTCTCTGCAGAAAGAGAGGCATCTTTGAGGCACAGCCATGCCCCACACTGCTGTTCTACAAGTGCATCAGCAACATCCAGGGACCTGAGCATCTAGTTTGCTCCTGTTCTCAATTTGTTCAGCATGCAGCACTCAGAGCTTGCACCCACTCGAGGAAAACCACATGGGTTTTCTTCACTTTTTACTGTGTAGTGCAATACATGGGCACTGTCCTTACACATGCCACAGAGTGGTGAGACAGTGTCCTGCCAGGCAGGGAGCAGGCATGCCAGGGACAATATGTGTGCAGTTGTCACACAAGCAAGTTGAGGTACAAGGCTTTGCCATCTAAAGCTCTTGATGAGCAATATTAGGCCTAGATACCGCAAATTTTCAATAGAGGAGCATTCCTCCCCCTGCACACCCAACCCAACATCTGCTTCTGCAGCTGCAAATCCCTTCCCACTGCGCTTTCACCCCATTCTCATTTTTTAAGGCAGTCAAGCATCCCTTGCCCATTCCAAGCTACTTCTGCCCCAAACCACAAATGGTTGGCTCCAGTTCCCCTTAAGGACATGTTTCCCATTCAGAGGGGAAGGCAGAGCCAGCCTGGCCACCCCTTTTTGGGGGGATGACAGGAACAGGAGCAGGTACCTGTCGAAGATGGAGCCCACGCCAGCGCTGTGGGCACTGCTGCGGTGCACGTGCAAGCCCGTGGCCAGCAGGATCCCGTCCTGGACTGACACAGAGCGATGGGAGAAAGAGGCAATGAGCAGCTCATTCCAGCCTGCAAGCACAGGAGAGCACGACACGTGAGGCAGCCCGGCCAAAAATCAGTCCCACGTGGAGCAGCAGAGCTGGTTTCTCCCTGCTAAACTCAGAGGAGAGTTGGCACCCCCAGGTACCAGCTGCAGCCCTTGACAGCACTGCAAGGGGTGGCCTATCCCTTGGAAATATTTGGAAAATGCTCTCAGGTTCATGGTGTGATTCTTGGGGGTGTTCTGGGCAGGGCCAAGATTTGGAATTTGATGATTCTTGAAGGTTTCTTCCAACTCAGGATATTCTATAATTCTATGACCCTGACCAGCAGCAAGCACGAAGCAGAAATTGGCTCAAAGGGAAAAGAAAAAATTTTAAATTACAAAAAAAGAAAGGGGGAAAATATTCTGGGTTTTCTTCCTGAAAACTATATTCCCAGCAACTGCAATCCCTTTGCAAACAACAGATTCTATTGCCTCACCCACAACCTCTGCCAACCTCTCCTCGTGTCTCAGAACAGGAGATGCAGGGATGGACTGGCTCAGGACTGCACATGCAGCATCCAGCCTGGCTGGCTGTCCCAGGGAAGGGACAGGGGCAGCAGGGACAGCCAGGTGCCAGGTGGGGGACACTACCTGCCCGGAGGAGGATGACTTGGTCTTCCAGAGTCAGGTCAGAGAAGTGGGGGATGCGCTTGGCCCACTCCACGAGTGTGAAGAGCTGCTTGTCAGCAGCGTGGCAGATGTTGGTGACAGGGTCGTTTGTCTGACAAAGAGGGGTAGAAAAAGGGAAAGAGCAGAGGAAAAGAGGAGAATTCATCAATGAAAAAACTTGGATAGTCACAATCATAATCAATACTGCATGTGGTATTGAGTTAATGATGCTCAAGGCCACAAGTACAGCACTCAAACTGCCCAAAATCTCAGCTGGGTGCTGCTGGGAAGAGCAGGTATTTGTTACCATTGTCCCCTCTGCAGCCAGCCAAGCCAGCTTGGTGCCTTGCTGTGGGTACCTAGAACAGAGGCTAGACAAGATTAAGAGAATAAAAAGGAGTATTTATTAAAGGCCTTCATTAGGCACGCCTTGGGCAGTCAAAAGCCTCTGAGAGGGGCTGAACCCAAGAAGGATGTTGGTCAGGAGTTTTTAATTATATATGTTTGGTCCATTTACATATCAGGGATTAATCTTCCAATTACAGCTTCAGGTAATGAAGTAATATACCCCCAGTTTGCTCTCCCCTAATTCACTTTATTTTATACTTTTTGGGGCCTGAGGCTGTAGGGTGTCCTTGAGTTTCTTCATTGTTTTGTCTGAATAAAATGTGAAGACAGCAGCTAACACTGTATATGGCATTTTAGAGATATACACTAAAGCAGTACAGGATTTGGAAAATATAAAAGCTAAAATCCTAAGGCATCAAGCTGGTTGCTAGACTTTTCTGTTTGCTTGTTGTCCTTTGCAAAGCAAGTCCCTCGTGGCTGGCTGCAGTCCTGTTCCCCAGGGCACATCTAAAAGCCAGGGAGCAGCCCCTGAACAGGCATGAGCAGCAGCTTAATCCAAACCAGAAAAACCACAGCAGAGTTCTTGGTCACAGGGGCAGACAGAAATGTTCATGGCCATGCACGTGTGGAAGCCAGCACAGGGCTCAGACTCTCCAGCATCTATTTCCCTATCTACTCATTGAAACTACAGGAGACTTGGGAAAAAAAATGCTTGGAAAATAACATATAGGCTGTTTTCTAGTTGTCATGCAGAGTAGCTCCAAAAGAAAAACTGTTGGTGATTTTTAGGTGGTGTGGAGCAAAATCTTCTTGTTCTTCTGCTGAAATGCCAGCTCAGAGCCCCTCATCTTTGGCTGCAGGTGATGTCAGTGGCCCTTACCGAGCTCTCTGTGCCCACGTCACTGTACGCCTCCGTTTTGGGCTCCACTGCCAGCTCAGCTTCCAGGATCCTCTCCACAGGCATGTCCTCACTGCCACTGCTTGTGGACTCAGCCTCGTTGTCACTGCGCTCCCTGCTCCTCTGCCTCTCCTCCTGCACAGCTGTGGGACACAAACACAGCTCTCTGCACCCACAGCAACGCTCACCTGCCCACAGGTGGGAGGAGAAACACCCCCCCCCCCCAGGAGGGGGAGAACAGAAAATAATTTTTAACATTTTTTTTAATAAAAAAATATTTCAGATGCACAGCCATTCAAGTGGCTGCTCCCACACCAGCAGCCTCCAAATTCGACAAAATGTGGTTTCCAAAGTAGGAAGCTCCAGAAGAGAGGGAGGAGGAGCTGGTACCTGCAGGTGGCAGCCTGGACTCGGCTGTCACTAGGGGCTGGAGGAGGCAGGAGGGACCCAGCACTCACACACAGGTTTTTTGTGCTCTCAGCTGCTTCCAGCAGTCCCAGCGCACTTTCAACAATCCCACAGCAGTCAGAGCATCCGGCAGCAGGGCTAGACAGTCCCAAACCCCCAGCTGGATTCACACATGCTGCTTGTCTCATTCCTGAGCAAAATCCCACCCAGTCTGGCATCACCTCTCCCTCTACCACCTCTCCTCCTCATCCTCCCCACTAGAAAGTTCCTTCTACATCAGTACCCAAACCCCTTCCCTCCCTTCTCCCCTCTCTGCTTTCCAAAATAGCTGCTGACTGAATGCACAGAATCATGACATTCTCTCCAAAGCTCAGTTATCAACTCCCAGGGCTGCTGTGTGTAAGATTGGTTGGTGTAGGACCTGTGTATCTTGTGTACAACACAAGTCCTGGGTACACCTATTTTTTTTTTTTTTTTGAGAAATCCCAAAGGGAAATATGACAATCCTGCATAAAAAAAAAAGAAGTGACCAGTAGGCACTTTTTATATAATTACAAATAAATACAATATTGTTATACTAAAGACAATATTGTATATAATATGTTATATTAAAATATACTTTATTATTATTATTATTGTTATTGCTATGATGATGATGATGATGATGATGATGATGATGATGATGAGCTATTATATTGTTAGTTCACTGCTGGGGAGAAATGGCAGCACCCAAGGAGATGGATCAGTGGGGCATCCAGGCTAGTGCTAGTGAGGGAGGACAGCACAGGACACAGGCATATGCCAGTCAGGTGGGAGGAACATTTGTCCTCTTTAGAGTAAGGGACAGGAAAAGCCATACAAGTGTTTCTGAAGTCACCAAAATCTCACTGGAAGAAAGAACATGGCAAGGAAATACCAGTGCCATCACTCAGCCCCTGAACTCAAGCTGCACTCTGTCTCCAGTTTCTGCAGCTCCCAAAAAGTCCCTGTGATTGCTGCAGCCAAACCAGGACCCTGGGGTTTAATTTTCACTCTCTGCAAAAGGAAGTTGCTTTAACACCCTGGTCCTCTGAACCACTTTGCACCTGGCTGGAAGAGGGAGCTGTGCCTGGGATTAAGTCTTTGATTCCAGCCTGATTGGATTTTGCAGCTCCCTGCTGCCCTGGGAGCTCGAGGCAGCACAGCTTTGGTGATGCTGCAGGATGAGGATCAGCTCAGGCCCAGTGTTAGAGCTGCTTCCCCGGGCTCTGCCCTGCACAGTCTGCAAGTTCCACAGGGGAACAGCATGTCCAAAAGGGACAGCTACACTGCCTGCCAGCATTCAACCCTGAGGGCAGCTCCCTTACTTTATCTTAGAAAAAATGACCTTAAATGCTGTGTTGGTTGTCACTTCCTGCCCTTGCATCTGTTAGTATAATTTGGGAGACAATCCAGCTCAGCAGGTGAGGCTAAGAGTGGAAATGATAGAGAACTATAAAGAGAGAAATAAATTATTCACCCTTATCCTCCAGTACAAGAATTAGGTGGTGATAAATGAAGTCAGCAAATCAAAAATTTAAAAAGGAAGCTGCTCTTGACAAAGGAGGCAAGAAGGCTGCAGGACCCCCTCACTGCTGGGTGCTGTTCCCAGCAGAGGTTTACAGGTTTCCAAGGGGTCCAAGCTACTAAGAGTCACTAACTAGAAGGAAGATTGGGTCAAAATCAGTTAAAAGCTTCAATGCTCACCAGTGTGTGTGTGTGTGTTTAGGTGAGAAGAAAAATACAGTGTAAGAGCTTCCCCATCAGTCTCTTCCCTTATCAGCCCCTCTCCTTATTAGGAAAAAATTCTCCACAGAAGGGGTTGTCAAACATGGGAACAGGCTGCTCAGGGATGTGGCTGAGTCACCATCCCAGAGGTGTTTAAAGTTCAGGTAGATGTGGCACTTAGGGACAGGGTTTAGTGGTGGAATCTGCATTGCTGGGCCAATGGTTCCACTTGATCCAAAAAACCTTTTCCAACCTAAGCTATGATTCTCATTTTCTTTATGTAACGAGCTCCACAATGCCCTGACGCTCCCAGAGAGCAGTTTTGTCACCAAGAGCCTGACTCATCCTAAAGAATGAAGGAAAATTTCTCCAATGCCATTGCTTCCAGCAGCCCCAGCCTTACCTTCCCTCTTCATGCCCATGGCCAGGCACTTCTGGTAGCGGCAGTACTGGCAGCGGTTGCGTTGGCGCTTGTCGATGAGGCAGTCCTTGTTATCCCGGCAGGTGTAGATCAGATCCTTCCTGATTGTCCTCTTGAAGAAGCCTTTGCAGCCCTCACAGCTGTACACCCCATAGTGCTTCCCTGGGGGGAAAGGGAGTGGGTGGGCAGGCAGGTATTTGCCCTTCCTTCCAGCGTGGAGGAGCTCCAACCAAAGCCAAAGGTGAAAACCTGCAGGGTGTCACCTTAGCAGAACAGTGACCAGCAGCAGCCAAACCACAGGAGCACTGTTTTCCTGGGATAAGGAAGGGCTGCATTCCCAGTTGGGTGATGTGGAGCATCTTGGCTGCAGAACAGCCACAGGCAGCAAGTGGGGTGCACTGATATGAGGAGGGTTTGTAAGGCTCATGGGGTGTGAGAGAAAACCCAGGCACAGCTAGAACCCAGCTAGCACAAAGCACAGGTAAATGGGAACACAGAGATTTTGAGAGATTTACCTTTGGTGAACAGGGACAGAAGGTAAAATGAGATTATACACACAAGGGAGAAGAGGACATTTAGGTTTGCTCACTTCTGGGCACTAATCTGCAATACAGACAGCCAGGCTCAGCCCTGACCTTGCAATGCCAGTATGGCCCCAGCGAGCCCCCAAGCCTTGCTTCAGAGCACCAGGAGAGTTCTCACTGCACAAAGCCCCCCCCACAAGAAATAAACCCTCCTACCTGAGGACCTGTCCCCACAGATGGCACAGATGTGTTTGGCTAGGGATCCTGGACTTGTGGATGGATAATTCATGTTCCCCATCCCCGGCAGACCCGGCAAGGGCTTGACATCCTCCGAGCTGCTGACGTTGTTCAGGACATTGAGCTGCAGAAGCCACAAGACAGGTTAGAGGGGAGAGAGTCACATCTCAATGAAACCACCCCCAAATGGAGCTGACCCTTCCCTTGCTGCTCCTGCCAGGCTTGTCCCACAGGTTTATCCCCAGCAAGTCCACGGGGCTGCCGTGGGCAGGCAGGCATCCTCTGCTGAATGCAGCAGGAGGGGTTTGAGCAGGCACTAAAGTAGATACTGCCTGATGTTATAACCAAAGCCAGGACTAAGCAGAGCTGGAAAAGGGCAGGCTGAAAGCTCAGCTGCTCAGTTACAGCCTCCAAGCCATGAGGCTGGTGGGATCCTGCCTGCTTCATTAGAGGATGCTGATCGCTGCCTGCTGGCAGCCACCAGCACTAACAGCTTAGCAAAGAAGAGTTTGCAGCCAGGTGATTTGTTACAATCCAACCTGCACTGCTGCATGGCTAGGGAAGCTGTAATAATGTTTTAAAAAAAAATTAAATTAGTGGGTTAACTTCCCTGACTCATGGTATCTGCATGTACACATGAAAACGTGGCCATCTGGGGGCTCTCTGGGACTTTGGTTCCCAAACACTACCACAGGTGGCAGATTTGGGGTTACCAGAATATAAAAAAAAAAAAAAAAAAAAAAAAAAAAAAAGTTGAGCATCTAAAAATCAGTGGCTGTGAGATGCAGGCAAACAAGCAGAGCCCCCAGCCGAGATCCCCAGGAGCTGCTCGTGGCTGCTGAAGTTAAAGGTTACAAACACACATTGATTAGAGACCAAAGCCTGATGTTACCCAGGGCTTCATTTTATTGCTGTTTGCTTTGGAGCCACGGGCAGGGCAGGGAGGATTAAGCACATCTTGTCAAAAGCTGTCTGGGCAGACCAATGTCTCTCCAAGCTTTCCATCAAATCACCTTCCCCACTGTCGTGGGTTGAGGGCTGGAGATGGTTGTTCCATCCCTGAGTTTGTTTGGAACAGTCATGCCAGTTTATCAGCTCAAATTCTTCTTCCCAGCAAGAAGGCAGAAGCAGGGATAGAAAACAAAGGTTTGGATGAAGACCCAGCTCGAGCCTGCATTCCAATCTCTGTAACATTTAAAAGAGTAGATTTCATGCATGTTGCTGAAAGTTCTCCATTTGCTCCAAGAAACTGCACGTTTCCCACAAAAAAAGTGGTAATTTCCACAGCAAATTTCAGTAAAGAACAAGGGTCCATCCCACTGGAATTTTTGGACCTGTCATCAGAAAAATAAAAAGGCAAAGCCTGTTCTTAGCTTCCCTCACTGCTGTCCCTTCATTGTCAAGGCTTCAAAGGTTTTAATAACATGGAAAATAAAATTTATCCAGCAAAAATCAGGAGCCAAGTTGTTTTGCTCCACTAGAAAATATAAGTGTATAGGGAAAAATTGCCCAGAGGAACAGAGGCTTGATCTCCCCAGCAGAGACTCAAACCAGGCACTTGCAACTCTAAAGCCTTATACTTCAAATTCCAGGCCAAGGAAATGGGAAATAAACCCCTTCCTCCCCACAAATCCCCATCATCTTGGCAAAATGCTGAGCCAGGAGGAACTTTCTGTGGTTTAAGGTATCACTCAGAACTCAGGTACCACCTTTTCTTCCTCCCTGTCTGCACTTTGGAACAATAAAAGGGAGAGAGGGTGCACAGGAGGGGGACACACAGGGCAGTTTTAGCCATCAGTGTCCTTAGAGCTTGACTCCTGCAGGTTAGGTGCAATCATGTATGATATCTGGGACAAGTGCTTGAACCCAAATCCATTAGCTGGCTCCCTGCTGAATCCCCAGGGCCCAGCTGTCTCCTTGCATTAGAGGCAACACAAATGGAACCCTCTCCTCGGATCTGGGAACCTGGCACGGCGCCCAGGCTGGGGAAACCACTTCCCAGAGCATCCCCAATCCCAAAGGAAAGGCTTCCAACCAGCCAATAGTGCCACAATTTCCTGTCCAGCCATCCTGCCCTTGATGTCACGGGCACAAATTCCATCAGGTCCATGGGGAACAGCTGGGTGGTGCAAGGGGAAGAGGGATGCTCCAGCATTCCCACTGCTGACAGCAGGAGCCCACACAGGAATAGAGGATGCTGGGGAAAGGTAAGCCAAACTCATTCTCTTTCAGAGCTCTTCAGGGGCCTCCCCACACCATCCTCTCCCAGCCTTCCAGGTGCTAAGAAGAGCTTCAGGCATTCCAAGGAATAGCAGCAGGGAATGGGGCAGAGTGGGATAATCTCCTTGCTTTTCCCTCAGCAGGAGCCACCAGGCTTCTGAGCACTTCCTACCTTTGGGTCCCACTAATAAAACACAAAATCTTCCTTATGAGAGGTAGGATTTTCACTTATATCTGGATGCCCAGAACATTCCAGCTCTCTGTCAAAATGCCACACTGCCACCAGAAATGCAGGAGGCGGTGCCAGGCTCTTGGAGCAGCACGTTTCCATCCTACAGAGCCACCCTGGGAGGTTCCCAGCCCCATCCCTGGCTCTGGGAGATGCCAGCCCTAACACCTGGGTCTGGAAGGGAAACCTCAGCAGCCAGGTGAGCACAGGCAGTGAGGATGGGAGTGCTTCATCTCGCTTCAGGCCAAGTTTATACACAACACAGTAGGTGGCTGGCATTTAGCATTAACATTTGTCTCTCCTTAGAAAGTCTGTCTGCTTTCCAGATAATGAAACAAAGCAGATATGCTTTTGCAGGAGAGAGGGCAATGCTGCAGCCCCTGGCTATCCTGTCTGTTTCCATGTACAGCAGAGCTGGACTGCACCCGCAGTGAGAACAAAGCTGGAAATTAGCTCTGTTCCCTTAACCTGTAGGGTATTTTAAAACTGCTGTGGTCTCTGTGATTTATGCAGATTCAATGGGTAGAAAATGTTCTTCACAACTTGTCTTGGGTTGCAATACAGGATGTGGCCAGAAATGTGTATTCTGTCACCATCTGTTGAGCCGGGTGGGGCAGTGACCCTTATCTCCGTGGCACATATTATCTGCTAATGGGCCATCTTTAAACCAGCTGGGGCA
>JAOTQP010000619.1:19764165-19784390 GCA_026413545.1 Cichladusa arquata
GAAGGGAAGGGAAGGGAAGGGAAGGGAAGGGAAGGGAAGGGAAGGGAAGGGAAGGGAAGGGAAGGGAAGGGAAGGGTTTCCTCCTGCATGGGACCCTGGCCATTTGTCATGCAAGTGGTGCAGATGACCAGTGACGAACTGTGGGTAATTCATCATCATAATGAATGGCCACGAGTGCAATTCCTTTTCAAAACATGTTATCATTGCAGTAATTAACTGCCTGCTTGTTCAGTGGTGCACCAGAGCTGTTGCACGTAATCCATCACAGTTCCCAGTGGTAACAGCACATTAAACACATCCTCAGCCATGAAATTCCATGGCTTTGGCACAGAGAGCTGCTTTAGCACCCCAGCACAGCACAGCCTGTGCTTTGTGTCCCTACAGGTGCTCCACAAACCCCACTGCCCATGGCATGCAAATGCAGCCTAGATATTAAATAATAAAACAAAAAAATAACCCTTCCCACTGCAATCAAGGGCAAACAGGTTTGCTCTGAGGGGTGCCACTTTCCTGTGCTGTATCATTGCAGAGCAATTGCTCCAGGCAATCCCAGCAATTAAACCAGCCTCAAACCCCATCCTGGATCTGGTTTTAAACACCCCAGGCTCCTGCACATCTGCTTTATTTTCCACAGTGTTTCGTTCCCCCTCAACAGGAGGAGTTAAAGCCAAAGAGACTCCTGAGGGACAGGCAGTAAAAAAGCAGGGATGGGAAGGTGGTTGTACAAAAACCCCACAGAACAGCCCCAGCATTGCCAGGGGTAAGGGAAGGGTTGGTCACTGCAGACAAGTAAGATTAGCACAGCGAGACACTGGATGATTAAAACACTTGTCCTTATGCAGAATTCAGCAGATATTCCCAAATGTCCACGGCAGACAAATTGCACCATCTGGTCAGCGAGATAAAGTCTTTAAACAAGAACTTTGCAGGCCAAAGGTTCTCAGCTGTGAGAGTAGGTCATGCTGCTGCCTGGGATTTGCCAAACTGAGGGCAAGCCACTCTTCCTGCTCTCTCCCACTTCACTGCAACATTAAAAACCACATATGGTGCATTCCCAAAGTGACATTGTCCACGAGAATAAAGGATCTGATCTCAACTCTCTCTTTTTTCACAGGGGTAATTCCCTATTTTGTCTGATTCCAGATGCTCAAACACCATTTCTTCCTGTTAGGAAGCTATCTAATTAATAACTATATTCATATATAAGCTAATGAATAATTATGTTCTATCTTAAATATATTTACCACATATTCAGCAGGGTCTGAAGCCCTTTGAGCAGAACCTGTGTAACCACACAGGAATTTCTCACATCATATCTGCAAAACGAGCCCAGGAACCACAGGGAGCCCCAAAAAACCCAATAAATGAGCATCTCAGGCAAAGGCAGGGGCAATCCCTCCATTTATCTCAGCCCAGCTGGGTCAGCCCTCGATGCAAGAGCCCAGATCAAACCTCCCCACATCAAACAGCTGTAAATTGGCCATTATTTTGGCATGTCCAGACAGAGCTCCCAAAACTCAGGTAATTAGTGCACAGCATGGAGCCTTCCCCGAGGCTGGCGAGGCCAGGGCACCTGGAGACAGCTCAGAAGTGGCTAAACCTGCAAAATCCATTTTGAAGGGAGAGGAACTGGCATTCCATAATAATCTCAGTGCCTGGACGCCAGGAGCACTGCAAGGAAAAGCACAGGGGGAAGATCTGCAGTGTCAGTGTGAGTTCAGAAATCTAACAGCCTTAATTACTGTTTTATACATTCTGCTAATTTCCTTGATTGTGCTGTGAAATCAAAACACATAATGAAGACCTTTTTCCCCTCTAATAAAAGCTGTCAGAGTAAATAAATATTCATCCCCATCTGCCCCTCTGGATGAAGGGAGAATTAATTGATAATTTTCAGAGCTCTGTAACCTCCTGCCCGGTGCTGTGCTCGCTGAGGGCTTTATGTGGAGTCTGCCTTCCTGAAATCCTGTTAATACAAGTTTAAAAGTCAGACAGGCGTGGGGCACTGAGTCAGATCTGTGCTCTGGGGGGCATCACATGGCAAAACACCCATCTGTTCCTCAGGAGCTGGGTGCAAGCTGGTGCTGCTCACTCCCAGCTGCTCTCAGATAAGCTGGCTGCAGCACTGTGCCCATCAGGGCTGTTATAAATCAGAAACAAAAGTCTCGATATCCAGCAAAATTTAGGTTGTTTTATTTGATAGAGACAGAGCAATGCAGCGCTGGGGATACATGGGGGGTCATCACCCACTCCATCCTCCACCAAACTTTGGTTTGCAGTTCCCTTTTACAGCGTGGTTTCCTTGTAGCCATCAATAATTTTTTGGTTTTTTGCTGTCATAATTCTGCCAGGTAAGCAGTGGTGGTCCATGGGATGTCTGGATAACATGAATTCTCATAGATAACCATCTGGTCTTGGTAAATAAGGAATGGCAGAATTCAGGAGGTCTGGTCTTAGTGGATAGGCTGCAATTGATTACACAGAGGCAGGAAATCTGATTTTGCAGAATCTACTGGGCTGTGTGCAAGCCTTGTTTTGCAAACTCTTAGTAAAACAGAATGATTTAATCTTATATTTTCTTTTCTTTAGTGTCATGCTTCATTTCAGACCTGAGTGTTCTGGTTTATACAAACCCCAATATTTATACAAACCCCAATACTTGTATGATTAACAGGAATCTTTTATCAATTCTCACACTGTGCCCAGCAAACACACCTGGCTCCAGCTCAGCTCAGTCCCTTCCCACTCAGGATATTCCATGGTTCCAGGAGGGGCTGGTGCAGGCTTTGCCTTGCAGATCTGTGGTTTACTTGGGATCCAGCCCTCAGCTGCTGCATCTGCTAATGTGGCTCAGCACAAAAACCCACTCAGTTTTGTTTAAAATCCTGCTTTTTGGTTCCAAACCAAACGATACAGCGTGAAATGCGCATGTGGGTTGGTCCCCTGATGATCCTTCAAGTAAATTAATCTGAAAAATAAGGAAAAAAAAAAAACTTGAAAAGCCCCTTAAAACATCTACATCCCTAAGCACATTATAATGAGTCTTTCTCAAGCACAAACAACAGAAACCCAACTCCACCCTCTGCTCTTTGTACAAGAAAAGCAACATCAAAGCAGAGGAGAAGCTGTCACTGCAATAATTACTGGTGTGTGTGGTGGTTGGGGGAGCTGAGCTCCTGCAGGGGTTTGGATTTGGGGACAGGAGCCTGCTGAGGTTTGTGTGCCTCTGGCACCTCCCTGGAGGGGCTGCTGAGTTCCTAAACTGCTGAGCTTCAGCAGGAAAGGGATGGATTTGGGGCAAGGATTTGTCCTTGGCTTGCTGTGCCTGACCTGGAATTCCTGCCAGGAGCATCCTGCACGAAGGAGCTGCTGCTTTGGGCAGTGCTGGAAACGAGATCCAAGGGGATGCTGCAAATCCCAGAGAATCTGGGTTCTGCACTCCCCAGCTGTGTGTGGGGCTGGGAATGGCCATCAACATTTCTGAACTGTGTCTACATCAGGGGATGTCTGTGGGCTCTCAGCCTGGTCACTGGGGTGGGGTCCCCACCCCTGGAGGGGTTCCAGAGCTCTGTGGATGTGGCACTTGGGGACAGGGGGCCGTGGTGGCCTTGGCAGTGCTGGGGTAATAATTGTACTCTGTGATCCTGAAGGATTTTTCCAGCCTCAAGGATTCCATGACTGTAGTGCTTAGGGCTGGAATAAAGGATGGTTTTGCCCCTGGTGTACCAGGAGGGTTGATGAGCTCAGTGCCAGGAGCGTGTCTGCCTCCTCCCAGCCCTGGCCCTCCTGATAAGGAGCAGGGAAGGGATTTTGCACCCCTGAGCTGGAGCAGCCTCTGGGTTTGATGCCTGAGGCTGTTTCTGAATAGCCAAACTTGTGTAATTCCTGTGGAAGCACTCAAGAACCCAACCCCCAGGCTGTGTGTGCCCATGGGCACAGGTGGTGACAAACCCCAGGTGAGCTGTGACCTCCCCAGCCCTGGCTCTGCCACCATCACACCCTGGCACAGAAGAAATCCTGGAGCAGTTGGCAGGATTATTTGTAGAGTTAGCTGCTGTTGGGAGTAAATAACTCCTGAAATCTGGCCTGATGTTATCAAAGAGGATATTTCCAAGTGGTATTTATAGATTCTCCCAGTATTATCTGAGCAAACGTGTCGTCTGCACCGTGCTCACGCCGTGAGCCTCTGCCCCTGCAGGCAGGACAAGTACCAGGCTAAAATTCCCAGGTAAATGAGGATGTGCTGATGGAAGTGTGGGTTTTCAACAGGCCTTTTCTGTGTGCTGGAAATGTGCAACTAGTGCTGGGATTGAAGTGCCCCCCAGGGAGAAAAAGCTGATTTTAATGGGACAGAAATTACACGGTGAAACCTTTTTCTTGCCACACTTCTGCAGTGGCCAGCAGCAGGATTCCCCTCATTTCAGTGCTCATGGCCCTGCCCTCCTCCTCCTCGTGTGGAGAGCTCTTAACCTAAGCACAAGTGCCAGCACAGGGGTGGGTCACTCTCCCCAGAGTGAATAAATCAGGTGTTAGATCTGTGTTTCTCAGATCTTTTCTCTAAAGAAGCCTAATTAATCAGCTGGGCAGAATGACTGAAAGGCAATTTCCCAGGCTGAATAACTGAATTTGTGTGGCAAAGGCCTCCAAAGGAAAACACTGACAGACCTGGTGACTTTAAGTGAGACTGTCACACCAAGCACGGTGATATTTTAGCCTCAGTCCCTCTCCTGCCTGCGGAATAGAGATGCTTGTGCATCCTCATCCATCAGCTGCCAGCCTGCTGCTTACAGAAATGGTGATGATTTGACATCAGACCACTTAAATTTCCTTAGTGGCTGGGCTGGAAGCCTCTCACATTTTTCACCACTCTCTTGCATCTTTCTCACCTTTTTTTTTTTTTTTTTTTTTTTTTCTTCTCTTTTTTTACCCCTGACAAGGCTGATACTGGATCTCACTGCAGTGATAAAAGTGTGCCAAGCTGGACCTCACATGGGAGAGAATGTGCACTGATGCTTCCTAAATGGGGAGGGGGTGTGGGATGCAGGAGAAGAGGGGAACTGTGAGTAGAAGTTGCTTTAATCCCTGAATAACTCATGTGGGAAGGTCTGGAGTCTGCTCCACATTGCTCAGGGAATTTATCCATTTCAGTCCCAAAACCTTCCAAGGATGGTGTCTGGAGAAAAGGTTTTCCTTAATGGCTCTATGGCTTTGCCCATGAGCTTAGACCCACCCTGCATTTCTGATTTCTGGGGCACGTTGTGGTGGAAGCTGCTCCCCTTGGGACTGTGGGAGCTGAGGGAAGGGCTGGTTTTGGACTGGGGTGGGTTTTGGAATCCAGCCTTTGGCATTGGGCAGTTCCTTTGCTGTGTGCCAGCAGCCAGGGACAGCAGGGGTGCAGGGCCACCAGAGCACCCTGAGAGAGCTGGGAAGGGCAGGCTGGCACTGAAACCCTTCCTGGCAAAGGGCTGAGCTGGGGGGAACGCTGGATGGCTGTGGGAAACATAAAAGTTAATGGAAAGTAATTTGGCAACTTCATCTGCAGGCTGGCAGGGATCCAAGTGGATCATAATTGGATTTCAGCTGCTTTTGTGTACTCAGCCACTGAGATACCCTGCAGAAAGTCACCCCTGGCTGGCACCAGGGCAGCAGCTCTGTGTGGGCTGGGGGCAGCAGGGGAGCAGCTGGAGGTTGGCTGGAATTGGCAGGGGTGAGGGTAGAAATCTGCTTTGCAGGGATGCTGGATGTCCTGTCGTCCCCTGCTGGGGATGGGTGTCCTCCCCTGAGCTGGGTTCTAGCCCAGTTTGGCAGAGCCCTGTGCTGGTTCCAGAGTGCTGTCCCCACTGAGACACAGACACAAGTCTGACCCAGCACCCACCATTTCTGCACAGAGCACAAACTTACCCAGACTCCCAGCATCTCCAGCCTTGGGAACACACTCAGCTCTCACAGTGTGATTAAATTGTGAGTGCACTGTTGTTTTGTCCTTGTTGAGCTCGTGTCAGCATCATTGCTCCAGAGCTCAGTGCTCTGTCCCATGGCTCTGCCTTCATGGTGCTGTTAGATTTTCACCAGGGATGGGGATTGCCTGGGTGAGGATGTGACCATCACCAGTGCTGGGCACTGTGATGTCCATCCCTTGTGCTGAGGTGCTTCTCTTGCCTGTCCAGTGTGGGACACTGGCAGTGAAGGAAAATACTAATTTTAGATATAATTTTGTCTTTAAAAGTATTTCTCAAGTGCTGTTGTAATTAAGACTCTTCCCAGGTAATTTGAAGAGGTTCTTGCCCACACGTGGGCAGTTTATGTCTGGGTTTATTTTCCTTATGTAATTGTTCATTTGAGTGAGTCCTGTGTATGTGGAGCCTGAAGAATCCAGTTAAATAAATAAATGGCTGGAGATCCCTGTTCAGCTCCCAGCACAGGTTTTCTAAGTCAGCTTGAATTTAGATATTGGGAAGGAGTTCCTGAGTGAGGGTGGGGTTCCCAGAGCACCTGGATCCCTGGCAGTGTCCAGGGCCAGGCTGGACACTGGGGTTGGAGCAGCCTGGGACAGTTCCCCAGACACATTCCACCAGCACAGAGCTGCAGACAAATGGCTGAGAGGCTTTGCTGCTCCTAATTGTTTATTAGATGTTTTATGGAGCCTACTTCCTGCCCAAGCGAATGTCATTGGCGATATAAGAAGGAAGGAAATATTAAGAAATAGTCTCTCCCTGCTCCTAATGTGCCTCTTTGTGCTTTATGTGCCTCTCTCACTCCTGATTTCCTTGGCATCAAATTGCCCTTCACCGTGCTGAGTGATGCTGGCTACTGAGGGAAATGTGGCTGTGCAGAGGGAGAATGGAGTGTCAGGAGTGAAATAGTGCCCTCGTTGTAATGTATTCTCCAATTAGTGGAACTGCAAACTTCCCAGGCTGGGCTGCAGCGAGCTCAAATCAGCTCTCGTGGCAGGGCTGGGGTCACTGGGGACCCCCAAACCCGGCAGGGCTGGGGGGTCACTGGGGTCACAAACCCAGCAGGGCTGGGGGGTCACTGGGGTCACAAACCCAGCAGGGCTGGGGGGTCACTGGGAGACCCCCACACCCAGCAGGGCTGGGGTCACTGGGGTCACAAACCCAGCAGGGCCGGGGGGTCACTGGGGACCCCCAAACCCGGCAGGGCTGGGGTCGCTGGGGTCACAAACCCAGCAGGGCTGGGGGGTCACTGGGGTCACACAAACCCAGCAGGGCTGGGGGGTCACGGGGGACCCCCACACCCAGCAGGGCTGGGGGGTCACGGGGGACCCCCACACCCAGCAGGGCTGGGGGGTCACTGGGGTCACAAACCCAGCAGGGCCGGGGGGTCACTGGGGGACCCCCACACCCAGCAGGGCTGGGGTCACTGGGGACCCCCACACCCAGCAGGGCTGGGGGGTCACTGGGGACCCCCAAACCCGGCAGGGCTGGGGTCACTGGGGTCACAAACCCAGCAGGGCTGGGGTCACTGGGGACCCCCAAACCCAGCAGGGCTGGGGGGTCACTGGGGACCCCCACACCCAGCAGGGCTGGGGTCACACAAACCCAGCAGGGCTGGAGTTATGGGGCACAGTAGCAGGGTGGACGTTCCTGTGTGCCCCACGAGCCAGGAGGATGCCCAGGCTCAGCCAAGTGCAGTTCCTTTATTCACCAGTGTTCCGCCTTCTGAAGCAAGGGACAGGGCCAGTGGCACTGCCTTTCTCAGTGGTCTGAGGATTAAACCTGTCTCTGAGACCTGCAGCAGCTCTTGCAGAATGCAGGGCAGTGAAAAGCTCCCTGTAAGGAGCTTAGGCTGTAATTCCAGCCGGGGGCTGATAAGGGAAGCAGTGATCAAAGCACCACCACTCTTTCAGGCCTGTATTCACCAAGCTCCTCTGGCACCAGGCACAGCTTCCCCTGGATTTTGTGTTTCTGTGGAACGACAAAAAAAAAGCAGGATGCACCTTTAATTGTGAAATTTTAAAGCTCCCCCATACCCATCAGTGGGACTTGGAATTTCAGGGAGGTATTTGTGTCATCCCAAAAAGCCAGCAAGGTTTTCCCTGCCCTTTCATGCTGACACACCAAGGAGGGGCCAGGGTGGCTCCCAGCACTCCTGGGATGGAGCCAAACAAACAATCCAGCAATTCCTGTAAACTTCTTCAATCCATTCCTCCAGGCAACAGAGGGAGCATAATCATTCAGATTAAAACTCTTTCCTTCTCTCTTGCAGTCATTAGTGGCAGCAGTACATTCCCAAGGTTAAGTGTTAGAGAGAAAGAAATAAATTTAGTTGTTGAAGCTCCTGCAGTGTAGGCACACTTATTTTTGCATCTTTTATAGCTAAAGCTTGGAATGACTTTCATTAGGAGAATACTGATCACCCATGTAGATTATCACTGCTTTGTTGTCTATAAAACCTCTGAAAGTTTTGGAGACAGTGATAGAAATGTGAACTCTGGTGTGGCAGAAATAAAGGTGTGACAGTGTTTGACATCAGTGTTTGATGTGTTGGTCCTGCAGCCCAGGAGCTGCTGGGACTCAGCTCTGGCAGGAGCACAAGTACCCTGGAGTCACAGCAATTTGTGGGGAAAAGCAGCCAAGAGCTCTGGTCAGGTGTTGCTGCCAATATTATTTTTATAGATGGAAGGAAAAAAAAATCAGTTATACTTAAAAATGAGGGGGAAGTCAGGTGGAGCAGGGGACAAAGCAAAACTGCAGCTCTTGCAGGTGGAGTTTGTGAGGAAGGTGTTTGTGATCCAGAAATCAAAAAGAATAAGGAGCCATTCTTCCTTTGAGCTGAGGAGCTGCATGAGAGTCAATGAACATCAAAAATCATTGTGCTGCTCTGGCTCCTGGAGCACCCCTGATGAATGGCAGATTATTTTTTGGCCATCCCGAGTTTCTGGCTGTGTGGAATCCATACTGATGATAAAGTGTCACATAACTCTGCCTGCCATGGAGTGCTTGAGGCAACAGCTGTAGATTCACCCCATCCTTCATTCCTGGGCCCTGCAGGGGCAGGAGCTGCTCAGGCAGCACTAAACCTCCCTCCCTGGGATGGGATCCCAGCCCCTGCCAGAGCCAGGGCCAGCCTGGCAGCTCAGCTCTGAGCTGTGCAGGAGTCATCCCGTGCACTCAGAGCCAGAGCAGAACAAGCAGGGCTGGCTTTGGGTTTGGGGTCTGCCTGAACAGACCAAGCAGGGCTGGCTTTGGGTTTGGGTTTGGGGTCTGCCTGAACAGACCAGGCAGGGCTGGGTTTGGGTTTGGGGTCTGCCTGAACAGACCAGGCAGGGCTGGGTTTGGGTTTGGGGTCTGTCTGTCCCTGTCCCCAGCTCACCCAGCTCCTGCAGGGCTCTCAGCTGGGGCAGCTCTTGCTGCTTTTGGCATCCCTGTGTGTCCTGAGTGCTGTGGGTGTGAAATAAACGGGGCCAAGAGACCAGTTCCTGTGCAAGGCCTGTATTGGAAACCAGCTTTGGGTGGGGAGCTCGAGGGTTGTGCTCCCATGGATGAGGAGGAGGAGGAGTGCAGCTTTGTCCCTAGGCAGAGCTGGGGCTTCCATCCTCACAAGAATCCCAAAAAAACCAAAACTGGCTCCTTGTCGGGGTGTCATTTTAACCCAGTGCTGTGTGTTGTGGTGACAGAACAAAGCAGCTCGGGATGATAAATTCATTTTTTTCACTATTTTCTCAACCTGGGAACGCTGCTCTCAGTTCTAGATGTTGTTTGGGCTGGTTGTTTTATGGGGTTTTAGCTCTGAGTAGTGTCCCAAGGTCCTTTGCATCCTTCATTTGTACACAGTTTGCTGACATCACTCCTCTCCCAGTCACAGGCACTGTTTTAGGGAAGCATGGAGGCATTACCTGATGGGAGGGGAAGGGCATACGGGTGAGACAACTGGGGACCAAAAGAGAGTGAGGCCAATAATTCAACATTAACAATTAACATTAATTAAGAACCAGGCTTGAAATGTAACATTAACATTGACATGGAAACGGAACAAACTTAGGAACTTGTTCCTAACAGATGGAGCAGGAGATGTTCCCAGCCCTGGTGCTGGGGATTTCACATTTCCACAGCAAACCAGCAGAGCCAGGGAGGCTTCTAAAGGCCAGGCTTTGCTGTGATCTCCCACATCCCTGGAGTCACTCAGGGCTGCTCTCCGATGTGTTTGCTGGGGTCTCAGCTCCCTGCAGGGTCTCCCTGTGAGTGCTGTGGCTTTGGATGTGTGTGGGGCTGGGAGCTGTTCCCTCAGCTGAGGGGAGCTGTGCTGCCCCAGTTTGGGAAGCAATCTGAGTGTCTCCTACCCTGCACTGGGGCTCTTTAGTGCTGGCAAAGCACTCCGAGGTGCCTCTGCTGGAGAGACTATTAGATCTAAAATGCATTATTGCTCACTTCTGTAACCAACACAAATCCAAAGTGCTGCTTTGGCAGGAAGAGCACTTGGAAATATTAGATTTATTGAGAATTGTGTCCTCCCAGTCAGTCAGTTGTAGCAGTGAAGTCTGTTTGCATTATCCTTCCTGCAGCTGAGTGCTAAATGGGGCTGTGCTGCCTGGAAAAGCAATTCCCTGGTGGCAGCAGAGTGACAAGGGCCCTCTGCTGTGGGGGCAGCTCTGAGGAAAGCTTCTGTTGTTGCTGGTGATAAACCAACTTCAGGAGCTCTGTCCAGCACTGAGTCTCTCTTCCTGTCCCTCCTCTTTTCTGCCTTTTGCCTGCTTGCTGTGCCTCACTGGATAAATCGGATTTTTCCGATTTTTTCCCAGCAAAGAGGGGAATTGCTGTCTCTGCTCAGGGTGGGCAGCCAGGGATGGGTGGTTGGGTGCTGCCAGCTGGGTTTGCATTCTGGGAGCAATTTTAACACGTGGAGCAATTCTGCTGTGATGCTGGCAGGATTTAAGGCAAGCAATTTTAATTTCAATCAGGAAGTTTATAATTTCCATTTTGTGCTGGAGTTCCATCTGAGAGCCGTGGCATCAGATGCACAAAGCACTCGTGCATTGCATTCTTCAGATCTCAGGGCAGACGTGGTTCAGACTATCCGCCCTGGAAAGATAATTTTGGAGAAGAACTTTATTGATTTCGAGTAATGTTACGGAAAAGTGACTCGTCTCTTCCCAGAGTGACTTCCACTCTAACTGACTGCAGCACTGGGCACTCCATCATCTCCTCTTTGCCCATGAGAGCAGAGACTGGGAGATCAGCAGTGCTGGGGAGTGTGCTCTGGCTGCTCCCCCCGGGGCTCTGTGAATCTCGGGCACACAATTAAATGGGTTGTTAATGAGGGGTGGGGGGCTGGGGGGCTCCCCTGTGCAGCTGCAGCCAGGGCAGAGCTGGGAGGAGCTGTTGTGTCACACTGAGCTCCCCTGTCACAGTCCCAGTGTCAGCTCTGCTCATCCTCAGGGCTTCCCACGGGGAATCAGAGTGCACAGGGCTTTGTGCTGATGGATGTCCCTCCCTGGGCTCCTGGCTGGGAGCCTTGCCCCTGCTGCACCTGGGCTGGGGATGTGTGCTTGGCCCTGCCAGGGTCTCAGTGTGTGCAGCCAGGTGCTGGTGGGAGCAAAGCTGACCTGGGCCGGGCTGATTTTGGGCAGGATTGCTGACAAACACTCACATTCCTGGCACTTGCAGCCAGGGCAGGGTGTGAGGGCTGCAGAGCTGCCCCAGGGCTCCCCCAGCCCCAAATGTCACTGCTGTGCCCAGCTGAGCTGGCTCCTCTGGCAGCTGCCACCAGTGTCCCCAGGGCACCAGGAGCCTGTGGGACCCCAGCTCTGGGTGCAAACCTCCTGTGGCACTGCAGGGATCACCCCAGACTGTGTCCAGGGGAGCCAGAGGGACCAGCAGAGTGTGGGGCAGTCACTGCAGCCCCTCCCTGCCTGGCTCTCATGTTCCAGCTGGGCTGCTGCCCTCTGTTTCTGCCTGTGCCTTGTCTGGCTGTGACCCCCTCAGCATGAGCCATGGCTGCAGGACTCACTGCTGGAGCTGGGCAGCACTGCAGCTGCCCAGGCAGAGCTGGGGTGCCCAGGGCAGGGCTGCAGGTGGCACTGAGTGCTCAGGGTGGGGACAGGGCACAGCTGGGACATTCCAGATGTCACATTCCAGACGGGCTGTGACTGTGCTGGCACGGCAGAACTGTGCTCGCTCTGGTTTGAGCAGCACTTGCCTGGCTCAGTCTCCAGGTGTCCCTTGAAGATTTTGGGATTTCAGTGTTTCAGTGAGAGCAGGGCAGGCCTGATCTCACACGTGTCTGATTTACTGATGGCATTTCCAGGTCTGGTAGAGACCTTCCACCTTCAAGTTCATCTCCCTCTGCCTCTCAGGACTTGTGGCAGCTCCTTCTGCTAAAGCTGAAGGAATAAAATGAAATTTATTGCACACTTAATTGAAATTTCACTGCTCCTGTCCACCTGATGATGAATTTGTTTTCAGCACAGGGACAAACTAAAATTAGAAGAGGTTCCCTTGCAGAAGGCAGTTGTTGCTGGGGGTAATTACAGGCTGTATTTCAGCTGATGGGAGCTGGAGCTGTGCTGGGGAGTTCACAGCTTGAGAGAAGCGTTTTGCACACTCAGGGAGAATTCTGGGCTTAAAGGCTGCTGGGCTTTTAGCCAGAAAACCGTGGTCAGTGCCTGGAGGCGCCACAGGCAGCTGTGGTGTGCAAACCCTGAGTAGTGGCAGGGGTTGAATGTTCCAGCAACATCTGGAATAAAAGCTTGGGTGATATTAATGTGAACTCTAAATCGCCCTGCGTGGCAGTGCCAGTGATCTCTGTAGCAATAACCTGATTGTCCCACAGCTTGTGGGGGCTGCATTTGTCCCCTTGCCCTGCTGGTGCTGTCCTGGGGCACGTCCTGGCCAGCACGTGGCATTCATGTGCTCTGCTTGTGTTGGATGATGGAACCACGCTGAACTAAAGCTGGGCCAGATGGGATTGAGGCACTTTTGAGGCATTTTTAGAGCTGTGTGGGTATTTGTGTGGCACGGGCTGAGTCCACTCCCAGCAGCAGAGGGTGGTGGCTTCATGTGGCACTGACAAGTGCATGATTGGTGACAGTCTTCTGGTTCTGTGAGGGAGATTTTTCAGGCTAAGCTGGTAGCTTTTCATCATCTTTCCTGAAATTTAGATCCTCTCTAGTCACAGAACAAGGGAAAGAGTGATTATGATCAAGTCAGGGGGTTAGTTTTGTTCATCCTTGTGTGAATTATATCAGGCAAATATCTCTTAGGAAGCAGCTGCCCAGCAATAACCCAGAGCAGGATAAAATCTCCTGGGATTATTCTGACAGAGCAGAGGATGTGAAGAGCTGGGAAGTGTTTTCCTGCTGTGGCTAATGCTGAGTCCTTTCAGGTGCTCACTGTGGGGTCAGCCTGGAGCTGCATGAGATGCTCTGTGCAGTGTCTGGGGTCCTGGGGCTGCCCCACGGGGGAATTTTGTGGGGCCTCAGGCTGAATGCTGTCCCTGGAATGAGTGACAGGCACAGAGTGTCACCGAGGCCAGCACAGAGCCACTGACACCTGCAGAAGGTGAATTTCTGCCTCTGCCTTGCCCTTCCCATCCGCCTGAGCCACAGAAAAATCAGTGTCAGGACAGGTCAGGCTCCATCTAATTAAATCCCATTTGCTCTGCCAGGCAGGAGCTGGATCTGAGTTTCCAGTGTCAGAGCTGGCAGGGGGATGAGCTGTGGCAGGGCTGGGTGCTGAGATCACTCCATCGAAGGCAGCGCCTTCAGCTTGAAAAATTCACACCAATCGTGCCCTGTGACTCATCAATTTAAATCAATTTCCAGAGGAACATCCACGAGAATTAGAGGATTATAAAAATGAATGAGTAATTTTTCTCAACCTTTTGTTGGTGTGTCTGGAAAAGGGGGATGATTTACTCCCTGGCAATCTGTAATTCTGCAGGTTAATAGGCTGGGTGAAATCCCTCATATTTATGACAAGGGATTACAGGGCTCTGCAGTGAATTAGCACCAAGCCCAGATGAATCTATGGCAGCACAGACGAGGATTTGGAAGGATCTGATCAAGGAATTTTCTGCCGAGCTTTGTGATGACGCACTTGAGTTTGTGCCTGTTTCCCTGAACTTCTGTTTATGAAATAATGCTGATATCAATGAACTGACAGTTGTTAATTCATGGGACAGGGTGGAAATACTGATCCTGAGAATGGGGCAGGAAGTTCATGAGACTAATGTATTAATTAAGGCCAGCTTTAATTGCTGTTTTTGTTGGGCAGACTCAAAGAGGAGACAGGAGTTTGTGGAAGGTTGTTCCAATCCCAATGTCCAACCTGGAGCCAGGGCTGCTCTGGGCACCTGTGCCAGCCCTGCCCACCCTGGCAGGGAGCAATTCCTGCCCAAAATCCCAGTGTCTCTTCAGAAATGTGCCTGTGGCTCCTGTGCACGTTGCCTGCAAAGGGTAATTTAATTTTCCAGCTGTAGAACATGGAGGATGGAGAGTCCCTTCAGAAAATAACAATGGTTCTGGAAAGCAATTAGAGAATTTGCTGATGTCTTAAACTGCAGAAGCACAATTTAAGATTTTTTTTTTTAAATGAGTTGTAGGAAAAAGGAGAACAGATTAAATTGTACCCTGCTTGTATTTAATTTGGGACCCTTTAGCTTTAGTTACAATGCACTCAGCTTATTTTGTAGCTTCATTGCCATCTTTATCATTGGGAGACAAGGCTGAGCAGAATGCAGAGAGCTTTCTGTGAAGGGAGGAGCACAGAAAATATCACATATCTGGCTCGGCTCTGCTCAGAAATTGTGTGTAACAATTTCCCAGGACGGGGCAATGTCCTGAACAGAACTTGCTGTGTCTCTCACACACTTTGTGTGAGGATAAAGGGAGGAGGTGGTGACATCTGCTTGGGGTTTGAGCACAGAGGGATAAATACAGGGAGCATTTAAACACAGGGAGAACTGAGGTTGGGTAGGGGGAGGATTTCTTCCCTGAGAGGGTGGGGAGGCCCTGGGTCACCCCTGTGGTGTGAGGAGCTGCAGCCACTTGTTTATAAAGAAAAGCTTTTCCAGAATACAGCAGGGCTCTGGGATGACCAGCCCTGGCACCCACAGAGGGGAGGAGGGGGAAGGAATTGCTGTGGAGCAGGAGCAGGGTGGATCCTGTCCAGCACAGGTGTGCAGGCTTGTCTTGGTTCCCTTGGGATCCAAATAAAGATGGGAAGGCAGATCCTGCAGCGATGGGTAATGCTGGAAAACTGCTGAATTAGACCAAGTGTGAACACTCATCTTTCTGCTGGAAGAACATCCCAGTGGAGCCTCATGTTGTTGCTTTTTATGGAAAAAGAAGTGCAGAAATGGAATGTGTTCCTGGAGCAGCAGCCTCACCTGCTCTGCTGGATTTGCTTTGGTGCCAAGGGAAGCTGCTTGGCAGGAGAGGAGCTGAGTGCTGAGGGGACAAAGGCACATCCCTGCCGTGCCCAGCTGAGCCCAGGGACACCCCTGCCACCCCTGGGCTCTTCTCAGGGACAATGCCCTGGCTGGCACCAGGAGTGGCACCAAAGCCATCATGGTTTGTTTTTTGTTTTTTTCTCCTTTTAGTGTTAGTTTGGGTTTTCAGGATTTGCTGAGCAATAGCCCAGCTTGGAGGTTTTGCAAGCAATCTCAGGTTTCTGTGGCTGCCCCTGGATCCCTGGCAGTGCCCAAGGATGAGGCTGGCAGCACCTGGGACAGAGGAAGGTGTCCCTGCCATGGCAGAGGTGACATGGGATGAACTTTGGGGTCCCTTCCGACCCCAATCAGTGAGAATTCCATGGCAGGAGGCTCAGGGTCCTCAGAGGGACACCAGAAACTGCAGCCACAGCACCAAGTTACTTCTTGCAGTGAAATCCAGGTGCTCAGGCACTTCCCACTGCTCTTGGCAACAGAACAAGTTTGTTGTTGGTTTCCTGTCGGTTGTTTTGGGGTTTGTGACCCGATTTGCTTGTCAGCATCTCCAGCCTGGAGCATTCCAGGCCCTTCCAAGGGTTTTAGCTCAAATGAAGTCTAAGGCATTTCATAACCTCTGTGCTCTCCCAAATTGATAGAGCATCACTTTATCTCCTGTTGGATGTTCCTTGAGGCTTTAGGATGATCAGAGTGCAGTTAATGCCTTCCCCAGGTTTGGGCTCCTTATCAGCAGAGAAGCCCTCAGGGCTACAATGGGGCACTGCAGCAGAATATCACTTTAGGAGAAGACACAAAGCACTTTTCTTGTCCATCCATTGCGTGAACTGCAATCCATTAGAAGAATGAGGGGTCATAAAACACCGATGGTAATCACTGTGTGTAAATTCCCTGCCTTAATTCTGTGCATAATGGGCAATAGCAGGCAGTACCAATTATCCTGTATTCTCCATTTGCAGAGGTAGCACTAAAGATAATGTCCCTCATTGCAAGTTCTGTTATCTCGCAAAAGAAACAGTTAATTAACCCCATAAAGCCATCAGCAGATCGTTCTTGGTGTTTAAGAGACATCTGGGTCCTGGGGGAGAGACTTCTGCCAGCAGAGGCAGTGAGCTGAGCTCCGGGCTGCTCAGAGGATGTGGATTCCTGAGGGCAGGTGGTAAATAACAAATAAATAACGTGTTAATGATCAGTGTTGGGTGGGAAGGTGCAGTTGTGACCAAGAGCCTCAGAAAGTGGAGCTCGTGTTTCTGCTGTGGCACTGGATCTCTGCTGCAGTATTGCTGTGGAACAGGGAATTTCCATGCAAGATTCCCCTTTGGAAAAACACATTCCTCCGGCAGGAAAACATCTTGGAGCCAACATGAATGACACCAGCTCTCAATGCTGGGTGGTTTTTCAAAGTGTGGAGTTGGGAGGGTTTCTCGTGCTCTATCACTCCCTACAAGAAGCATTTTCTGTTCAGTGTCACTTTAATGTTGCACGAACAGGTGCTTTGCCTCAAGGGTTAATTCACACCAGGCAGCCAGAGAGGATTTCAATTCTTTCTTTTTGCTGAGGACCAGAACTGCCCAGGAAAGGTCTGTGCCAGGGCAGGGAAGGCAGGCTGGGCAGTAACAATGGGAAATCAGAATAAGGCAGCTCCTCTTTGGACCCAGGCTGGGCTTGGGCTCTGGGCTCCCAGAGAGGAGCCCCTGGATTCCCACTGGATGATCCCAGAGGATTTGGGGGATCCCCACAAAGGCTGCACTGGATGATCTTGGGGATCTTTCCCCACTGAAATGATTCCATGAGAGCACCCTCAGCTCATGCTCTCATCCCATTAAGTTTCTCTCCATGGGCAGTGAGGCTTTGAGATGTCAATTTGAACAGATTTTTCTTTTCTTTTTATTTTCTAAAGCTGCCATCAGCTATTTATAAATGATTACAGAGATGCTGGAGGAAATTAATCTGCTAACCAGATAAAGAGAGTAATATGTGCCTCATTTACTCTGCTCTTTCCTGGCTTTCTCCAAAATCAATTGGACTCTGCCTACTGATGCCTGCTTAATTCCCAGACATTTCTGAGTGGATCAGATATGTCACTCAGAAGTTATTACAATCCATCCAAAAAAAAGATGCAATTTCTCAAGGTTAGATGATCACTAAGGCCCGAGTTGGCTGAAACTTTCTGTAGCAGAAAGTGATGTTTTTCTAAAGGATTTTAAAGTTTCTGGGGTTAGTGCATTGTGGGAAAAGATGTTGGAGTTCTGCAGAATAGAGATCTCAAATCTGTAAATGGATCTCCCATCTTGTGTGTAGAGCCTGCTCTCTCAGGAATTCCAGATCTGTGGGGTTTTAGGGTAATACACAGAACAGATTCAGGGGCTTCTGTTTCTCAGCTGCAGCTCTTTAAATTGTTGAGGTTTTGCCTTAATTCTGCTCTCCCTCCTCGTGGCTCCTCCCTGTGCCCTCCCAGTCTCTGCTCTGGCACTGAGCCTGTCCCTGGGGCTCTGCTGCTTTATTCTTCCCCATCACTGGGGATTTCACTCAGTTTACTGTCAGTCCCTTCTCCCTGGGGAGCAGTCTGGGCTTGGTGTGTTCAGCCCTGACCTCTCCATGTGGGTTCAAGTTTTATTTTCATGAACAGTGTGCCAGGCTCAGCAGAGCAAGGATCACCCATCCAGAGCCAGCTGCTCCATTCCAGCAAACCTGACTGACTCAGAGCAGCCCAACAGCCCTCACTTATTTATTTATTATTTTATTTATCATCTTTCCTTTGGCTTTTTGCCTTCCAAGCGCTTCTGAGTGCAGCTGTGACCTGTTCTTGGCTCCTTTTCCCAATTCTCAGTGTCCTGGCTTGGGCCAGGCTTGGTCAGATTGAGGGAAATGCAAATTGAGATCTCCAGGTTCACCGAACCATGATCCCAAATGATTGCTAACTGTCCAAAGGCACAAAAAGTGTGGAGATGAGGGATTGATGTGGCTCTGGGCTGGCAGCAGTGGGAAGAGGGAAGAGCTGCAGGGCAGCAGCAATCCCTGTGCTGCAGCCTCCCCTCCTCCTGCACAGCCACAGCCCAGGGAGCTGGGCTGGAACAGGACATGCAGATCCCACCATCTGCTCCAGGATATTATAAACCCCTTCTTCCTACACAGGCAGAGGGAATAAATTGCTCAAGGGCTGATGGAGGGAGGAGAAGCAGAGTGTGAGCAGTGAAAGGGCTCTGGGCAGGATTTGGGGCTGGTCCCACCCATGGATGCAACACCTGGAGGGAGGAGATCTCACCTGGATCCTCTGGGATCCTCTCTGGGGACAAAAACTCCCCCTGAACAGAGCTGTGGCTTTTATTGATGCTCTCAGAGTGTCTGGAGTCACAGGGACTGGCTGAGCTGGAGATAGCATCACATCTTTATCAGCAATAAGAACGTTTATTTATTGAAAAGCTGCCTGCTCCAGCCAGATTGCAGATTTCTGCCACTGCATTTTGGGGGAGTATCTCACTTTATTTGGGCTTTAATCTATTAACTGTGTCTTTGGGATGCTGGCCTGTAGGTTCAATCCAATTTGTGTTAAAAGAGCCCTTCAAAAATTAAAATAATGCTTCAAAATGAGAATCACAAGCAGTAGGGAGAAAAAAGGAATCTTACCAAAAAAGAATAACCATCTGGATATTTCTGCTGTGCCACCTGTGTGTGATTTATGTGGCCTGCTGAGTAGAAAAAGGCTCTGTTTGTGTCTCTTCCCACTTCAAGACGATGGAAAAAACCTGTTTACATCCCATGTTTACTTTCCTGCAGAAAGTTTAGAAATCAATGACTATTTTAGTGCTTAGTAGCATGCTCTGTTCTAGTCTCAGAGCAGCAATATCCATGCAGGGAATGAGTGAGTTGTGTTGGGCACCTGTTGGAATATCTGTGATGAGAAAAGCCTTTGGAAAGGCCCTGGACAGGCTTTTTTTTCCCCTCTTTTTTTTGTTAAGGAACCCAGAGTGTCGGTTTTTATGGGCCAGGTTTTGGGGAAGGGATCTTGTGCGGGGTCAGAGATGACAGGAGCTGCTGTGCAGGGGCTGTGCTGGTGAAAAAGGTTTTTTGGTGGAGCTGGGAGCCCAGAATGGGGCCAGGCCGTGGGGCCAGCCCAGCCCAGGGCAGCTGGGGACTGGTGGGGATGGGTGGTGCAGGTCACTGCCCTCAACAGAGACATCCTGTGCTCAGCTCCCACGTGCCCTAATGGGGATTGATGGTCCTTGCTCTGGGTTTAATGGAATTCCTGCAGTCCCACTGCAGTGTAATAGAAAATAATATTCTGTAATTGCGAATCAATTCAGGTAATTCCTGTTAATAATTAACACTCCTCTCCCAGAACTGTCTCACATCTATAATTTAGTGCAGGGGGAAGAAGTGATCTGACAGGGAGGAGGGGCTCAGCTCTGGGTTTCAGATGCTCAATTTGCTGAGGAAACAGCAGGTTTGGGAGCAGCTCTGTGCTGCTGTCACTGACTGAAGTGTTTTCTGGTTCTCCTGGAGTTCCATCCCACCTCTTGCCCTGTGACATGAATAAAATCAGGAGTGTTTGGATGGGACGTGCACTGATCAAGAAAAGCCTGTTGGAGTCAGTGAGTTGGGGGATTCTCTGAATTCTTCAGAGAGAAATCAGAGTGCAGGGGTTGAATTAAAGCCTGTGGATGGATTAAGTATATTAAGCCACTCACACATAAGGTAGAGGTGTAAGTTTAAGTTTTAGGATAAGTAAGTAAATCAGTAAGTTTCAGTGTGAGCTCTAATGCTTTTAGTGAGTGAAAGGTTTAGATGCCAGAGTAGCAGTGAGAGTTCTAGTGAAGGTTGCA
>JAOTQP010000619.1:19883925-19895082 GCA_026413545.1 Cichladusa arquata
GGGGATGGGGATGGGGATGGGGCTTCTCCTGCCCTGCACTCCCCCTTGTTTGTCACTTCAGTGCCTGGGAAATCCAATTAATGCAGAGTCTGCTCTGGTTCTGCCCAGGACACTCCATGGGAGTGCACAGAGCCTGGATAAGGGAATGCACAGGGAATGCTGTTCCCAGCCAAGGGGATGCACAAGGAATGCTGTTCCCAGATAAGGAATGCTGTTCCCAGCCAAGGGAACGCACAGGGAATGCTGTTCCCAGATAAGGGATTGCTATTCCCAGGGATTGCTGTTCCTAGATCAGGGAATATTCTTCCCAGGGATTGCTGTTCCCAAATCAGGGATTGCTGTTCCCAGGGATTGCTGTTCCCAGGGAATATTCTTCCCAGGGATTGCTGTTCCCAGGGATTGCTGTTCCCAGGGAATATTCTTCCCAGGAATTGCTGTTCCCAGGGATTGCTGTTCCCAGGGAATATTCTCCCCAGGGATTGCTGTTCCCAGGGATTGCTGTTCCCAGGGAATATTCTTCCCAGGGAATATTCTCCCCAGGAATTGCTGTTCCCCAGCCTGCCCCGTTCCCTCCCGCCCCAGCCCACGGTGATGACGAGAGCAGCAGATTGTGGAGGAGGAGGAGGAAGCTATTTCTGGATGCTAGTCAAGACTCACCAGACCTGGGCTGGCTTCTGTCAGCAGCGTGTCTGAAGCAGATGGAACATTTTCTGGAGGGGGGAAGCAGCATTTAGAGGCTGCATTCACAGGAGGTTTTCACTGGAGAACTCCCTGGGGACAGGGAGATGGGAGGGAGGCTGCAGGGCAGGAGGAAAAAGCCTTCTGACATTTCTGGCACTGGGAGAGGGTGAGGTAAGGCTCACCTGGGCTTGCTGGGTTTGTTTTCAGGCAGAGGGAAGGGATCAGTGGGAGGGGGCTGGGGGGTGGCAGTGTCCCCAGGTGTCCTCTTTGGATGGCCCTGGCCTGGGACGTGTCTCCAGCCTGACAGCCCTCACCACATTGCAGATCTGGTAGAGGTTTGGTGCTGGGTGGTTGGATTTTGTCCTGTTTGCTTCCCCAGGCAGTGCTGGCACCCCAGTGATGTTCAACAAGAATGGGGACGCCCCGGGGCGCTACGACATCTTCCAGTTCCACAGCAGCAACACCAGCTCGCCCGGCTACCGCCTCGTGGGCCAGTGGGCAGACGACCTGCAGCTCAACGTGAGTCCCCTGCTCCCCCATGGGCTCCCCCATGGGCACCCAGTGCTGCTCAGCTTCACAGGGATACTGCTTTGTGCACATCATCTCCTCCTCTCTGCCCTGCAGCCTCCTCCCTGTGCCCAGAGAGCAGAGAGAGGCTGAGAGTCTCCTCAGACTAAGAGACACATGCAGATTTTATTACTTCTGCAGTCCCCAGTTGGCAGCTTGGGAAATGAAGCTGTGATGTGCTGTAGTTTGAAGCCACTGGGCTCTCACTTGCAGATGCTTTTTGGTTTTTCTTGTCTCTGGAAGGCTGGGATGGAGTGGTTTTGGAGTGAGTCACTTTCCGGTGGTGGTTTAATCCGTGGGGATGAGGTGGCTGCTCTGGGATGGTGCCCAAAGGAAAACAGGCCCAGAGCAGCAGGTGCTCAAATACACTTCCATGTTTCCCAGGAAAAAAAAAATACAAAACAGGACTGGTGGGTGGGAAATCTGGAGAGCCTGTCAGCCTTGCTGGCCCAGGAGCTGCTTTGCTTTGTGCCCTCAGCCTCGGGGTCCTGCAGAAGTGTTGGCTCCCTGTGCAGTGTTATCAGCACCCAGAGACAGATCTCAGCCCCTTGGGCTCCCCAGCGTGGCCTGAGGGACATTCAGGCTGTTCTGCAGGGAGGTGGGTGTCTGTGCTGAAAGGGTTCCCTCCCTCAGCCCAGGAGCTTTGGGAATTCTTGGTGTGTGTGTGGCTCCTCCTCTGCCTCTGCTGCCAGGTGTCCTTTGGGAGCAGCAGGAGAGGACAGGGGTGTGACACGGGCCTGCCCTGACACCCCTCCACAGCTGGCCAGGACACACTGGGGTGACCCAGGGGTGACCCAGGTGTGACACAGGTGTGACACAGACAGGTGACCCAGGTGTGACCCAGGAAGTGACACAGGGATGACACAGACAGGTGACCCAGGTGTGACCCAGGATGTGACACAGGTGACCCAGGGAGTGACCAGGGATGGCACAGGTGTGACCCAGGAGGTGACACAGATGTGACCCAGGTGTGACACAGGGATGACACAGACAGGTGACCCAGGAGGTGACCCAGTTGTGACACAGGTGTGACTCAGGAGGTGACACAGGTGTAACCCAGGAGGTAACACAGACGGGTGACCCAGGGAGTGACCAGGGATGACCCAGGAGGTGACACAGGTGTGACCCAGGAGGTGACACAGACAGGTGACCCAGGGAGTGACCAGGAATGACCCAGGAGGTGACCCAGGTGTGACACAGACAGGTGACCCAGAGGGTGACCAGGGATGACCCAGGTGTGACCCAGGTGTGACACAGGTGTGACCCAGGTGTGACCCAGGGGCTGCTCCCAACCCAGGCTCTCTCTGGCCCTGGTGTCACTTGGGGCTGTCCCTGTGGCCTGTGGGGACATCTGACCCCCACTTGTGCCTGGGACACATCCAGGGGCTGCCCACAGGCTCACAGCATCCCTGGGCTGCAGCCAAAGGCCCAACACTTCTATTTTTAATATTTTCATGGCTTCTGTTAAACCCAGTAAATTATGTGAGTCACCAGGGCTCCACTCCTGGAGGCTGATCACAAACAATATTTTACTCTCCTTGAATTTTGGCTCATTTTCATTTTCTATGTTTGATTTGCTCTTTCAGTGCTTTTCAACTTTTGATGTTCTATATAAGGCAACCTATATTAACTTGCAATTTACAGTTCTTTTAGCAAAAAATATTAATATTTTATCAAGCAAATCCTTCTATATGTAAACTGCACATCCTGATTCATTAAAATTTAAAGCTAAATTAATGGAGCTTGATCTGTATTCCTGATGTTGTGTTAAATGTTTCCATAAAAAGACCTCTTTCCTCACCCTCATGGCCACAGGGTCATCTCAGTAGCTGAGATTCTCTCACTAACTTCCCTTCTAATCACTCAAGTATCCTAGTTTCTCATATAAGAGAGTCCCTTTTGTATTATTGGATTATTTCTTACAATAACAAAGGCAGTTGTGGAGTTTAGAGAAGTCAAGGATTCCTGGAAATAACCAAAATAAATACTATTAAATACATCCCAGGGAAAACTAGCAGAGCATGTGATTTGTCTTCAGTAATGATTGTGGCAATAACTCCTCAGGGGATGTTTCCCCAGTTCTTGTTTCATAAATAGAGCCCAGGAGGGGGAAGCAGGGGGTGTTTGGTGCTGGTTTGGATTTGGCACTGCTGCAGTTTGTCACTCTGGGTCAGTTCTGAATTTCCCTGGGAGCAGGAGGAGCTGCTCACACAGGTAAGGACACTCCAGACCCAGGGGCAGGAGGGAGATAACTGCAGGAGATCACTAGGTGAGTGAGTATTTTCTTCTTATCATCACCCTCGTTCCCAGAAGGAACAGAAATGTTTCACTGCTGGATTCCTCTGGCAGGGCTGCTGCTGCTCAGTCTGTTGTGGTGCCTTCAGCAAAGGGCATCTTCCCTCTCCTGGCACTTCTGGGAATATGCTGGGCACAGGCTGCAGAGCTGAACCAGAGCTTTTCATGTTGGATTGCAGAGTAACTTCTGTTGCAGTTTTCTCTGTCTTGCTTGTGTTAGGAGACAGACTGAGCAGAGCTCTAAAAAACTAAAAACTCTTCAAATCCACTCTGTTTTCTTATTGTTAGCCTGGGTTGATTAACCTGTGTTTATGAATTACCTGGGACTGTCTGTATCTCAGGTCAATTAAATAGCACAGTAAATATTTGTAAGACAAGTAAATATTTGATGACTTTTCACTGCAGCAAACTTGGGGCACAATTTCTGTGCTCAATTTCTGTGAGGGCAGTGCAGCCACCCCGTTTTCACTCTCCTGCTTGGTGTAGCAGTCAGTGGAGCACAGCTCTGCAGGGTTCAGTGGCAGCTCTGGCTGTGTTTCAGGTGTCTGTGCAAGGATAAAAGGAGCAGATGTCTGGTTGGAAAGGCCTTGGCCAGGATTCCATGCAGAATTCTGCTGTTCTCCCTGCAGCAGGGGTGTGATGCTGAGTGCCCAGCACGGCCAGGCAGGGCCACGTCCCACCCTGTGCTTGGGGAGGATTCCAGCGAAATTCAGATTGCTTTATTTCATACAGACAGAGCAATGCAGGGCTGGGGATACATGAGGGGTCACTGCCGACTCCATGCTCCATCCAACTTTGGTTTGCAGCTTCTCTTTATCGTGTGGTTTTCTTGTAGTAATCAATAATTGTTATTTTTTTGTTGTCATAATTTTGCCAGGTAAGCAGTGGTGGTCAAAAAACATCCATGAAGTCTCTAGACAATTTGTCCAGTCTCACAGATAACCATCTGGTCTTGGCAGATAAGGAATGGCAGAAATCAGGAAGTCTGGTCTCAGTGGATAGGCTGCAATTGATTGCACAAAGGCAGGAAACCTGATTTTGCAAAATCTATCAGGCTGTGGTTTTGCAAACTGGTATTAGATACAACTTACTTAGAAAACATAATATTCATAACAGGGGGATTTAAAACAGGATGATTTAATCATATATTTCCCTTTATCTAGGTCCATGCCTCATCTAAGTATTCTGGTTCAAGTATTCTCTTTCTCCAGGTGCAGTTAGCTCAGCAGGTCCCAGGTTTGTTGTGGTTTCCCATCCCATTCCCTGTGCAAGTATCCCAGAGCTGCCAGAATCAACAAGTAAAGCAAACAGTCCCTGTGAAATTGTTGAATCTGCCTTTCCCAGGTGCTGGCCTCGTGCTGGGGAGAGGGCAGGAGCTGCTCCTGGCACCAGTGGCTCTGGGCCCTGGGGTGCTGCCTGCTGGGCTGGAGGTGCCTGGACACACCAGCAGCAGCTGTCCCTGTGCAGGAGAGCCCTTCCTGAGCCCTGGGCTCACCTTGGCCAGCCCTCCACATCCCACACGGGCAGGAGCCTGCCCTGGGCTTGGAGGAGTCAGATGCTTCCTGAGAGCTGCTTCTGTGCCCCTGGGGAGGGAGATTTTCCCGCAGCAAGCTGCTGTGGGGCTGCTTTTCAGTGTGGTTGTCTAATTGGTGCTGTCATAAGGCCATGAGTGTCTGCACAGGGTGCATCCTGCCATGGTTTTAATTGCTGCTGTGCTCCAGCCCGGAGCTCTGGCTCCTGCAGTGCCCTGGGCACTGGGGCTGTGCAGCAGGTCCAGCATGGCTGAGGAGCTGAGCCCTGGGCTGGGCAGGGACACCAGCAGCTCCTGTCCCCTCCTGCACTGCAGGGATCTCAGACAGCTCCTGCTGGAGGTGTGCCTCCCTCCCAGAGCGTGGGGCAGTGAGCTCCAGACACAGCTGAGCCACTGCTCTGATTAATCTGTTTGCAAACAGAAGCAAATACGTGTTAGAGATGCCTGAACACTGCCTGCAGGGTGACCAGGAGATGTTTTCTGGGTGTGTTCTGGCACTGTGGTGGCTCAGGGCTTGGGACAGGGCTGGGGCTGTGCCTCCCCTGTGGCTGATGTCCCCCAGCAATCCCAGCTCTGTGCCAAGCCAGAGCTTGGGACCTGGGTGCTACAGGTAATGCTCAGTGTGGTCCCATGGACACAGCTGCTCATGGATCCAGCTCCTCTAATCACCCCCAGGACGTGGTGAGGGCTCCTCAATAATTCCCTGCTCCTCCCTACCCCTGTAGCTCAGGGTTTGGGGACTGGGGCGAGCTGGGGGCAGCCCCCAGAGCAGGGGGAGCCTGTGCTGGCAGGACAGGGCCAGGGCCACCAGGGTCACTGGCAGACAGGATGGATCTTCCACACTGCAATCCTATTTTCCCCACACACAGAAGAACATGGAGTAACTCTGTAATCCTCTGTGCAATTGATGCAGAACCTGCTCACTTCAACACCTCCTGAATCTGTTTGGGCTCAGGCTAATCAATTTACATGCCATAAACATCTCTGTTAGGGAATTTGGAAATAAATGTTATGAATAGTGAGCTGGTGAAGAAAGTAATTAACTGTCTAACCTGCTGGCAAGAGACCTGGCTGTACCTGCCTTTTTCTGATAAAATATTCGAATTGGAATTGGATCCAAGCACCTCTTCTGTTTGTTGCTCAGGAACATTCTGCCAACAGATGGTATTTTTCTAAAATAACATGTTCAAATTGATTTCTGTTCATTGTTTTCCTGGGTTTGTTGCTGGAGTTTTGGGTTTTTCCTTTGGAGCAGAATGTGTTTGAAGTAGATGGAGTTTCTGGCGCTGTTAGGGACACCCAGCACCTTCTGCTGCCCTGCTGCTGTCCCTGCAGGTGTCACATCAGTCCCTGGGTGACAGTCCCACTCACAGGGTGGGGTGTCTGCGTTTGTGGGAGTTATTTCCCAGCACTGCTGCTGCTCAATGCAGAGTGCTTGCAGGAGGATCTGCAGCCTGTTTGCACAGATTTGGCCACGGCTGGCCCATCAGTGAGGCTCTGCAGGGTAACCCCATGCCTGGGCTCCTAGAACCCCTCCCAGGCCACGGTCTGGCCCCCACGCCCAGCCCTGGTGTGTGCTGCAATAATGGATGTTGTTTATTTTGTTCCCTCATTAAATCCTGCAGTCTCTCCTGGCTCCTGTCAGCCGTGACCAGCACAAACACCTGTAATTATCTCACCTTGCAGAGTTTCCTTGCAGCCAAGTGCAAGGGAATGTTTCGAGCCACTGGCCCGCTGAAGGGCCATCTGCTGATTGCTCCCTGCTGCAGCAGGGATGGGCAGGCAGGAGCCACACAGTCCTGCCCAGCTGTGACTGCAGCTGGGCTGGGAGTGCCCTGGGAGGAGAGCAGGGGCTGTGGGGCTGCACAGGGCTTTACCAGCCAGAACAGCTGATGGCATCCACGAGAGCCAGGCAGGGGCTGAGCTCTCATCCGCTCTCCAGGCAGCTTTGTGCTGTACCAGCACGGCAAGGCAATGGTTAAATCCCTCCCCTCACCCTGCAGAGCAGCTCAGGCTCGGGGCTGGAGATGTGAAATGTCATTTTCTGTGTTACTGACCTGCCTGGCCCTGTGAGTGAGGGAGCTCAGCTCCATCACCTTGGCAAGGCAGAACATGGCTGGGGTTCTGAGAATGTCATGGGAAAGTGTTTGTGGGGACAGGAGGGGAAAGCAGCTGAGAGCTGGAGATGGATTACATGTGTGCTCAAAGACAGGAGAAAACTGGAGCTCATAAAAGCTGTAATGGCAGAAAAAATGATGTAGCAGAAGACTTGGCTTGAGATTTTGCTTTGTCTTGTGTTGTTCCCTCCCATGCCCATGAGCCTGCAGGCAGACACACTCTGAGGATGAGTTATGTAAGAAATGGGAGTTAAAAAATAAATCACCCAGGCTCCAGAAGAGGTGCTGGTTCTGCGCCTACACATCCCTCTGCAAAGCCTTTCTGTGAGGCTAATGTGGTTTTGTCAGCAGATATATTCAAGAGCAAATGCTTTGCTGGGATATTTTATGGCTAATGAACATGTTTGGTTGCTTTTGGCAGGAGTAACAATGTCAGTTGGTGCGTTATTGAGGGTGCAATATCATTTATTTGATGTCTGGAAGTGGGAAGAGGCTGTTCAGTGACAGATGTGCTTTGTTGTGTCTGGAGCAGTTCACCCAGCTGTGGGGAGCAGGGCTGTCCTGCTGCCCAGGGCACTGTGGGGTGCAGTGTGGGCACTGAAATGCCCCCAGCTCACCCAGCAGGGATTCAGGCTCCCCTCACACCCACTGGGTTCTTTAGCTCAGTTCTGCCCAGCATTTCCATCCCTCATTCCCTGCCCAGCCCCAGCCTGGGGCACCCTCAATTTATCCTTGCCCTGGCAAAGCAGGTTGGATGGAAAATATTCCCTATTACTCTCTGTTTGTCCATGAGCTGCCCACTGAAGCTCTGTGGGGACAGTGCTGCAGGCAAGGCCCTGCAGGAGAGGGAGAATCAGGAGCCACCAGCAAAATAATGCTTGGGTGTGTGCCTCTGGATCAAAGACACTTCTGTCCCTGCCCTGGCAAGGCAGGTGTGATTTCTGCCTGGGAGGAGTGGTCAGCAGTGGGGTTTGGGGTCTCCTTTCCCACCCTCCTTGTCTGCCTGCTGTGGGAGGAGGTGTTTGCTGAGCATCCCTGTCCCTGCCAGCAGTGACTGCCATCCCAGCAGGATCACAGCTTTGGGCTTCACTGCCTGCCCAAATCCCAAATCCCAAATCCCAGGAGGATTTTGGGGCTTTACTGACTGCCATCCCAGCAGGATCAGTCTTTGGGGTGTCACCTGCCCCAGGTTTAATGCCAGATCAGGGGCTGGCACCTTCCAAGAGTCTTGTGACCATTAACAGCCAAAACTTGCTGCTGCTGCTTTGTCTCCATTTCTGTTGGTCAGATTTGCAATAATGAAGTGTATGAAGAGCCATGGGAACTCCTGGCTTAGAGCTGCATCTGCAGATGACCCAGCTGTGTTTTGCAAAATGGAATTTTGGTCCCACACTGATGGCAGTGCCAAGGGTGCTGGAGTAGAAATGGTGACAGATGTGTCACAGTGTGCCTGTTTGCTTTAGGGAGGAGAAAGGAATCCCACAAAGGGTGGCTGAAAGCTCTGCTCACATCAGGCCCATGTGAGCAGCCCTCGGAGTTTCCAGCATTTAAGCAAAGGATGAAGGTTCCTGACAGGGCACATGTATTGAGTGGGTCAGAAATAACCACTACTGAAATGTCCCTGAGTGCTGATTTTGGAAGGAAATCGCTGTGGCTGTGGCAGGGCTGTAATATCAGATGTATAATGTGGAATTTAATGTGTCTCCAGCTAATTGTGCACATGATGGACAATAATGGCCCCCAATAAACAGCTGCAGAGGCTCTTTAGCCTGCTCTGAAACACTGAGAGGAAGCTTTATTTGCTTTGTTTTCCTGTTTTAGTTGGTTTTTCTTCCACTAAACTGAAAACACTCATTTTTGTGACAATGCTGTTGAAATGATTCCCGTGGAACATCCTTGTTCACTGGTTGATCCCACCTTGAACTGGCCAGGGGATCTGGGACTGGCTGAGCAGCTGCTTCCCAGTGCTGACTGCAGTCAGGGATTTTATTCTGCTTCTGCAGTGCCTGTGCTTTCACTGACTGGGGAAGGGTTCTCAGACTCAACCTCCCTCTGCACAAGCAGGTTTTGCCCTTCTCCTCCCAAAAGTGCAGCTGGAAGGGCTGGGCAGGATTTTCTCCTCCCTGTGTGAGGTGCAGTGAGTCCCATGGCCCCAGGGCAGGGTTTCCTTGCACAGGGATGCCCTGAGGGCTTTACCCTGGATGTGGGGAGAAAATTCCCTGCCCTGGGAGGCAGTTGCTCCCCTGGCAGCGTGTCCAGCCATTCCTAATTTTCTGTGTGCATCTGCAGTTCTTTTAGGGCCCAGTTGACTGAGCATAACCTGAGCAGGATAATTTAATATTGTTAGTATTATTAATATCACTGCAGCAATCTAATTAGGGCCTAAATGAGCTGGGTACTGAATTTCCCTCTGAACTTTGTATTTCTTTCATCTTCTTTCCCTGCCCTGTGTTGCCTTGCACACAAGATGTGATGGGGAAATCAGTGTCCCATTGATGCTGGGGCTTCAGGAAGGGAAAGCCAGCACCAAATAATGTGACAGGGAAATGCTGTTTTTTGAACCAGCTGGGGAATTAGGAGGATAAATAAATGCCAGCACTTCTGAGCTGGCAGGCACTGGGAGAGGAATGCTCTCCAAATGACACAGTGGGCTTGGTTCCCTCTCACCTCTGCCCTTTCCTGACTGGGACTGGTGTGCTGGCTTTGGCAGAAGCAGCACTTGTTCACAACCACAAATAACAGGAAAATAAGAAGTTATTGGCTCATAGGAGAGATAAACAGAGATAAAGGGCTAATCCTTTGCTCAAACCTTAGGTAAGGTCCACTCCTGGCTGTGCCATGGAAAACAGCTCTGAAAAGCAGTTTTCAGGAGAAAAACCAGAATTCCTGCATTTCCTTCTAGATGTGCCATTGTCATCCAGCCTTGTTCTTGAGGACTTAGACTTTCAGTGACTGTGAGCATGTCAGGAAATGTTTGATTTGTGCTGAGCTGCTCTGCCTTGGGCTGAGCTGGGCTTAGGGGCTGTGGGTTTTGGGTTGGGGCTCTCTGCCATCCTCACCATAAAAATCTCTGGCTGCCCAGAGCAGCTGGGGCTGCCCCTGGGTCCCTGGCAGTGCCCAAGGCCAGGCTGGACACTGGGGCTGGAGCAGCCTGGGGCAGTGGGAGTGTCCCTGCCATGGCAGGGGTGGCACTGGGTGGGCTTTGGTTCCAAACCAGTTTGGGATTCTGTGATGATTCAGATTTTCCCTCATTCTAAGCCACTTTAGGATAAAAATTTGCCCTGTGTAGACTCTGCTTTCAGAAGACACTTTTGCCCTAACCCATCCACTTAAAGAGACAAGAACAATGTGTTATAAATGCACATTTGGAAGCACATGCTCTTTTTTAATTAAAAGAATATTATGCAGGGGCTGCAGGATGAATACTGAAGATGCATGGTCCACCCCCTTCCATTAGTGAGGAGACAACACAAAGCTGTAGGCAGATATAAAAGCATTAAAATAATTAATTTTCCATTTTATTGTGTGTCAACAGAAATATATAATAATAAGCATTTTTGCAAAAACTGTGGATTAAGCATTTTTCTCTACATCAGTGGTGTGCTGGAAATGTCCTTGCTTTAATGTAGAACAAATGGCCCTTGGATCTCATTAGAGATGGTTTTCTGAGGGCTCAGAGGAGCTCTCAGTGCTGCTGGGGCAGAGCAGGTGGGGCTGCTAAAAAAAGGTGACAAGTATGAAACCAAAGACAAAGGAAGAGTAGAAATGAAAGGGAAATAAATGAGGGTTAAGAATTGCTTCTTGTGGGGACACCCAAGAGGAGCTGCAGGGTGGGAGCAGTGGTGGTGTTGGGTGGGAGTTCCCAACCATAATTAATTGAATGTGTTAGATGGGATAATGGGATGGGATGGGATGGGATGGGATGGGATGGGATGGGATGGGATGGGATGGGATGGGATGGGATGG